>JAUPFP010000074.1:287500-540000 GCA_036925085.1 Brachycybe producta
TTTCCACAGAATTGGGCTTGATATGCTCTAGGGAATTCTTAATGCACCCCTGCCCTGGTAGGAGAGCCGGTTGTCCACTAGTTTGGGCAGATGGCTGCGAAAGGAGGGAGCCAGACTTGCCTGTGTTGGGACTGCCAGGTTTTCAACGAAAACCATGGGCAACCCACCGTGGGTTGTCTGGCTGAAGGCCCAAAAGAATCAGACCGTTGACAGAAAAATCTGTCCGTGAATACCTCCAATACCATCAGTGTGAAGGTAAATGTCTCCTCTCACCACAGCCAGGTGGTGTAAAGTGATTAGCCGTGCCTGCCCCTAAAAAGGCAGACAGGAAAATCACCATGGTGACCATGGCTGAGGTGGCTGAAGGTGTTTTAGCTGCTACAGCACGGTCGCTAGCCACTAAAACGGTGAATCAAGTGGCTAGGTGCCATATTGTTTATTCTCAAACAAAGGATGCTGGCCACACAGTTTTTAAGAAAAACCGAATTTCACTGAAAAAAGCGAAGGAAACGACTGACTGGAGCCTTGAAAAAAGTAAGTCCCTGTAAGGGAATCTCTTTCTTGCCGGTTGGGTAATTTTTTGCATGTTAACAGTGTGTCAAACGGTCATTGACCGTTTACACACATGGTGGGAGTGGTGGAACCACCGTGACTGTTGTCATGGTGGGACAGCCACTAGGGAAAGCGTATTGCCGACAGGTCCTGCCTGTCCGAGTGCCGTAGCACTTGGGGATGCCCAAGTTAAATGGTGTTTGGACGGTCGGAACCTGAAAGGGAGCGGTTGTCACCATCTGAAGGTGGTCAATCATGGTAATTACCATGATTTGCTGACTTTGGATGGTAGCAACGGTGATTCGCAAGGTGAAAACTCGTGGAATACCCTTTGCACAGTGGAAATCCGTGGGATTCACTTCTGGCCGGTTGGAAGTGGATTCTAACCGTGTTTTTCGTTTTATGTAGGTCCATCATGGAGGAGAAAGAGAAGAAACCAAGACTACGTGGCTTCAAAACAACTTTCAATCACATGGTGCACCTGAAACAAAACCCCAAGTCAAGGACATCCAAAACAAAAATGAAGTACCGTAAAAGGGACATTAAAGAAAAAAAAACACCATGCTCCCTTACTATGGATGTACGTCAATGACCCTGACAGTCAACAGAGAAATAAAACTTCAAAGAGGACATTACGTATGGGGGCCAGACCCATGTGCACCTCATGAAACTTCAAAGAAAAACACAAAAGAAAAACTGAAGATATTCCTTTGAAAATGATACCTTTAATTTAATAAAAAATTTGGAAATTGTCACCCTCTCAATAATAAACAAATAAAAAGTGAGGTACATTAGTGACCTTGCTGGTCTATATTTTTGTTTGAAACATTAAGAGGGGAGAGAAAATTAATGGCCAATTTCACACCTCGGTGCGAGAAAAATAACAGCCCTTCTCCCCTAGGACTCTAAAAGAAAACAAAAGTAAGTAAAAATAATAAACAAGGACCTGCCTCTAAAAAGTGGATCAACACCTTAAGATGGTCAATATATTAGTGGGACAACCCCACCCAGAATCAATCAGAGCACATAAACCAGTTAACACAAGGTGTCCTATTGCAGAGGGGCCTGGTCATCTTTTTTAAATTACTCCAAAAAAATATATAAAAATCTGAGACCAAAACGTGGTCAACCACCATTTCATTTGTTTCTTCATTCAAGAACGCTTGTCACTCCATTAGTAACCTCAAATTGGGTATTCATCTCCAAGTTATTCAGTTTTATGAAACTTCAGACTTTTTGTTTGCATCTTCAGACTTTTGTGTCTTCAGACCGGTACATCTGCCTCCTCAGACTTTTTGTGCCTCTTCAATAACAGTGATCGGGTACCGATCTGTATCATCAAGAAGTTTCTACCAGCAGCAGGACAATACCAAGAACTTTACCAAGATGTCAGGTAGAGGCTCATAGAGGGCAGCAGACGAATGTCTTCTAGCTCCTCTAGTGATGACAACATTCAGAGTGGAACGGCAGCCACCACTGAACCACTCTCACCTTCATCTACTACTTACAACCAACAAGTGGTGGGAACCGCCAGTGAGCCACTAACAAGAAGTCACCTGACACCACATCGAGGCATCACACCTATTTTGTGCCGGAAAATTTCAACCAGCGCAGAGATAAATGCCTCCGTGTTAACAATAGATGCCTAGCTAATGGACAGTGAAGGGAGGTCAGATGCTCTAAGTAGCACCATGCCCTTTGACATCACCACAACCAAACACTACTGGGAGGAGTGGGAGTTCATTGACATCAACACCATGGCATGGGGTGTCAACCAAGAGTTCAGGGACAGCCTTGCCCCTGGAAATGAATTCCTGGTGGAGCTCTGCACCAAGAGAAAAGCACAGAGGTGGTTGATCAGCACCCACCCCCCTCGAAGAAGAGCAGCAACAGTTGCAACAACAGGCTGTTACACGCCAGGCCGAGAAGGATCAAGTTCGTGGGGAAAAGGACATCAAGTACCTCCGTGCAGTTTGTCTACGTCTCGGTAAGTTGGGTCTTCCATGCACGGGGCAACCCCCCAAAAAGGAGCTCCTTCAAATTGAGGCCCGACTCCAAGAGAAGCAATCTACACTGCCGACCGTGGCAACACCTCCACTCATCCAAGTTGCATCGCCACCATGTGTCGTTTTTATGACTACATCGAAATTTCTCCGCCGTCCACACCTTCCTCTCTATCACACCACCAGAGCCATTCTGGTATCAGGAGTTGATGTCCATGCCAGTTGCGCTGCTCAACTCACCAGCACTCCATGTTGTCCATAAAAAAACCACCTCCTCTACACACACCACTCTCAACTGTAGTGGTAATCCTAGAACCTGCTGTCACCTAGGCTTCCACCGGGGCCCGCCCCAAGGAGCCTTAGCAGATCTGTGGGGACCACCACACTCTCCACTGCTTACAACCACATCGCTCTCCGCCTCACCACTCTCAGCCTCAAACAAGATGCCAACTTGAAGGGAGGAGACACCAGGAGCAGCATGGGTCCTCAAAATACAGTCCTCTATGGGGTGTCTACTCCCAAAGGGCTGCACAGCTGCCCCAGGATCTTTGCATTCATCTAGACCATGATGGATCCATGGACCCATCATGTATACCAGGGTCCGTCATGCCCCACTCCAGCACATTCAGCTCCACACCACTTTCCTCCTCTGCCACCTCTGGGCCAATCTCCTGGGAGAACCATGCAAGTACCTCCTACACCTCCGCCTTCCGCCGACTGTGCAGCGTTCTTACAGAAGCAGAAAGCCATCACAGACCTCTTACAGGGTGCGATGGAGGACGGGATGACCCAAGAGAAGCGGTGAAACTCCGAACAGAGGTTGCCAAACCAGAAAAAGCCAAAAGAAAGGGAGCAGCATCCAAACAGCGACGAGCCTGAGACATGGCCCGGTTTGCATTACATCACGCCAGGCAGACCACAGGTGCCACCTGTAGTGGGCATCGTGCCTGCTGCAGCCCCAGAGCCACAATGACTGGCCACACCGCCTAGTGTCCCAAACCAGGACTACTATGGGGCGGTTACCGCTGGATCGCTCTCTCATGAGCCTCGGCCACCGGGACCTGCCGAACAACCGGGGTCAATGGCTCTCTGCCGCCTCCAATTATAGATGAAGATGGCCTCCTGAGGACTATGGATCAAAGCCCTTCCGTACCCCTCCGCCAAAGGGATAGTTGCACCCACCTCATGTACTCGTGGGACTGAAAACCCCACGTGGGGTGGTAACAATCGAAAAATAATTTAAAAAAATCAAAAATACGTTGTAAGCATGCATGAAAAGATGTTCACTTCACTTATTGCATATATCAGTTTTCTTTAATAGGTCTTCGACACTTGGCGAATTTTTAATTTTAATCATGTTCATTCTTTCATTTTTCAGCCTTTTATATGTTAAGAGGACACTGACGCTTTTGTGCCAGTGCCCTCTTGAAATCTACCTCTGTACAAGGTGCGTGCACGTCTCCTCATTTTTCCCAGCTTGCGTAAATTAAACCCCACCACCCTTAGTTGGAGTATGAGGACATACTCCGAGCAAAGTTGGGTGTATGTAACACCCAGTAACTTGTGATGCTGCCAAAACCATAGCCTGAGGGTAAACATCTCATGCTTGTTCCTCCCTCTGTCTAATTAATATTACTATATATATTATATATTAATATGATTGGCAGATTGATACTCTTAGGACCATGGTCACTTGGACCTGGTTACACCTCGTAGGTGTACACAGGTCCAAGGTATAAAAAGACCATGTTTCTCTTTGTTCTTTGTCCACTCTTGCTCAACTTTTGTACTACGCCGATTATCATAATTGTATCACTGCATGGGACCGTGGACACCTTTAATTAATAAAAATAATTCTTGTAACGTTTATGTTTCTGTAAGAGTGAATAAAGTGTTTGCAATATGAAACTATGTTGTCTTCTGTATTGAAACTAATCCTTCTCTAGACAAGCCAGAGACACCATAGGGCAAGAAGACATATTGATCCCTATGGACCAGCAGATCTTACTAACAAAGGAAGATGATCAACTATGGTGGTTCAACAGAAGTGGATGGTCACCACATTTCTGATAGATTACACCCCTACGCAGAAGGATGATTACAATCCATCACCACCGACTACCTCTGTAGCTCGAATCTTCTCCGTGCGGCCACTACGCGATTGTGAGGAGACGAGTTACAGAAAAGAGAGCATAGAGTTGCTCGATAAAGTGAAGTGGCCGCCAATCGCTCACAACATCAAAGGTTTGCACAGTTTACCATAAAAGCAATTAGAAAAGATGAACAGAAGTTGGCTCCGCCCTTTTTATGACAAAATCAACTTCTAATTGGTTGGTTATGTAGTCTTACGTCACATCCTCCGCCCTTTTCAACATCGAACCACAGAAGAAACCAATTAGAAGTTGCCATTCATCATAAAGCCAACTTCTGTTCATCCCGTTTTCTAATTGCCTGTTACAGGCATCTGTAGACAGCTTCAAAATTTCTTTGGCTCTGCCCTTTTATGAGCATCAGACCAAATATTGACCAATGAGCCATATGTCCAATAACTCTCTCAATAACCCTCTAGTAGCAGTAGGCTAAAAGATGGCCCCCTAAGAAGTTAGCAGGCAAAACCTTAACATAGATTTCTATGGAAAAATTGCTGCACTGGTAAGCTTTTTTGCCGTTTTCTCGGAAATTACTTGCCCAATTTTCTTGAATTTTTAAAAAAATAAAGACAAAAGTATGTAGTTTCACATCCATGCATTAGTTTTTAAATATTTCACATTGGTTTGTTGTTTTTGATGTTTGTTCTGAATTTGTTCATGGAAGCCAATGGAGATTTCAATCAGTCGGTAAGTTCTAGGTAGTTTTATAATTAATCATTGTTTAATTAAATGTTCTTCTTGTTTGTTTTTCATGTGTTATTGAAAAAATTCACTTCGACTATTCAGTGTAGGGTTTAGAATAAAACATTAAAACAAACAAACAACGAGGGACACTAAAAAAAACCAATGCCTGATTGTGAAACTATGTACTTTTTTCTTTATTTCTTTAAAATGTCACGATAATTGTACAAGTAATTTGCAAGAAATAAGCAAAAGAACTTACAAACATATCGAAATCTCCATTGGCTTCCATGTTAAAAGTTTAGGTTTAACAGTATCATCGTTCAGAACAAAACATCAAAAACACCAAAACATCAAACACAACAAAACAACGTGAAATATTAAAAAAAAATGCAAGGACGTGAAACTACATACTTTTTTCTTTATTTTAACAAAAAATGACGAAAATTGGGCGTGTAATTCGCGAGAAAACGGCAAAAAAAAACTTACCAGTGCAGCAATTTTTCCATAGAATATGTTAAAGTTTCGTCTGCTAACTTCTTAAGGGCCATCTTTTAGCCTACTGCCACTAGAGGAGTTTATTGGACATATGGCGCATTAGCAATAAAAAGGGCGGGGCATGTCACATCAGACCCAGTAACGAACCAATCCGAAATTGATGACGCCCACAAGAAATTCTGATGCTGTCTACAGATGCCTGTGTTTCCCATTTGTAAAACGTTTTGTTCTGCGCGTTGGATACGAACGCCGGTAGTCGCTGCCGTTAGCATTTAGCATCGCCCGCAGCCGCCGATCCATGTGTACGGCTAGACCTGTGCGCCGCCGGTGTTTTTGAAGCAAAAAACGCCGCCGCTCGCCGCTTGTACTTTTTTTTGTTTCAAAAACTGCCATAGGAATGAAATGATACCATATTCGATATTCATCGATTTCAATTTATATCGATAATTACCACATACAATATATCGATAAATCGATATATTTGTTCGATATGTTCAATTCCAGACGCCGGTAGTCGCCGCCGCCGCTGCTCGTATTTACCCTCGCCCGCCGCCGCCGATCAATATGGTACGGCGCACAGGTCTAGTTACGGCGAACACCTCCAGTAACACACTAATTTTAAGTTTAATAATTACACCGTAATTGGGAGAGGCATCTCAACCCCACTCTTCTATGAGCGGCATCAATTTCTAATTGGTTTGTCACGGGTACTTGGTCTGATCTTGTACTATTATCTTATGTAAAGTAATAATCTAAGGTCAGGTCTAAGGTCTCTCGTTTTCGGCCTTATTTGTCTTCTTCTGTGCATCCCTTTTATAATGTTTGTGCTTAGACTATTACTTTACTAAAGTAATAGTCTAAGGTTGGTGGATGCTAATCTATAGAAAACCCTGAAATTGTGTTTCAAACCGTCACGTTAATTTTTGCAAAGTGGAAACATACTACTATAGTTTAATGAAGCTTACCTTTCCCATCCATTTCAATCAAGACTAGCCTCAAACATAAACAAATTATACGAGAAAGAACGCGATACCACGCTGCAACGTTGATACCAAGGATACTATAAACTTAGAAGTTAGACCACAATACAAAGAGTTTATTATGCCTAGTTCTCACAACCTTTATGTAGCTCAGGCTAAGGACTTAGCCTATGTATAAGGGTTGTGAGAACACACACTATACATTGTGGTCAATGTCAAATCACGTCCATGAAGTTAGAACCAAATAAGGCCCTCTAGCGGCCGCCGCGGTATTTGCTTAGCAGAGAAGTTTCTTCCAGGCAAACACCCATATACATAACATGAAGAAATAAATTAAATTAAAATAAATTCTGTTTCGGTCAACAGAATTTAATAAAAATAGGCAGGCCAACTGCCTAAAGTGTGCTAAACACGTGGGCGTTCTCCATTTTTTTCCGATTTGCACGTGTCAAATTTCAGAAAATTTCAGAGTCTGTGGATCTTGCCTCCTCCTATATGGTCTGCAATGTATGCTGAAAAACAGCAATAGGGAAAACTGCTCCCACCAGGCAGCATAGTAATCGCATCTTGCCCTTCAAGGATGATCTGTACATGTTGTTTTTAATGGTAGAAGTACTAGAAACCATCAGAAAAAGGATATAATAATGAAATAATGTTTGTAATGTTTAAAATGTAATTGTAAATTGTGAAATGATCAGTCCAGGAGCGCTCCTGGCTCACTTAGTTTTTTGTGGATCGTTTGTTTTTGTTTTAGATTGGCCTGGAACTTTGTCAACCCTTTGTACTGATGTACAGAGGATTGACGTAGTTCTCTTAGCTGACAATGCCAATATCCTGTCTTGGGTCACCTCTTGGGTCTTGGGTCTCTTTCTCTCCCAGTCTCACCCCTTAATACAAAAAGATCATACTGATAAGCAGTAGTATTAAGTCAATGGGGTTGTATTTTTCTTGGAAAATTGTCTTTTTTATAGAATGAATCATCTTTCTATATTTTGTTGACCACTGGTCAATCAAATTGATTGGCCAGTTTGGTTTTTCATTTCGATTTTGCCCAATCAGAAAATACTGAGAAATGGTTCTCAGTATCCTCTTTTGGGTATAAAAGGTCGTGTATTTTGTGTGTAAATCAGAGATTCTGTAGACAGAGAATCTATGTCCAATTTGGCATAGATTCTATAGAATATTATTGTAAATAAACGAATGGTATACTTTAAAATTGCCAAGTCTTATTTTTTATACTTAATGGAGAGAACGAAAGTTCTAAAATCATCTTCATCTCGAATTATTAATCCGGGTGAAAACCCGGATCAACACTTCTAGATGCAACTTCAAGGGACAGCATGATCAACTAGCTTTTAACGGGCGAAAGCCCGAAAGGTAGCAGACAGCTAAAAGATCCATTTTACTGTAAAAGTTCAACAAGGAAGAACTTGCGAGGAATAGGAAAAGGGATTAATTTGTTCCCTTCCTCCCGAACCAGGATAAAATAAGCGGCTTAGCCAACCGCTTTTTGGTATGTTTTATCCACCCCAAGGTGGTTCGTTACAAATTTGGTGGAGGTGCGGGGTAGTTGAACAACTTGTTACTCCGTAAGCTACAAAAATCGTGTTGAAAAACACGCAGCAGAGAATCATCGATGTCAAAAATGACCAGTCTTCAGAAGCTACTCAAAGATCTGAGGGACCTCGAGAGACTGAGGGAGGAACAATGTCGAAAAAAGAAAACTGCTGCATTGAAGAGGATCGTGAAGGGGCAACGTAATCAACTGGAAGAGGCCAAGGATTAAACCGAAGTACTCCCACCGACTCCTGTTGCTGTCAAGCCTGAGGTGCAGTCCATTGATGGGAGCAAGATGCCAGAACATGCCGCCATTGCCGACATCATTGGTAAACTGTCAAAGGAAAAACAGGATGAATTGGTTCATCAAATTTTGGGCGACGAACAAAGCGACAGAAGAGAGGGCTTAATCAACATGGAATTGGAATCGATTGAACCCGGGCGAAAGCCTGGTCCGGATGAAACTACCAAATGGACCCCGGACCTAGGACCGACGCCATACTCTGAGAGGAATTCGTTACATCCACTGCAGGGATTCCCGAAATACGAAGGCGACGAGAACATCCTCCTCTACGTGGAAGAATTCGAAGACATCGCTACCTCACATGACCCAAACTATCTGCAGCGATGCAGACACTTCACAGGGCTCTTAAAGAAGCGTGCAATCAAATGGCTTGCACACTTCCGGATCAAAAAATCCCACATGAATCGAGAGCTGATTGAGAGGCGTCAGCAAGACCACAAAACCTTCAGGGTCTATGCTGAAAAATATGCAGAGATGTATCGGAGGATTCACCCAAATGATGATGAATCTTTGCTGATAGCTACGCTCCGAAAGAGTCTGCTACCAGCACTTCGAAAACATCTGTATGGGGTGCCAAAGGATCCGTATCACAAGTTCATTCGCTTCACCACTCAAACTGAAGGTGAACTCGTTGATGAAAAGGAATTGATTTACAAGACTTCGGCTGGAACTACAACCAAAGCGGGTGCAAGCCAGCCGAATCGAGCCCTAGAGACCTTCCCTAATACATCAAATCAATTACATATAGGAGTCCTGGGTGACACTAAAGGGGCACAAATCACTTAACCCCCTTAAGCACAATCTCCCATCTTAGCCCCCTGTTCCAGACCTAACTGATGTAAAAATAACTGGCATGGCCGCAGACACAGGCTCTTCACTAGGGGAAGGGCCAGCATCATATAAAGCTAACATTTCTCTCAGCAAAGACACTTCTGCCTGAAGCTATGCCACTTCCTGCCTTAGCTAATCCTTACTAACAAACCCAAGAAATCCATAAAAACCAAATGAGCCCAAAATGATGCTTGTAAGTGAACCCAAATAGAGAAGAAAAAAAGAAAAAGTTTTTTTGAAAAACAGTAATAACTCAAAAAGTACTAATCTAATTCCAATTCTGATTTCACCTGTGTAATGACCCAAACATCATCATTTATACCTTCAGGCTGCTCCACATGGAGGGGACAGTGATCACTTCTGACCTCTCACACATTGACTTCCACGGTAAGAGGTCTGCTGGCACCAATATGGTGTTCGTCCCAGCAGCCAACTGCATGCTGCCAGGCAGACCACCATTTCGAGTTCGTCTGCTCAATCAAAATTTTCAATTGAGCAGAATAGGTTGCCACAATCCTCTCAACTTTCCTGTTCTGTCTCGGGAACAGGTGTGTCGAGCCAGCCAGGATTGCTCTCTCAAACCTGACCTCCTTAGGTACCAGATGGCTTCCCTGGTGGTGGCACAAAAGTAGAGCCCATCCACTAAGCAGCCCACCAATGTGCCCACCACAAGCACATCTGAGTGTTATGCCGCCCAAAACCATGATCAAAGACCATTCCCCTAAGTCGGTTTTTCTCCAAAGCCCAGAATTCCTCAAAAGGAATATCTTGGACTTGCAGGCACGTGTGAAGTACCCGACTTGTTAGGAGGTCTACCAAGAAAACTGTGGACTCGGTCTCACAGTCTGGTAGTGGCTCAGTAATATACTGAACAGCCATACCTCCTAAGTCGCATCCCAACAAACATTGGATAAATGGGGCTGCATGCCGATTTTGGATGTAATGGGACTGGATGCCGGGATAGTGCGGCTATCCCGGCATCCATTCCCATTACATCTAAAATTGCAAATGTTTGTTGGACCGGGTTTACGACCATAACTACCGGAAAACCTCCACAGCCAAATGCAACAATGTGGCACATGCTGTATGGCGGTAGCCTTGCTACCCACAGCTCTGGAAGTGGCTTATCCAGATAGTAGTAGCTGTGGTATTGGCATCCCTCCATTCTCGGCTGGTCATGCCGAAGACAAAGTCGGTTATTCAGATACACCTCTGTATCTGAATACGGGGGCAATGTTCCAATATGCCATCCCTTAGACTCAGAACTAGGTGAGGTTGACGTTTCTGGTCCTAGGGTATCAAATACCGAGCTGGAGTTCCCTGCAGGGAAGAAAATCGTATGGCCCACCACTCGAACTCCTGCTGCTCGTTTACACCCACTGCACGAGCAATGGCCCGATGCAAGCTAGCTGCCTGAGCTATCAAGAGCTTGACTTTATCATCCAAGCTCATCGGCTTGCGAGGTTGAAAGGCCTTTGCCCAAACCGAGGACCTGGCCTTCTTGCCCCTCGAGCTCTCGGCTACTTGTGGGGTGTGAGGGTGGGACCGTTTTTAACACCACCACCACTTGCAGATTTACCCACTTTACCAGGAGTGGGTACTGGAGGTTGGGTATCCATCTTCTCCGCTCCCTGGTCCCTCTTGGGATTGTCCGACTGTCAGCTAGAGCACCCAGCTACTGCTTCAAGTGGACCCGATACAGCAGCCGGTCTCACTGGCCAAGCAGCCCCTGGACAACCGTCAGGGTGATCGAGAGTTTCGGCTGGAAGCCCCACTGCAGGGGTGAACTTCTTCAATGCCGCTTCACGGGCTTTCAGCCAGACCTCTCTCTCTCTCTCTGCAAGAGAGGGCCTTAACCCTAGCAGTGATCTGTGCGGCTCCAGACTTTTTCTTATGCTTCTTTTTACACTGTCCTTCATCTGTATGGTGGGAATCTTCCCAATGTAAACTTCTTGGTCCCCGACCAGGAAGCCTCCTTCCTGCACCATGTCCCGACACATTTCATCTAGCCGATCCACGCGGTCTTCTTCTTCAGCCGGAATTTCAACCATGGCCTCCAATGACATTAGAACAGTGGGGAACTCTGTGGGATCCCGAACTAGACGGTTTACCCACAAAGGTCGCACTACTCCCGTCAGACTCCGAAGAGTCCTCTGAAGAGTGGTGACAACTCCGCCACTGCTGCGAGGTGTCTACTACTGAATCCACGGTAGTTTTGACCTCCATCTCCATGTCAATGACCAAGTATGCACTCAAGGAGATGTCCTCACTGTCCTCCACCACTTTAGACCAATGTAAGAGGTGGAGGACAGATGGAGTTGCAGGTTCCTGGGTTCTAGCGGTTACACCATCTGTAGCCGCTTTCTCTCAGTCAGTGGTAGCAGCTGTTTCCCTGGAGGGAGACTGCAGGTACTTGCCCCAAAAGGCTCCGACACCTGTCAGAGTCGAATGGGCAGGCCCCTGACTGTCCACGGTATTTGCCAAAGGAAACCTCATCGATTCACTGTCGGCATCAGCCTCGAGAAGAGAGAAATCATGGTCAGAAAACATTTCCAACCGTAGAAAAGTGAATCCCACGGGTTTCCACCGTGCGAATTTCAGATTCCACCATCCAAAGTTGTTACTTCATGGTACTCACTGTGTTCCACGGCCTTCAGATGGTGGAAACCCTGTTTCCCTCCATTCAAACCATAGGAAAGGGCATTCCAAGGGTTTTCACCATGCAAATCTCCGATGCCACCTTCCAAAGTCAGTAATTCACAGTAATTACCATGATTCATCGCCTTCGGATAGTAACAACCGCTCTCTTTCGGGCTCTGACCGTCCAAACACCATCTACCTTGGACCTGTCTAATTGCCACGGAACTTGGATGGGCCGACCCTATCGGCCAAATGCTTTTCTTAGTTGGTGAACCACCATGACAACAAGCATGGCGGATCCACCACTTCCACCAAGTGTGTATATGGTCATTAACAGTATAACACACCATTGGACAATAAAAAACAACTGCCAACAGGCAGGAAAAGGAAATTCCCTTACAAGGACTTCTTTTATGCCATCCACCCTAGCCATTTTGTCGTGCTTTTTTTCTGGTGAATTTTTGTTTTTCTCTATGAAAAACATGTGGATGTCATCACTTGTTTGGAAAAACAAACAAAATGGCACCTAGCCACTAAATTCATCATGTTAGTGGCTAATGACCGTGCTGTAGTGGCTAAAACATCTTCAGCTGCCTCAGCCATGGTCACCATGGGGATTTTACCATCATCTGCCTTTTTAGGAGCAGGCACATGGCGAATCTCATTACGAATCGACTGGATGGGGAGAGAAGGGATATTTACCTTAATATCCATGGTAATAGAGGTGCTTATGAATAGATTTCTCTGTCCACAGTCCAATTCTATTGGTCCTGACCTTCTGCCTTGGGTGCCGCGTGTTTCTCCAAGAAACTCGGGGTCCAATATGCAGGCAGGTCAGGCTTTCTCCTATTCCAGCCATCCACCCAAACTAGTGGACAGCCAGCTCTTTCCCACCATGGCAGGGTCTCATAAAGAGTCCCACAAAAGTCATGGTAGTACCAGGCACCCCTGGAGGAAAATGATCACAACTCAAACATTGCCTGATTGCCTGAATTGGAGGAGGTGTCTTCCTCACGGTGCAGGTGGGTAAGTATGGTATCAAATTATCCACATGAAACCTGACTCGCACCTTCTGACCATACCCATCTACGAATTCTACTTCATAGACCAGGTCAGAATACTATGAGACCACCGTACCTCGTTCAGCTTTATACGCTAAACTCCATTTCTTTCCTTGGCCAAGTTTCCCAGCTTGGTCCCTAATTCACACCTGCCTACCAGGTGGGTAAAGGGGCTGCTGCACTTGGCCAGTCATACTGCTCCTTCTGCCTTTTCTGAGTAGCCATCAATCTATGATGCGCCTGCTCCTCCATGGCTTGCTGGTCGGGCAAGTTGCGGATCAGACCATCCGGAATAAGGTTGTCTACACCATCAGAGGCTCACGGCCAAACATCAGCTGATACGGAGAAACTTGCGTACTCTCCTGAACAGCTGTGTTATAAGCCCACACAGCGGGCCGTAATTTGTCTCAACAATCATGCTGTTCTTTGAGAGGATCAAGGTACAGCTTGATGGTTTTCATTACAGTTTTGTCCGTACGCTCCGTAAGCTCATTTGCTTGCAGACGGTGCACTGTTGTGAAGTGATGCTCTACATTGTAGCGCTCCTGAAACTTCAGCAGAACTTCGCTAGGGAACTGGGACCCACGATCCAAGACAAGAGCTTTCGGTGTACCATACACTGAAAGGATCTCATCCTTCAAAAAATTCACAACACAAGTGGGCGTGGCCTGTACCGGGCACCATACTGGGTGAAATAGTCAAACATGATTAATACATAGTTGACTCCACCCAAGAAGGCAGGAAATGGCCCAACAAAGTTACAGCTTATTCTTTTAGTTGATGACCTTCAGAAAATTTTAGACAAAAGCAGTCAGATAGATTTGGTTTTTCTTGATCTCTGCAAGGCATTTGACACAGTTTCTCACTCAAAACTAATGACAAAAATTAGTGGGTATGGATTGGGTGAACAGGTGTATAAATGGGTGCATTCTTTTTTGAGTGATAGGAAACAAAGGGTTGTTGTAGGTGGGTATGAATCTGACTGGATAGGGGTTACATCAGGGGTTCCTCAGGGTAGTGTGTTGGGTCCGCTTCTGTTTCTTTTATATATCAATGACCTCAGCAGTCAAGTTAGCAGCAATTGCCGGCTATTTGCAGATGATACACTAATTTATCGTGAGGTTACCTCTGACAATGATTGCCATATTATTGATAGTGACTTAAAAGCAATAGAGGCATGGTGTTCTAAATGACAACTTCAGCTTAATAACGGAAAATGTTGTGTAATGAGGGTAGCTAGGGGAAGGAATCCAATAATATTTCCATATAGAATAGGGGCCATTCCACTTAATAACGTAGATTCTTATAAATATTTGGGGGTAACGATTACAGCTAAACTTTCTTGGAAGCTGCATGTTGAACAGATTATTTCCAAGTCTATGCAGATGCTTAGGTTTAGTCAACACGTTCTAAGAAGGTGTCCCAGGGAGGTAAAATGTATAGCATATCAATCATTAGTACGTCCCCATCAAGAATACTGAAGCTCCGTGTGGAATCCCCACACTGAAGACTTAGCTCACTCCATAGAAATGGTCCACCGCAGGGCTGCTAGGTTTGTTTGTGGTAAATATGGATATGCTGACAGTGTAACTAAAATGCTTTCAGAGCTTGGTTGGGATAGTTTACTTGCAAGATGTTCAGATTTTAGTCTTAATATCTTTAATCGAATGCTAGAAGGCTCTCACCCTAAACCTACTTCAAGTAAACTTTGCAGGGCATTATATTTGGGTAGGGGTGACCACTATAACAAAGTTGGAGAGATTTTTGCATGAATAGATTCTTATTACTGGTCATTTGTCCCTAGGGTGATTCAACAATGGAACTTGCTTGCTGGGGATTTTGTGCAGGAAAAACATATTTTATGGGAGTCATAATTTTGTTTTGTTTTGACAATGCATATATTTGCAGCATTAAAAAATATTGAAATTGTTGTTTTGTTTATATCAATAGGGTTTTATATTTTCTGGTTTTTATATTTTCTGGTACTTCGGCATTGGGTTGCAGAAATCCCCAACTTCTTGCGAACAGTCGCGCTCGTTGACAAACCAAACACAACTTAACATATTGGGCGGTGTCGCGCTTCATATCGATGCAGTAGAAGTGTGAGTGTCCTGTAGCTTCCTGAGACAGAAAGCCCTGCATTACTTTGGAACTACCAAGACAGTTCTTAACCGATCCTGGGTAGACCTGATGGCATACAGCAACCTGTTTACCACCACAAATTTGACCCGCAAGGTTGAGCTGGGGTTAGTGGCAATTTCCTTCACCACTTTGGAGCACTAGCTATCGGCTGCTTGCTCCTTGACCCAATCCACCTCCGAACGGATCCGGTAAATCACCTCACCTACATTGGCTTCGATGTATTCAGGTAAAGAAAGGTCCTCTACATCATGCACAGGATACTGACTCTACGCATTAGCACTTTCGTGGAAGGTCCCTTTCTTACACTGAACCTTAAACCGGTACTCTTGAAGCTGCATCTTCCAATGCCGCAACCTCTGCCTTTCAGATTTGTGGCTGTCTGAAGATAGCAAAGAGCATTGTGACCAGTGACGATCACAAACTCCCAGTTAAAGATGTAAGGACAGAAATTATCCACGGCAAACATAATCGCCAAGCACTACTGTTCAGTGACTGAGTACTGTGTTTCCACTCCTATCATGAGCCGGCTTGCATAGGCCAGAACACGGGGAACCTTGTCCTCCGCTAACTTCTGGTAGACTACGACGACACCCAAGCCATACCCACTAGTGTTGGTGTGTATCGTTATCTCACCACGTGGATCGTACATGATGAGTACTGGCGCTTCCGTTAAAAATGCCTTTAACCGAGCAAATGCTAGTGTGCACTGATCTGACCATTTGAAGGATGCATCTTTCTTGGTCAGTTCAGGCAAAGGCCTTGCCACTTTGGCGAAGTCCTTCAAGAACCTCCAATAGTAACTGGCCAATCCAAGAAAACTTTGGAAGCCTGTCACCGTCATCGAAGCACCAAACTCCTGGACTGATATTACAAGATCTGGGTCCGGAGCAACTCCCTCAGCACTCACTACGTGACCGAGATAACGAGCTTTGTCAAAGCCAAAGAAACACTTCTTCCCAAAGTTGTCTCACCTCTTCAGACTTCAGATTGGGACCATTTTTAAGACATTCTTCGAGGGTAGGAGTCATTGTTACATTGAGGACCTGGCGTCCATCTCCAGATGCCCCTCTCAACTTTGCATTTGCCTTCCCTGGTCGAACCATTGCATGAGTGGGGCCTCCCCCCTACCACAATGGCAGCCTCCACAGCTTGAGCCGTGGCCACACCCTTCCTTGTCTTCAGGGCTATGGGTGAATCACCCATGTTCTCGAGCTAAATATTGTACCAGCCTACTCTGCTGGCTTCGGCAATTCCTGCCACAGCCAATGCACCATGTCCACCTAGGGCTTTACGGTGCGGCTCAATGAAAAGCAGCTTTCCACGGCTGGCATGCTCTACCAGTTGCGCCGATACGACACGTCATATGTGGGCTGGTAGCCATATGTTCTCCCTCAGTCACATTGAACAAACTTCCCCACTCCTGATAGGAGCACTGGTCTCGGGCAGCTCTGGTGAAAAAAAGTTCAGCCACCCGTCAACTTGCTCAGGTGCTAGCAGGTCCTCCTGGAGGTGCCGTCCCTGAGGCAAAGCCTCTGGTATCGGTAGTGGAACTGATTCCACCTCTCCAGGTTTCCCAAGTGCTTAATCGGTGTATGCAGCTAGAAGGGCATCTGGATGTGTGGTCCAGACATCCTTCCGGAAATATATATTCTGGTGCACGACATCTACCATCAAGCCGAAGCATGCAGCGAGGTCAATGCCCAACAATGCATCGCTCTCTCCTTTTACCAAAAAAAGAGCAACCTTGATGGTCTTTCTGTGGATGGTCAGGTCCACATGTGCAACTCCTTCCACCTCAAAGAAGTGCCCACCCATGCCGAGTAGGCATGACACAACCTCCAGTTAGTCTATAGGCAACCCCCCCACTCATGCCACCTTCATGCTTAGGACCGAGACATCAGCCCCGGTGTCTAAGATGCGATCATCCTTAGACACCAACACTTGGTGACCCCCAGGCATACGCCCGGCACTGAAGTTCAGGTATGAGAACCCGTCGGTTCTTACCATTGAACTACTGCATTCTATCCTCCTTACCATCCACACCGGACAGTAATTCCAGATGTGCAGAAGTGTGGGATTCAGACTCTCTAACCAGAGACTTCCCAGGCCTGGTGGAAGGTATGGACCACACCACTAGGCATGTAGGGTGAGGGGCAAACCATTTATCTAACTAGGTGCACACAGCCTCCAATGTGGAGCATGGCTTTGGAAATACCCAACTAGTAATTTCTGAGTCTGCAGACCTTGCCAGAGGCACCCTTGCTCTCAGCAGGACATCCACATACTTGGAAACTGCCTGGAGGTACATCCCTCCCTCAGAACACCGACGATGCCGGGCACCTGGGCTTTCAAGCATTACTGGTTGCTCACCACTCAGTTCGGTGGCGACCGCCGTTGGTTTAACAAAGACTTCTTTTTGTCATTCACCATGAGTCTTTAGTAGAACTGGCCATCACTAATGGTAGCCAGGTACTTGTGACCCTCCAGCCATACCGGCACTAAGCCTGGCATTCTCTACAGAGGCCGGAGACACTATAGGGCAAGGAGACATACAATCCTCGAGCAGCTAGAGTATCTTCATTTGGGTAAACAACAAAGGAAGATGCATATCGGCATCGGCAAGGAAAGATGGCCACCATCCTTCTGCACCGATTTCACCCCCATGTAGGAGAATGATTGCAATTAATCTCCATCCGACTCTTTCTGTAGCTTGAGAAGTAGCTATAGAAAACAACATCTACAAGTTGGTAGAAATAAATAGTCGATGTCAAAAGCTCAAAACCTAAACACGTTTAGTTTGAATTCATTTAACTTATGTGTGTATTCAATTCAAATCAATTAAATACACCTGCAATCAGCTCGAAAGCCATGTGGCAGAGAGGGATTTCTCCCAATCACGACTGATTGTCATTATTTAAAAATAAGACATCATCATGAAATTGAAATCGTCCTAACAAAGAACTATTCACAGGAAGAGAATTCTATAGTCTAATAACATTAGGAAGTAAAGACCAAAAATATGCATCAGTCCTAGCCATTAATTCTTTGAAAGTTTTTGAATGCCCAAATCTACCTTTACGAGGATTTCTAGTTAGTAAACCATTAAGCAGGGTAATGTTATCACAAGACAGCAAACGTCCCAGAAGAGCGAGGCTTTGCTCATTTCTTCAGCCTGCTAATGATTCCCATTCTAGCTCTTGGAGCATAGACGATACGCTGCCAGTATATGCATACCGTCCCTTTACAAATCTTGCAGCCCTACGCTGCACCATTTCTATTTCTTGTTTTAGATTATTTCTAAATGGGTTCCAAATTGGGGAACAATATTCTAAGATAGGTCTAACTAGGGTAAAGTAACAGACCTTCTTTACATTTTCTTTACAATGTTTAAGGGTGCGTTGGACAAACCGCAGCCTTTGATTAGCTTTGGCAACTGCTTTGGTTATATGATCATTCCAAAGCATGTCCTTGGACAAGTTTAAGCCAAGATATTTGATGGACTCAACATGGGTTAGCTGAACATCTCCCATTGTGTAATCTGGTATAAGAAGTGATGCAATTGTTAAAGTGCATCAGCTGATTATCAAGACTCCTCCTTCTCATCCAGAGCAAGAGAAGAATTTGTCTGCAGTGAGGCAGCAGATGATCCAAATTCAACATGAGACAGGAGACCCAGAGGAGGATGTTTCTTGCAAATATTAATTTACTTTTCAAAATTATTTATTTTTGAATTTTAATTTATTTTTTAAAGTTATTTGAACAGTCAAATTATAATTATTTATTTCAATGTTATCGCATTGGTTTGTATGGCTATGCAAAGAATTATGCAAAAAGTAGAACCAGCCATACGAGGGCACACAAAAAATGATAAATTCAACAAAACAGACGTAGTCACCTATCCTGTTATCAAAATATCAGTTCTCTTTGGTCATAGCCTTCTATAGATACAGACCTGCCGGCTTCCCATTGACTCTATTGGGCATTAAAATGGCGCTGGTTAGGCATCTAAATAACACTAGAGGCACTTTGAGTTGATGCTGAAAACTAAGGTTTGTGCGTAGGTTTCTATACTAACCTAAGAGAAAAATCACACTTTAATCATGTTAATCATAATTATTTTCAGTTAAATTAATTTGTTATAATCAATTCTAAATTATTAATAAATTATTGTATATATTTATGTATAAATATATACATATATATATATATATATATATATATATATATATATATAATTATATATATATATACATATATACATATATGTATATACATAAATATACACATATATATACATATATACATATATGTATATACATAAATATACACATATATATACATATACATATATATTGTGACGGACATTTTTCCACTGGTAGAATCTGCTCTTTTAAAGTAATATGAGCGAGTTTGCACTCGTTTGATAGTGAGTGGCTAGGTCACTAATTTTACTGGCCCAGGAAGACTAGACCAATATAATGTCTATTTTATGTCCTCACTAGTTTCTGTCTAAAGACTTTCACAGTCTTGAGGATTTTTAGTCTAGGTATCTCGAACTTTCGTCCGTAAATTTGCCCTGAAAATAGTGTGAAATATAGTTATACTCTTGCGTTGCAGATTTGCACCTGTGTATCCAAAAGGATGAAGAGCTGCAATATAATGATGAAAAGGTGCGTTTCAAAATAATCCAACGCGAAAAAAATAACACAAAAACACCACTGGTGGAAGTTTTATTCAATATAAAAATATGTAAAATCGAATTGGTTAATACACAACACATAAAAATAAGTATTTTTGTGAAATTTAAGCTATGAACCTAGCCAAAATTGGACATAGGTTCGGTCTTTTTAAAATCGGTCCCGAACAGAAAAATGCAAATCTTTATATACCCTGAGAATCCAGAAGTCGGATTCTCAGGGCACAATGGATCAGTCTATTTGGCCAAAATCCCTAATCCAATAAGTGTGAAAACGGAAAAACAATTAAAAATTAACAAATCTACTCACGTGGAAGTTAAAACGAGGGGGAAATAAAAAGGTCAACATTAAAAATAGAATCTGGGTCACTTGGTACCAAAAGTACCGAGTGGCCCAGAATCTATACAAGATACAGATTGATACACAAAGTTAGAACCCAAAAATGATGAGTGCTAATGAAAAAAAAATAAAATGGCTGGCCCAAACGTTTCACTCCCCCGACTAAGCGCGAAGTACCCTACTTCTCAAGAAAACCAAGATAAACCTCCTACTAGATCTGAATTAGTAAAGATCCCGGGGATATCACAGGTAGCAATAAAAACCCTTTGAAAATAAAATTTGATTATTATATCACAGGTTTCATTAAAACAAAATACAAAATTTCTAGCAAGCATAAATTAATTAGACTAGAACTATAATCATCATGCCAACTGGTCCGGCAATGACTCTGCTCCTTAAATGATTCCTATGACTCCAGTGCTAGGTGCCCTCTTCGATTTCTCCGACCAAACTCCGCTTCAGTTGTTGTCTCGTATAAATGCTCCAAGGTCTCCTGCGGGATGACAGTCAACCGCTCCAGCATGAAATGGCCTCAATGAAATCCTGTATCCTGGTGGCGGAGTAGTGCCTCTCGATGGCTCTCGGCAAAATGTGGCGAAACCTCCGGTCTTGGGTCCTGTCGAGAATTAGGGTGGCCAACATCGTTTCTGCTTTCAGGTCCAGGGTCCTTGTGCGGGATGGCTCCTGTGGTCCAGGGTGAATCAGCTGGATGGTGCTTGGATTGTCGCTGTTGTGAAGCACAACGACGGCGGGATACTCAGGTGTCTCCAGAATGACTGCGGTCAAGAGGACATTTCTTCTGAGTCGGGGCCGTTCACTGGAGATCTCTTCTGCTGCCGAAAATCCCCAAATATTGGAGCACATGTCATCCTCTGCTTCTAGAGAAAGAAACCAAATCATTATTCAAGAGCCGTACTTGACGACACTCCTGTTCCTTCTCTGGTGTCTTCTTCGACGGAGACAAGGACTTAGGCTTAGTGGCTGCTTGAGAGATCGCTCTCTTGGAAGATGCTTCCTCAGGAAATCCAGGGTGACCTCGGCATCCTCGAAACTGCTTTTTGCAACGAGCTCCTTTCATTCGTCTTGCTTCACGTGGCGGTCTATCTTCGGGCAGTGATTGATTGTCGAAGTGGACCTCTCTCCTCTTGTTTCCTTCCCTAACAACAGTCACTGTCGAGCGTGGTCGAGCCAGTTGTTCCCTACAATCAACAACTGGCGGTAGAGGTGAAGACAATATTTTCAATGGTGGTGACGGGACCGAAATCGGTCCCAACAGCACTAACTTTTTAGTTAATTCCGCACGGTATCCCCTGATGGTAGGTTCATTAACAGTGGCCCAACTGTTAGCGGGAGAAGTATCATGGACTGGTTTTTTTATTTTCGGCAATACAGCACCGACTCTGGGAACTTCTATTGGCTTCAGTCCCCTTTTTACGCATTCTTCATTCTAACGGGCTATCCACTCATGCATGACCCTCTTGTCGGCATTTCTTTCTTCTAGGGTGCGGCCTCGGCGATTCGAGGAGTAAAACTTCACTGGTACTCCCCTTCGGCATCACTGCCTGGTGGCATGTCAATTTCTTCAGGGGGGCATGGTAACTGCTTCATCGGGTCACGGGCTGGTCCTATGTAGATGCCCTGCTCTGGATTCCTTATTTGAATGGGTGGAGATCTCATTAAAGAGACAAATTTCGCAATCAACTCATCCTCTGATTCGGGGCTCTTTCGCTTCTTGACAGAGTTGCCCAAATCGTTCCTGTTCTTGCTGGATGTCAAGGCATTGCTGCCTGAAGGCTTTTCAGCCACGATGGCTGCATCAGTTTTCTGGCGGCATCCTCGATATCCATTGCATCGTAGTCGTGGCCTTCTCCAAATAAGGATATAAAGTTGAATGAGTTCTCACTGCTGGATGACTTCCCTCCAAAAGAACACGGCATCTCCTTTGCAAAATAAAACTTTTGAGCACTTGTCACGGTAGAAATTCCCGAAACTTCCTTTTCGTGTCATTCTCTTGCAGAAGTAAATTCAAAAGTGGCATCCAAAACGGCGGACGCTTCCCACGTGGTTCTAAGGGGTTGCCAAGTCTTGTTTCCGGGTCAAAAAAGGTGGAGCTATATGACAACATCCGGTTTCTTTTCCTTTTCTCTTCTCTCGATTTCTTTCACCAGGTGGTGCTGTGCAAGGTAGCAAATTCGAATCTCTGCATTGTCTGATGCTTCTTTTTGACTCTCTGGGTCTAATTTGGCCATTTTAATGCCAAATTTCACCCATCTTGGTGGCAAATTAGCATTTGCATAATCATTTTTCTTTCCACCACGTGTTTGCACACAGGAATCCAATTGAACTGTTTCTTTAGGAGCAGTTATCTTCTTCCTCCCACATTTTCTTTTAGGTGGTTCCAGTGGGATCTCTGGAATATTTTCTTTTTTTCAGAAGTATCTTCATGAGGCTCTTGGCCGGCATCAGGGATAACTTCTTCACGATGGCCTTCTGGAGTATTCTCAACAGTTGGTTAGTTTCTTCGTAACAATGCAGGATTCTGTTTATGACCAGATAAGTTTCTGAGCCATTCCTGGCTTTGGCATACAATCTCTGATCAACACTTTCTGATCCAGTTTGTAGTCCGGAATCATATGAAGTTTTTGGTCGTAATTTTTCTTCTGCACCTCCTGGGCAGCCTCGATATTTCTTTTAGCAGCATCAAAGGCTGGATCAGACTGCTCTGCTTCATTTGTTACAGCCGGTGGCACGATAGGAGCACATGGCATCATGTTGTCCAATGTGGTCCTGGGCTCGTGCCCGAACATCAGTCAATATGGTCAACATTTCATAGGGTTATGTTCTACAAGATTGTAGGCTATAACCGCATCACCTAACTTCTTTTTCTAATCAGGCTGTTGCTGAAGGACATCTAAGTGATGTTTCACCACCTCCATTATGGTGTGATTCATTCTCTCTGCCAACCCATCAGCTTGAGGATGATAGGTGGTTGTTGCTGTGTGCTGGATTGTGTAAGACTTAAAAACACGTAAGTCTCATTACTCAAGAATTGGGGTCCTCAATCAGTGATGAACTTCTGAACTCCAAATTTGTTAACAATTTTGTCCTTGACGAAGGGAATTGCTGCCTGAGCAGTTACTCTTGCCACTGCTTTGGCGATGCAATACTTTGTCTGCATCTGTATTGGAGTTGCTGGGAGAACCTTCCGGTTATTCCGTTGGTATTCATCATTGGTTATCGTATATTGTGACAATAAAAATATAAAATGTTTCGAAAAATTTAAGTTCAAGGAAAGAAATTGTTTGTACAATTGAATACGATACTGCTTCGTGTTTTTTAACATGCTTTTCAATGGTAAAACGAGGTAGCAAGTTTTATAAACTACCACACACCTCCACCATATATTGTGACAAACCTTTTTCCACTGGTAGAATCTTCTCTTTTAAAGTAATCCGAGCGAGTTTGCACTCGTATTGATAGTGAGTGGCTAGGTCACTAATTCTACCAGCCCAGGAGGACTAAACCAATACAACATCTATTTTATGTCCTTACTAGTTTCTGGCTAAAGACTTTCACAGTCTTCAGGATCTTTAGTTTCTGTATCTCAGACTTTCGTAAGAAAATTTGCCCTGAAAAGTGTGGAATATACTTACACTCTTGCATTGCAGGTTTGACCTGATTGGAGTCTTGAAGTATCCAAAAGGGTGAAGAGCTGCAATATAATGATGAAAAAGTGCATTTCAAAATAATCCAACATGAAAAGAATAACACAAAAACACCATAAAAAATATGTAAAATCAAACTGGCTATGAACCTAGCCACAATTGGGCATAGGTTCGGTCTTTTTAAATCGGTCTCAAACAGAAAATTACAACTCTTTATATACCCTGAGAATCCAGAAGTCAGATTCTCAGAGCACAAACTTCTGCTTGGTTTAATTAAACTTTTTGGCCCAAATAGACCAATCAACAGATCAGTCTATTTGGCCAAAATCCCTGACTCATCTTCTGTTAACACACTTATGTGATAACAGAAGAAAATGTAAACAAAACAATTAAAAATTAAAAAACCCACTCATGTGGAAGTTAAAACGAGGGGCAAATAAAAAGGTCAACATTAAAACTAGAATCTGGGTCACTTGGTACCAAAAGTACGGAGTGGCCCAGAAGCTACACAAGATACAGGGAGAAAAACAAAGTTAGAACACCAAAATGACGAGCACTAATGAAAAAAAAAAACGGTGGGCCCAAACAAAAAATATGAATAAATTACATAAAATATGTAAATGTAAAAACATATATACATATTTATCCATAATTTATATGTTTATTTTATATTGTATAAATATATAATATATATAATATATATAAATATATATATATATATATGAAACGATCCCATTAAGAGCAATTCTGGCTCGTTTGATTTTTTGGAATGCCATGGAACTTTTTCATCCCTCTGTACCGTCGTACAGAGGGTTGACCCAGTTCCATATGGCTCACGACACCAATATCCTGTTTGTGCCCTTTTCCTCCCAATGCCACCCCTTAATACAAAAAGATCATCGTGATAAGCCTCAGCATTAAGTCAATGGGGTTGTATTTTTCTTGGAAATTTGTCTTTTTAATAGGATGAATCATCTTTCTATATTTTGTTGACCACTGGTCAATCATTTTGATTGGCCAGTTTCGTTTTTGATTTCAATTATGCCCAATCAGAGAATACTGAGAAAATGTTCTCAGTATCCTCTTTTTGGGTATAAAAGGCCGTGTATTTTTGTGTAAATCGGAGATTCTGTAAACAGAGAATCTATGTCCGATTTGACATAGATTCTAGAGAAAATATTTGTAAATAAACGAATGGTATACTTTAAAATTGATAAGTCTTATTTTTTTATACTTAATGGATAGAACGAAAGTTCTAAAATCATCTTCATCTCGAATTACCAATCCGGGTGAAAACCCGGATCAACACTTCTAGATGCAACTTCAAGGGACAGCACGATCAACCAGCTTTTAGTCGGGCGAAAGCCCGAGGAGTTGCAGACAGCTAAAAGATCCTTTTATTGTAAAGGTTCTTAAAGAGAGGAACTTGTGAGGAAACGAAAGGGACTAATTTGTTCCCTTCCTCCCGAACCAGAATAGAATTAGTGGCCTAGCCAACCACTTTCTGACCACTCGAAAAAGCGAAAACGAAGCATTGACGGAATTCTATTCACCCCCTGAACGTGGTTCGTTACATATATATATATATATATATATATACATATATATATATATATATATATATATATAAATATATATATATATATATATATATATATATATATATATATATATGCAACACCCTGTAATTCGTGATCGTGCCAAAACCACAGCCCGGAGGGTAAACAACTCTCAACCGTCCCTCCCTCCCCTCTGACTCACCTTTCTGACTCATACCCAAGCGGCAGATTGATACACTTAGGACCATGGTCACTTGGACCTGGCTACACCTCGCAGGTGTATACAGGTCCAAGGTATAAAAGAGCCGTGCTCCTCTTTGTAGTAAGTTCTTGTCCTTGCCTTTGAATTACGTAGATTTTATCCGTACCACAATATGGGCATGAGGACACACCGTTAGTACTCATAATTCATCTCTGTATTCTGTGTTTCTATACAAGAGATGAATAAAAGCATTATAATAAGAAACAGCATGGTCTTTATGTTTGAATAATCAACTTCTCTTCAGAGGCCGGAGACTACATAAGGCAGGAGGTATACGATTCCTAAGCAGCTACAACATCTTCTCCTGTCGGTGTATTTTTGAATTTGAATTTGAAAAATTACTCTGCAAGCAGCCATAAAGGCCTATGGCAGAGGGACAAGAGTCCAAATGCAGCATAGAAAATGCATTGTCAAAACCAGAAAATATAAAACCCTAATGATATAAACCCAACAACAATTTCAATATTTTTTAATGCTGCAAATATATGCATTGTCAAAACAAAACAAAATTATGACTCCCATAAAATACGTTTTTCCTGCACAAAATCCCCAGCAAGCGAGTTCCATTGTCGAATCGCCCTCAGGACAAATGACCAGTAGTAAGAATCTGTTCGTGCGAAAATCTCTCCAACTTTGTTAGAGTGGTCACCCCTACCCAAATACAATGCCCTGCAAAGTTTACTTGAAGTAGGTTTAGGGCAAGAGCCTTCTAGCATTCGATTAAAGATATTAAGATTAAAATCTGAACGTCTTGCAAGTAAACTATCCCAACCAAGCTCTGAAAGCATTTTAGTTACACTGTCGGCATATCCATATTTACCACAAACAAACCTAGCAGCCCTGCGTTGGACCATTTCTATAGAGTGAGCTAAGTCCTCAGTGTGGGGATTCCACACGGAGCTGCAGTATTCTAGATGGGGACGTACTAATGATTGGTATGCTATACATTTTACCTCCCTGGGACACCTTCTTAGAACGCGTTGACTAAACCTAAGCATCTGCATAGACTTGGAAATAATCTGTTCGACATGCAGCTTCCAAGAAAGTTTAGCTGTAATCGTTACCCCCAAATATTTATAAGAATTTACGTTATTAAGTGGAATGGCCCCTATTCTATATGGAAATATTATTGGATTCTTTCCCCTAGCTACCCTCATTACACAACATTTTCCCTTATTAAGTTGAAGTTGCCATTTAGAACACCATGCCTCTATTGCTTTCAAGTCACTATCAATAATATGGCAATCATTGTCAGAGGTAACCTCACGATAAATTATTGTATCATCTGCAAATAGCCGGCAATTGCTGCTAACTTGACTGCTGAGGTCATTGATATACAAAAGAAACAGAAGTGGACCCAACACACTACCCTGAGGAACCCCTGATGTAACCCCTATCCAGTCAGATTCAGACCCACCTGCAACAACCCTTTGTTTCCTATCACTCAAAAAAGAATGCACCCATTTATACACCTCTTCACCCAATCCATACCCACTAATTTTTGTCATTAGTTTTGAGTGAGAAACTGTATCAAATGCCTTGTAGAGATCAAGAAAAACCAAATCTATCTGACTGCCTTTGTCTAAAATTTTCTGAAGGTCATCAACTAAAAGAATAAGCTGGGTTTCACATGAACGCCCCCTAAGAAACCCATGCTGGTTATCACACAAAAGATTGTTTTCCATAAGAAAATTCATTGAGGAGGAATATATAATATGTTCAAGGACCTTGCAAACTATCGAGGTTAAAGACACGGGTCTGTAATTAGTTACCTGAGACTTGTCTCCTGATTTAAAAATTGGACTAACATTAGCTAATTTCCACATATCTGGTACAATACCTACATCTAAACTCTGTTGAAAAATTAACTGAAGGTATGGACCCAACTCTTGTGCAAGATTTTTTAAAATGATAGCATACATCCCATCTGGACCACAGGTTTTATTTGAGTCTAATTTTAGAAGTTGCTTGACTATCCCATCTGCAGTTATTACAATTTGATCCATAAAAAGAGATGTGAAGGAAAACCCTCATGTGGTATGCCATCATCAATTGTGAAGACCTTCTTGTATTGTTCATTTAATAAGGTAGCTTTCCCTACTGGATCTGAAACAAGCTTCCCATTTGTGTCAACCAGAGAAGGAATAGATTCTCTACTTCGCCTAGAGTTCTTGATGTAACGCCAAAATAATTTTGGGTCCGTTTTTAACCATTCTCCAAGCGTTTCTGTTTTAAAATTATCGTGAGCTAACAAGATTTCCCGTTTCGCTGCTGTGCGTGCAATACGGAATTCATTGCAATTCACTAATTTTGGGTGATTTCTAGCCCTATTCCTCCATAAGCGTTGCTTACGAAGAGCCCTTTTAACTTTGCTAGTGTACCATACTGGTGTGGCACAGTCTCTAACTACCTTGGTTGGAATAAAGGAGGAAGACCCATTAAAAATTAAACTATGAAATCGTGTCCAATTCAAATTCACATTTTGAGGATGAAAACATTCTTTAAATTTATGAAAATTATCTATCAAATGTGACTTAAAACCATCCCAATTACATTTGTTAAAAAGAAACACTACTCTTTTAACCTCAGAAATTTTTTCCACACATGCATTAACATCACATAAGACAATCTGATGATCACTAATTCCCCCTGATACCCTAACATTGGATAATAACTCCGGACTATTCGTCAGTACTACATCAAGAATTTTGTCATTTCTGGTTGGTTTAGTTACAACCTGTTCCATAGAATAAGTATTCATACTATCTAAAAATGAAACTGCTAATGGCTTGTCACTGCCACTGATCACCGTATGCATTTCCCAGTTGATGTTTGGAAAATTTACATCACCTCCTAAAATAATGATTGGGCTATGGTATTTATGATGAAGAGTGTCCAAAGAAGTTCTTACACTAGTGACATCTGCTATGGAGGATCCCGGTGGCCGATAGAAAGAATATAAAAACACCTTTTTACCTTTCTTTAGCCTTAAACTACAACATACTATTTCACAGTCTGTTTCAAAACTTGTTTCCCTGCAACTATTAAATATTTGTGAAATAGCTATGAAAACCCCACCTCCAGAACGACCAACCCTGTCTCTACGGTACACTGTGAAACCATCTGGAAATATTTCCCCATTATTAACAGTATCATCAAGCCATGACTCTGTACCAAGAATTATATTGCAACCAGTCTCCTCAACTGCCGCAATGAACTCAGGAACTTTGTTTCGTAGACTCCTACAGTTAACTACCGAAGGGGAAGATGCATATCAGCATCGACCGGAAGAGAGAGGGATGGCCACCACTCTGCTGCATAGATTTCACCCCCATGCAGAAGGGTGACCACAATTCGTCTCCATCGAACTCTCTCTGCAGCTCGGAGCTTCTCCGCGCGGGCACCGCGCAATGCAGAGAAGCAACGAGGTACAGAAAATGTCATCTAAAGGTTGGTAAAATAAAATGGTTGACGTCAAAAGCTCACATTTGGTGGAGGTTCGGGGTATAGCTCCATTTGCCTTCTCCGACCTATAAACAGAAGCCGTCCTTTGTCCTAAGTCTCGTGATTGTGCCTCACGAGTCTTTGTCTGTCCTTTTTTATGTTGGAACCACGTATGGAAACCCTCGATCACGTCAAAATCAACTGCGTGGCGCCTTTTTGTGTGGAACCACGTATGGAGGCCTTCGATCATGTCAAAGCCAACCGCGTGGTGCCGTTTTTTTTGTGGAATCGCGAAAGAGACTTATGGCTACACACACCACGTGTCGACCGCGTGATTTTGTGTCCTGTTCTTAGAGACACATGGAAAAAGAACTTTTGTCTGCCAACCGCTTAGCACTCGGGAACCGAGGGGACAACTGTTGTGGACACACATGTTTCTGTCCATGTTTTTGTGTTAAATGTTTTCATCGTCACCCACTGTTACCTTCACTCTTCTTTAATTTTCGAAGTGAAACCCACTCGATCCTCCACCGTATCATTGGTTGGTGTGTGGGCAACACTTCAAACAAATTCTTTTTACTCTCCGAGAGGAGTTTGCTCAGCCGAAACTCCGTATCATTGTGAGGTGAGCAAATAAATCTCATCTACTTATCTATCTACCTATTAATAGGCCTTTTAAAATAGGTGTGTGTCTTTTAAAAGCCCCTATTATATAACTTCACTCTTCATCTTTAATTTTCAAGTGAGTTTTCGTCCTAACTCCGTATCATTGTTAGGGGCTTACAAGCTTAAAAACACTTTATTCTTTTTGTTCCTTGTTTTCACATTTTGTTTCTCTTGGGACCCTCTATGTCCCAAGTCATGATCTTCAATTTCTTCATCATCATCACCTCAATGCAGCCTCATATGAACTTTTTCCATTGGACAGCTTTGAAGCCCAGCCGCCATCTTGGATCGACCGGACACTCTTCAAAAAGCGCCAACAGAGTGGTTTTTCGCTCTGTGTGAGCTCATTGTTGTAACTTTTCTCATCTTTTTGTGTTCTCTTCTTCTTTCTTCTATTCCAGAGGGTTGCACTTATGTGCCGCCTGGTGGAGTTGCTCTTGTTTTTCATGTTCTTCCTCCTGGCCAAAATAAAAACGTGCCCCGGAGCAATTCTTCAAGTCAACATTTTTGGACATTGCAATAAACTGAAACGGAAGTGGCCACACCAGTGCCACCTACGGACCTCTTCATTCTACTCAACATAGTCCCTCACTGGGCACTGATTCTGTCTTTCTATCCAGAGCCATCCAGCAGTGAGGACACAAAATTTCAACAATCTGAACATTTCTTCTGGTTCACCAAGCACTTAGCTTGTTGAACAATCTTCCATTTCTGCACTGATTTACTTTTTTAATAAATCTAAATTAAAACTTTTGATGTGTCGTAGCCGCACCTAAGTTTTATATTTTTTAAGTAAATCAGCTTTCTTCTCTTGTCTTCAGAAAAGTTCAGCCATTTTGAAATTCGTTTCTTTGTGTGTTCTCTACACACACATTCTTAATTTTTGCTTTCCAGTAAACCTAAAAGTGCGGTCACCGCGCTCTAGCTTTACTTTTCGTATTGCTTGCCTTTTCTTTAGGCAACTGCAATTCTCTTTCATTTCCAATTCACTTCTAGCAGTGCAAACTCGATTGGGTGGTGTACCACGCTCGAATTTGCATTATACATCTGCTGTTTCTTCATTGAGACTTTTGGAATTCTCATAACCTCCACGTGGTCGCCAAATACCACGTGCCGAGAGAGATCCTTCTGAAAACTGGCACTCAATAAAGAATTTACAGACACTCTGTACTAGTTGGGATTGTAACACCCAACTGAAGAACAACGCCAACACCAACACAGCAACTCAAACAACGTTACCGTCCTTATTAAACGCAGGTGAACCATCGTCACTCAGTGTATAAGAGTACGAGAGTGTTGGTTACCAACAAAAAGACCGCGATCTACAGCGAGATTGGCAGTCGAACCTGCAGAACACCGACTTACATTAATACTACTGATTACCACGTGTTGCACTAGCCTTAACATAATGGACGCTCACCCACAACTAACTGGGGCCGCTCGGAGGGCTTTTCCGCACTCTAGGGGCGGCACGTATCCATCAGCACTATGAAGGGCCCATGCAACATCACAGACATACGGCACACAATACGCCGCATCATCACATGTGGCTGTCCCACTCGGGCCCACCATGGTTCCGGTTATTCAACCTGGGACCTGGTGGGTGCCACAAAGTGTGGGCACCCAAAGTAATTTTGAATTTTGAATTTGAAAAATTACTCTGCAAGCAGCCATAAAGGCCTATAGCAGAGGGACAAGAGTCCAAGTGCAGCATAGAAAATGCATTGTCAAAACCAGAAAATATAAAACCCTATTGATATAAACCCAACAACAATTTCAATATTTTTTAATGCTGCAAATATATGCATTGTCAAAACAAAACAAAATTATGAATCCCATAAAATACGTTTTTCCTGCACAAAATCCCCAGCAAGCAAGTTCCATTGTCGAATCGCCCTAGGGACAAATGACCAGTAATAAGAATCTGTTCGTGCAAAAATCTCTCCAACTTTGTTAGAGTGGTCACCCCTAGCCAAATATAATGCCCTGCAAAGTTTACTTGAAGTAGGTTTAGGGCAAGAGCCTTCTAGCATTCGATTAAAGATATTAAGACTAAAATCTGAACGTCTTGCAAGTAAACTATCCCAACCAAGCTCTGAAAGCATTTTAGTTACACTGTCGGCATATCCATATTTACCACAAACAAACCTAGCAGCCCTGCATTGGACCATTTCTATAGAGTGAGCTAAGTCTTCAGTGTATGGATTCCACACGGAGCTTCAGTATTCTAGATGGGGACGTACTAATGATTGATATGCTATACATTTTACCTCCCTGGGACACCTTCTTAGAACGCATTGACTAAACCTAAGCATCTGCATAGACTTGGAAATAATCTGTTCGACATGCAGCTTCCAAGAAAGTTTAGCTGTAATCGTTACCCCCAAATATTTATAAGAATCTACGTTATTAAGTGGAATGACCCCTATTCTATATAGAAATATTATTGGATTCCTTCCCCTAGCTACCCTCATTACACAACAAGTTGTCATTTAGAACACCATGCCTCTATTGCTTTCAAGTCACTATCAATAATATGGCAATCATTGTCAGAGGTAACCTCACAATAAATTATTGTATCATTTGCAAATAGCCGGCAATTGCTGCTAAATTGACTGCTGAGGTCATTGATATATAAAAGAAACAGAAGCGGAAACAACACACTACCCTGAGGAACCCCTGATGTAACCCCTATCCAGTCAGATTCAGACCCACCTGCAACAACCCTTTGTTTCCTATCACTCAAAAAAGAATGCACCCATTTATACACCTGTTCACCCAATCCGTACCCACTAATTTTTGTCATTAGTTTTGAGTGAGAAACTGTGTCAAATGCCTTGCAGAGATCAAGAAAAACCAAATCTATCTAACTGCTTTTGTCTAAAATTTTCTGAAGGTCATCAAATTAAAAAAATAAGCTTTGTTTCACATGAACGCCCCCTAAGAAACCCATGCTGGTTATCACACAAAAGATTGTTTTCCATAAGAAAATTCATTGAGGAGGAATATATAATATGTTCAAGGACCTTGCAAACTATCGAGGTTAAAAACACGGGTCAGTAATTAGTTACCTGATACTTGTCTCCTGATTTAAAAATTGGACTAACATTAGCTAATTTACACATATCTGGTACAATACCTACATCTAAACTCTGTTGAAAAATTAACTGAAGGTATGGACCCAACTCTTGTGCAAGATTTTTTAAAATGATAGCATACATCCCATCTGGACCACAGGTTTTATTTGAGTCTAATTTTAGAAGTTGCTTGACTATCCCATCTGCAGTTATTACAATTTGATCCACACAAAGAGATGTTGAAGGAAAACCCTCATGTGGTATGCCATCATCAATTGTGAAGACCTTCTTGTATTGTTCATTTAATAAGGTAGCTTTCCCTACTTAATCTGAAACAAGCTTCCCATTTGTGTCAACCAGAGAAGGAATAGATTCTCTACTTCGCCTAGAGTTCTTGATGTAACGCCAAAATAGTTTTGGGTCCGTTTTAACCATTCTCCAAGCGTTTCTGTTTTAAAATTATCGTGAGCTAACAAGATTTCCCGTTTTGCTGCTGTGCATGCAATACGGAATTCATTGGAATTCACTAATTTTGGGTGATTTCTAGCCCTAGTCCTCCATAAGCGAAGAGCCCTTTTAACTTTGCTAGTGTACCATACTGGTGTGGCACAGTCTCTAACTACCTTGGTTGGAATAAAGGAGGAAGACCCACTTAAAATTAAACTATGAAATTGTGACCAAATCAAATTCACATTTTGAGGATGAAAACATTCTTTAAATTTATGAAAATTATCTATCAAATGTGACTTAAAACCATCCCAATTACATTTGTTAAAAAGAAACACTACTTTTTTAACCTCAGAATTTTTTTCCACACATGCATTAACATTACATAAGACAATCTGATGATCACTAATTCCCCCTGATACCCTAACATTGGATAATAACTCCGGGCTACATCAAGAATTTTGTTATTTCTGGTTGGTTTAGTTACAACCTGTTCCATAGAATAAGTATTCATACTATCTAAAAATGAAACTGCTAATGGCTTGTCACTGCCACTAATCACCGTATGCATTTCCCAGTTGATGTTTGGAAAATTTACATCACCTCCTAAAATAATCATTGGGCTATAGTATTTACGATGAAGAGTGTCCAAAGAAGTTCTTACACTAGTGACATCTGCTATGGAGGATCCCGGTGGCCGATAGAAAGAATATAAAAACACCTTTTTACAAATCTTTAACCTTAAACTACAACATACTATTTCACAGTCTGTTTCAAAACTTGTTTCCCTGCAACTATGAAATATTTGTGAAATAGCTATGAAAACCCCACCCCCAGAACGACCAACCCTGTCTCTACGGTACACTGTGAAACCACGCCACGGAAGAGGTCGAAATCACAATTGCCAACCTGCATGAGGCCCATTTGCGACAAAAAAAGTACTACGATGCAAGACAAAAAACTCCACACACGTACAAAATCGGAGACCCAGTACTCGTTCGAGATCAACGCATCGTGCCTGATGAGACCAAAAAGCTACGTTACTCGTACAGGGATGGTTACACGGTAACCAAAATCATCAGCGACACGGTGCTCAAGCTGGAGCACGAAGATATGTTTGGAAGACTGATTCGAGACACGGTGAACATTGTCCACATCAAGCCGAAACAAATGAGGACAGTTGTTCAAGGGTTGGAGGGGGAAGAATAATCTAGCTCCCCACAGCAAGAGGAACCTACCTCCTCACCACAATAACTACATAAACCAACCATCAATAACCCTATCAACAACTCATACAACCTATTTTTTTTTTCTTTTTGTTGTTTATACCATCACATTGGTCACTCGGTGCTGCACACCAATGTAAACAAAATACGTGTGTGACCACAAACATTCACACACCCCTGCTCACATTTCACCACTCGAACCAGATTCCCAATGGGGGAAACTTTCGTACACTGCGTTTGGGGACCAGGTCGTTTGACAACAATAACAAACAATAGTGGAAGAACGGTGTTTAATACCCAGAAACCGACACCCCGCGAACCTCCAATAACAAACAAATTGGGTATCTTATTGGAGTTCCAGCTAGCTTCGTGGAATTACACGAATTTCACGGGACCCTGAAATTTCACACCTTGATGTGGAAGTCGGAAAACACACAAGTATATAGCCAACGCCGGGCTGGTCACCAGCACTTCGAAAATAATTTTGAAAGAATAAAGATGTCACAGTGCAATGAAACGACATGAAGCCAGGATGATGCCATCTCGGGCCATCTATTAGCGTGGACCAAGATGACACAACAACACAGCAACATGGAATCGGGGAAGTCGAGGATGACACAGCACGTGCTGTCAACCTGACGACATCAACCAACCCGTCCTGCCATACTGCCGTGTCCCCAGCAACCCCCGAGCTACCCCGGCACCTATAACCTTGCCGCAAGTGACACAACCTTTTCGCATACCAACAGTAACTACCAGAAGACTACAGGTATACCGACCACTTCGTCAGGAAGCACAATGTGAAAGACTGCTAAACAATTGCTGGGCACTCTGGCAACGACAGGTGTGGACCGTGAAGACCTATTACCTGGGTCACTATGACCTGATGGAGGGATTTCCGCGCCTCTACATACCGGAGGAAGGACGCTATGTTGTAGGAATGTCATACTACCTGCAACACTCAATGGCCATAATAATTCCGTCCACCCGGTACATCGAAATATACCAGTTTGCCGAGCAGCCCATTACTCCAGCATTGGGCGCCCTTCAGCAGGCTTTCTTCAACAGTCTCCTGGGAGTCCCACCTAACGGAGCATACAGCATTGCCCGAATGATCGTTTGGAGGACCCGTGCCACTTACCAGGCTGCCATCCTGTGGGACGCCGTTTACAGTGTCCTCACCGGGCAACCACCAGCCCGACTGATCGCCGCCGACGCCACCGTTCACCGGAGTTTCATGGAAAGTCTCCGGGGCTTCAACAACAAATGGATCATCCCCGCCTGGGAGTCCTACCATCTTTGGCTGCGGAGTCACCTCCTCCACTCACCGTCAGACCCCCAACAAGCACTCTACGGATATCTCTGCATGCACGTGTGCATGCAATCACCCGACGTGGGTATAAGTTAGAAATCCACATGTACCCGTGTTGTCACCACCCATCAGGGTGGTGAGCTCGAAAAATTAACAAAAAAAAATCTGTTGTAATTGCTCTCTTTATAAATAAGTATATTTTTCATTTTCAATTGGGGCTCGCCACTCAGCGAGTATTAATTATCCTTGTCTTTTTTATGTTTTCAGCCTTTTTTCACTTTTAAGGGGCGCTGACACTTCGGTGCCAGTGCCTTTCTGTAACTACCTCTATACACGGTGAGTCCTCATCCACCCATATTTTTCCCGCTGCGTAACTTAAAAACCTTCCATCCTTGGCTGGAGTACGAGGACGTACTCCAAGCAAAGTTGGAGGGTATGTAACACCCTGTAATTTATGATCCCGCCAAAACCATAGCCCGGGGGGTAAACAACTCTCAATCGTCCCTCCCTCCCCTCTGACTCACCTTTCTGACTCATACCCAAACGGCGGATTGATACACTTAGGACCATGGTCACTTGGACCTGGTTACACCTCGCAGGTGTACACAGGTCCAAGGTATAAAATGGCCATGCTCCTCTTTGTAGTAAGTTCTTGTCCTTGCCTTTGTATTACGTTGATTTTATCCATACAACAATATGGGCATGAGGACACACTGTTAGTATTCATAATTCATCTCTGTATTCTGTGTTTCTATACGAGAGATGAATAAAAGCATTACAATAAGAAACAGCGTGGTCTTTATGTTTGAATAATCAACTTCTCTTCACAGGCCGGAGACTACATAAGGCAGGAGGTATACGATTCCTAAGCAACTACATCTTCTCCTGTCAGTGTACCAAAAGGGGAAGATGTATATCAGCATCGACCGGAAGAGAGATGGATGGCCGCCACTCTGCTGCATAGATTTCACCCCATGCAGATGGGTGACCACAATCCGTCTCCATGCAACTCTCTCTGCAGCTCGGAGCTTCTCCGCGCGGGCACCGCGCAATGCAGAGAAAGGACGAGGTACAGAAAATCTCATCTAAAGGTTGGTAAAATAAAATGGTCGATGTCAAAAGCTCACAGTATATATATATATATATATACATATTGTAACACCCAACAACTCCTGTTCATGCCAAAACCATAGCCTGGGGTAAACAACTTCTGCTTGTCCCTCCCTCCTCTCTGACTCACACCTTCTGATGCACATCAGGGTTGCAGAGTGATACACCTAGGACCATGGTCACTTGGACCTGGTTACACCTTGTAGGTGTACACAGGTCCAAAGTATAAAAGGACCTTGTTCCTCTTTGTTCCTCGTCCTTGTCTTTGCTCTAATCTTTATCCATATCACGTTATGGGCATGAGGACGCACCTTTAATATTCATAAGTTCGTCCTTGTAAACTTAGTAGTTTCCATATATGGATGAATAAAAGCGCTATAATGGAAAATGGCATTGTCTCAATGTTTGGTAACTAATAACTTCTCTAGAGAGGCTTGATACACCATAGGGCAAGGAAGCATATGATCCTGGAAGCAGCTACAACATCTTCTTCAACATCTTTTTCAGCGTCGACCAGAGATAGAGATAAAAGTGGCCACCATCCTTCTGCATAGATCTCACCCCCATGCAGAACGGATGATCATAATCTAACTCCATCCGACTTTTTCTATAGCTTGAATCTTCTCCGTGCGAGCACCGCATGATGCAGAGAACTAACAAGCTCAAGAAATCATCATCATCATAAATGTAAATTACATATATACATATATATATATATACATATATCTATTTATATATACATATATATATACATATATATATATATATATATATATATATATATATACATACATACGAGAGTATGTACTGCCATAAAACATCAATTCCATAGCAGTAGCTTAGTATCCCAGCAAGAAAATCCCCCAATTTCTTCCAATAACCTAATGAAGGAATGGTTATGGAACCAAAATATCACTACTCTCGAATGGCCAGCGTGTCCCCCTGACATAAATTTTGTAGAACACTTTTGGAACATCATTGTACATGATTATTAAGCAGTAGGAAGTAGCTAATAGCTCCGCCTCTTCTGACCCGGAAATTAGACTTGGCAACCCCTTAGAACCATGTGGGGACGCTGCCGCCATTTTGGACGCCACTTTTGAATTTGTTTCAACAGGAGACGGACGCGAAACCAAAGTTTCGCAATTTTCTAAAGTGACACGTGTTGAAAAGTTTAATTTTAAGAAGAAGATGCCACGTTCTTTCGGAAAGGAGTTAGCCAGCAGCGAGGATTCCTTCAATTTCACCGCCTTATTTGGAAGTGATCATGATGACAACGTGATGGAAATCGAGGACGCCGCCCTAGAGACCAGAGCAGCCATCGCGGCTGAAAAGCCTTTAGGCAGCAATGCCTCGACTTCCAGCAAGGATAAGAATGATTAGGGCAACTCTTTGAAGAAACGGAAGAGCCCCGAATCGGAAGATGACTTGGTAAATCGTTTCGTCCCTCTAATGAGATCTCCGCCTCCTCAGTTAGGTGATCCAGAACCGGACATCTACATGGGACCAGCCCGGGACCCGAGACAGCAGTTCCCGCGACCCCCAGAGGAAATGGACACGCTGCCCGGCAGTGATGCCGAAAGGGGAGTACCTGCCGAGTTGTACTCCTCAAATCGCCGGGGCCGCACCCGAGGAGAGAGGAATGCCGACAAAAGGACTATGAAAGAGTGGATAGCCCGCCAAAATGAAGAGTGTGTCAAGAGGGGTCAAAAGCCCATAGAAGTCCCTGAAGTCGGCACCGTGTTGCCGACCACCAGAAAACCAGTTCGTACTACATTTCTGACCAACAGTTGGGCTACAATCGACCAGCCCATTGTTCGAGGATACCGGCCAGAGTTAACGAAGAAGCTGGTGCTGCCAGGATCAATTTCGGTCCCGACACCACCAAGAGAAGTATCGTCTACATCTCTACCGCCCATTATCCCTTTCAGGCCACAATCGACAGTAACTGTCGTCCGAGAGGGAAATAAAAGAAGGGAAGTCCACTTCGACCGACCATCGCCGCGAGAAGACCGGCCACGAGAGATTAGACGACCGAAAGGTCAGGGGTCCGCTGCCCGCCGAAAAGCTCGTCGGGACGAACAATTTCAAGGATGCCGAGGACACCCTGCCAGTCCAGTAGAAGCGCCATCTCAGGGAGCAATCCCTAAGCCAGCAACGAAGCCTAAGTCCTCGTCTCCATCAAAGACGATGCCAGAAGAGGAACAGGAGCGTCAGTTACGTCTCCTTAATAATGGTTTAGTTTCCTTTTCTAGACGCGGAGGACGACACGCACTCCGCTACTTGGGAGTGTTTAACAGTAGAAGGGAGATAACGAACGAACAACCACGACCCAGGAGAGATGTCCTCTGGACCGCTGTCGTTCTAGAGATGCCAGGATATCCCGCCGTCATCGCACTTCACGCTAGCGACGAATCGAATGTAATTCAATTGATCCACCCTGGGACTCGGGAGCAATCCTGCACCAGGACTCTGGAACTCATTGCCGAGACCATGTTGGCCCCTTTGATCCCCGACCGGACGCAAGACCGAAGATTTCGTCACCACTCGCCGAGGGCCATCGAGAGGGACTTCTCCACCACCAGGATGTTGGACTTCGTGGAAGACACCGTGCTAGCCACCTTGGAGCGGTCGACTGTCATCCCACTGGAGACATTGGAGCGGCTCTACGAGACCACGACGGAAGCCGAGTTCGGAAGGAGGGATCGACGCGGCCACCTGTTGCCGGAACCATGAGGGATCGTCGATCAGCAATGAGCAGAGTCATCGCCGGACCAGTTGGTGCGATGATTACAAATTAAATTTTCTAGTCCAGTAATGCAAATTTAATTATATTGTTTTTTTTTGAAGAAATTGTATCTTTGTCAAAACGTAATCAAATGTTATTTTTTCGAAACGTTTTTTTTTTTTAAATTTTACCTGTGATACCCCTGGATTTTATTAATTTAGATCCAGTCGGGGGAAGGGGATTTTTAGGAAAATTGTCTAGGGAAGTAGGGTACTTCCCGCTTAGTCGGGGGAGTGAGACGTTTGGGGCCCGCCGCTATTCTCGCTGTGTAGCATTTTTCGTTTTTGGGGGTTTTTGCGTCGCCCTGTACTTTGTGTAGCTTCTGGGCCACTCGGTACTTTTGGTACCAAGTGACCCAGATATCATATGTGTTAAGATAACAATCTGACCTTTTCGTTCCCCCTCATTTTTTCCTTCCACACGAATAGATTTATTCGTTTTTAATTTGATTTTGTTTTCGTTTCTCCTGTTGTCATCTATGTGTGATAACAGGGGATGAGTCATGATTTTGGACAAATGGATCAATCTCTTCATTGGTCCCTTTGGTCCAAAATATTGTTTTAACCAATCGTCAAGTATGGCCCTGAGAATCCGACTTTGGGATTCTCAGGGTATATAAAGTTATTTTTATGTGCTCAAGAGCTTCTTTTTAATATACCGAACCTATGCCCGATTTTGGCTAGGTTCTTTCCTTTTTAATATTTTCCAAATTATATTTCTATGTGTTTTAGGATTGTACCGAAATAAATCTACACTTTTATATTCAACTCAACCAGTGGTGTTAATTATTCGAGATTTAATATTCCGCGATTGTGAATTCATCATTTGCATTTCTTCACCTACTTTGGATACATCAAAAAGGTCCCAACAGGTGCAAACCTGCAACGTACAAGTGAGTATATTTTTACACGATTCTTAGGGCAGATTTACGGACGAAAGTCCGAGAGATACAGAGATTAAAGATCCTCAAGACTGTGAAGTCTTTTGCCAGAGACTAGTGAGGACATAAATAGACGTTATATTGGTCTAGTCCTCCCGGGCCAGTAGAATTAGTGACCTAGCCAACCACTATCAATACGAGTGCAAACTCGCTCATATTAACCAAAAAGAGCAGAAGGAAAGGAAGAACTAACGGAAAAAGGTCCGTCACAATATATATTGAGACGTTTGGGCCCGCCGCTTATTTTTATTTGTTTAGCGCTTTCGTTTCATTTGGGTTTACGTCACCCTGTATCTTGTTTGGCTTCTGGGCCACTCGGTACTTTTGGTACCGAGTGACCCAGATATCATAAGTTTTAGATTATGATCTAACTTTATATATATATATATATATATATATATATATATATATATATATATATATATATATATATATATAATACATTCAACTTTCTTCAATGTTCAACTTTGAGAAAAATGATAATAATTTTGTATGCAAAAAAGTTCACTTGGCTTTCCACCATGAGTGTTTAATATTAACAATACTATTATTTCCATTTCAAATTGGTCAAAATTTCGATTTGAACATAATGTGGATTTTAATTAGACAATTAATGAAATTCCTAAGTGATTATTATTGTAAATTGCGTAGATATATTTAAATTAAAATTATTTGTAGGATTTATAGCAAATATTAAACAATTCAAATTTTTTTTAAAAAAAAGAAAAATATGAAAAAGAATGGGGGGGAAAAAATTGTTTTAAAAAATCACCTATATTGAACATAAACAGTTTTTGAACAAATTAATAAAATAAATTAAAACAAAATTGAAAACCAACTTAATTTTTCTTAAGAAATAACTATATAGCACAAGGTTAAACAACGAGTCAAAACCAGTAGAAAAAACAACAAAATGACGCAGGATGCGCCGCCTGGCGAGTAAAAATTGCGTGGCAATTGGTGGCCATTTTATGTGTATCTAAATTTCGAAGCCGGCAGGTCTGTATCTATAGGATTATCTATAACATATTATCTTATAAGTTCACAACGCTTGTGATTTTGCAGCGGAAGTTTGGACCTATGTTTTCTAGGATGATGTGCTGTCTTTGAATGTATATATGCTTTATTTTTGCAACTGAAGCCAAATTTAAGAAATGAAGCAATACAAATTGATAGCTCACCAGAAGGATTTCAGTGGTAAGTTCCGTGTATGATTATGTTTTAAAAACAAAGTCATAGCCTGTGTATAAATGCAGGCCTACTTAATTTTTATTCTCCCATGTTTAAACACAAGGTTACTTTATAGTTTACAACTTTGTATATAACAACGTTTGGCCATAGCTAATCTATTTACTTTTAGGCAGATGACGACATGGGCAGTTTTTACATATGGATAATATGTAGATACTGCGCATGTCGTCATCAGACGAAAAGGAAGTTGAATTGCTTAAGAGCCTAGATACAGCGTTTAGTTCAGAATTTCTCCGAATGTAGGCGCTACGATCGTTTTTGATTGAAAAACGGTTTTTAACGTTTTTTCTCCAGGTTTCAAGTCACATAATAATTTATAAAAAAAATAATTTCGCGTGTTAAGCTTACAAAAAGAAAACATCGTGAAGCCAATAGAATAATGTACGTGCTAATTTTTATGTGATTGTTCTAAGTCGTTTTTAATGGGAGTTCTTCAAATGTTTGGGTGACGGTTTTTTTGGTCCTGTGGCCCATGGGACTTAACATGGAGTTAAAAAACGATCGATTTTGAGCCTTGTTTAAAAATAGAATGACATTTCAGAATGTCGAAAAAAGAATCATCATGAAATCAATAAACACGTAAGTACATGCTACTTTTTTTGGTTGTTCTACGTCCTATTAATGAGTGTTCTTCTAACGTTTGTGGGACGGTGTTTTGCTCCTATGGGACTTAAAAAACGATCGATTTTGAACCTTCTTTCAAAATAGAAGGACCTTTTCAAAATTTATAAAAATGAAACATCGAGAAGCCAATACATTAAAGTATGTGTTAATTATTTTGTTATTGTTCTAAATCGTTTTTAACGAGTTTATTTCAAATGTTTGTGGGACGGTTTTTGATCCAATGGGATTTAATATGGAGTTAAAAAAAGAACGATTTTGAACCTTGTTTAAAAATAGAAGTACCTTTTCAAAAATTATATAAATCGCGCACATAAAGAACAATACTTTTTATTGCATTTTGTGCTTTGCTGTATTTTAATTAAGCGATTGTGAGTCGATTTCTCGCAGTTTTAGGTACACCATATAATAGCACTCATTTGTCTCTTTGTTATCTGCTCAAAGCAACAAGATGGCTCTTAAGAAAGTGTTCACGTTTCTATGAAAGATGAAGAGTTTCTCTTTTCATATATATATATATATATATATATATATATATATATATATATATATATATATATATATATTGAGACGTTTGACGTTTGGGCCCGCCGCTTATTTTTGCTCTTTAGCGTTTTCGTTTTTGGGGGTTAACGTCACCCTGTATTTAGTTTGGCTTCTGGGCCACTCTGTACTTTTGGTACCAAGTGACCCAGATGTCATATCTTTCGATCTTGACCTTTTTATTCGCCCTCATTTTTACTTCCACATGAGTGGAATTATCGTTTTTTAATTCGATTTTGTTTTCGTTTCTCCTGTTATCACCTATGTGTGATAACAGGTGATGAATCATGATTTTGGCTAAATAGATCAATCTTGTGATTGGTCTATTTGGGCCAAAATACTAAAGTAACCAATTGTAAAGTTGTGCCCTGAGAATCCGACTTCTGGATTCTCAGGGTATATAAAGTCATTTTAATATGCTCAGGAGCTTCTTTTTAAATACCGAACCTATGCCCGATTCTGGCTAGGTTCTTTTCTTTTTTAATATTATTTTCAAGATATATTTTTATGTGTTGTGCATCAATTCGAGTTTTATTTCGTCTTTGGTTGATAATTTTATCTGCGAAATAAACTATTTTCTACTTTAACTAAACCAGTGGTGTTTTATTCTTCGAAACTTAAATTCCGCGATTGTGAACTCATCATTTGCAGGTCTTCACCTATTTTGGATACATCAAGGTCCCATCAGGTGCAAACCTGAAACGTACAAGTAAGTATATTTTATACGATTCTTAGGGCAGATTTACGGACAAAAGTCCGAGAGATACAGAGATTAAAGATCCTCAAGACTGTGAAGTCTTTTGCCAGAGACTAGTGAGGACATAAAATAGACGTTATATTGGTCTAGTCCTCCCGGGCCAGTAGAATTAGTGACCTAGCCAATCACTATCAATACGAGTGCAAACTCGCTCGTATTAACCAAAAAGAGCAGATTCTACTAACGGAAAAAGGTCCGTCACAATATATGGTGGAGGTGCGAGGTAGTTTATAAAACTTGCTACCTCGTTTTGCCCTAAGAAACGTGTTGAAAAACACGAAATTTTATCGTAATTCAATTGTGCAAACAATTTTGAAACTAAACAAAATTTTTCGAAACATTTCTACGTTGTTATTAACACAAATTACGATAAACAATGATGAATACCAACGGAATAACCACAAGGTTCTCCCAACAACTCCGATACAGACGCCAACGTGAACAGCTTGTAAGAGAACGAGCGAAAGCTCGGGAAACACACCGTGTTGCCCGAGAAACACGGAAGCAAGAGAAAGAGGACAAGCTGAGGGCCCTTGCAGCAGAGAAACAGCTCCAGGAGGAAGAACAGCGTGCTGAAGACGAAGAACGACAAGCCGACACCCGACTCAAGACTGAAGCATCTTCTGAGGCCTCTCGACGAAGCAACGAACAGAAGATGGTCGACCGGTTTGCCGAAATGATGAAAGACGCCACTCCTGAGAGCCGAGAAGAATTGGTGAGATGGCTATGTGAAAAATCGACTCCACACAGCCTCGAACACACACATGAGAGAAATCTCAGAACTAGAAGCAAGTCACCGACAGAATCCGGGCGAAAGCTCAGGCCTGAAGCTCCTGAATGGACTCCCTCCGGGGCCTACGCCGTATTCTGAAAAGAATTCGCTACATCCGCTACAAGGGTTCCCAAAGTATACTGGATCTGAAAACATACTTCTATATATCGAAGAGTTCGAAGATATTGCGATTGCGCACCAGTGGAACTCCCTGCAGCGATGCAGCCACTTTACTGGTCTCCTTCGAAAACGAGCGATCAAATGGCTTGCTCGTTTCTGCTTGGAATATGGCGAGATCAATTGGATCATGATGAGAAATGGAATAGTTAACGAATTCCTACTGCCAGACCAGAAAGTAAGAATGAAAAACGAGCTGTCCGCAAGGACTCAGGAGGACAACGAAACCTGCAAAGTCTACGCGGAAGAGTATGCAGAGATGTATCGAAGGATACATCCCAATGATGATGACTCTTTGTTAATCTCGAGTCTGAGGAAGAGCCTGCTACCATCTCTCAAACAGTATCTATTTGGGGCACCTAAGGACAATATATGATTTTGTTAGAGAAGATGCTAGTATACTGGACGTCTACTGGTAACCAACCGGCCCAGCAGCAGAAGCCTCAACAGCAGAAGCAACAGCAGCAGCAACAACAGAAGAAGCAGACGTGGACTCCTAAGAATCCGGGTATGTCTGAAAAGATGCAGGATTCACGACCAAATCAAGATGGTGGATCGAGACCCCAGTAGAGAAGGAAGTCTACTGGACCACTCATCTGTTACCAATGTCAGGAGCCTGGACATCGAGCGTTCGAGTGCCCCAACGAACCAAAACCGAAGGAGGAGGAGAACAAGACGACTCCACCAACTCCAGTCAATAGAGTTGATGAACCGTCGGAAACAACGATGCCGAAAGTTATCTGCACCGACAAAATCCATGTTCTACCCAATGGAATGAAGATGGTGCCTGTCTTAATCAATAATAAAACACATTATTTCCATTTTGACAACCATCAGACAGCTTTAAACTACTAAGGGCGCCACTCGCACCCAAAGTAGTGACGCCCGAAAAAGATGTCAACGAGAGCCCGAAAGAAGAGGAGTCTACGAAACCTGCAAAGGTTGACGTCACGGTCCGACAGGACCAGATAACGAGAGGATATATTGGGGTGGCTGCGGTCAACCGTGCTGGGATGCCTCCAGGTCTGGGTAGCCTGTGCCAAAACAACAACAGGGAAGAGGAATCAACGACTCCTAAGCAGAGCTGTGCTGCGGTGCAGCTACAGGACTTTCTACGACATAAAGCAGATTTTGGAGATGGGATCCACATCCGTACCATTCACGAAGATGGGAGCCGGCAGAACCCACTGCAAAGTGGGGCCTCTACGTCGTTTGTAAAGACGAACGACGCCAAGATGTCCAACAAAGCAGAACAGATAGCAGTCTCAAAAGGAGCTACTTCTGTTAAAACTCAAGCAGAGCAAGTAGTAGTCTCGCAAGAGTCTACTCTTGTTAAGAATAAAGCAGAACAGTGTGTGGCGAAAAAGAAAGTAACCACACCTGTTAAAACTCAAGTAGAACAGGTTGTGGCGAAAAAGAAAGTAACCACACCTGTTAAGACTAAAGAAGAGCAGGTAGTAGTCTCGAAAAGAGCTACTCCTGTTGAAACTAAAGCAGAACGTGGAGTGGCGAAAAAGAAAGTAGCCATACCTGTTAAGAATTCGACTGCAGAGTCTAGTCTTCTGTCGGTTGAAAAACCAGTGTTGTTCGAAGACAATACACGCTGTTTGGACCAAGTTGACTGAGACAGTCACGCCTCGTGAACTTCAAGTCCAACAACAAGATGAGCAGACGGCTCCCAAAGTTCTTGTGAAGTTCGGAGGTCGTGAGTTAGTGATGACTACCGACAGTGGTGCCGAAGCTTCTGCCATAAGTGAATCACTAGTCAAAGAAATGAAATTGGTAATGGATCCGCTACCTTTTCCGCCGAATTTGACTGGCGCTGGAGGGAACAGAATCGTTGCCGGACCAGTAGTGCGATTTATGTCATAAATTTCTAGTTGTATAAAGTAATTTGTTTTTTTTTGTTTTTCTAGAAATTTTGTACTTAAAGTCTGTATAAGTCGATTTTATTTTATTTTCGAAACGTTTATTTTTCTATTTTTGTTGTATATCTGTGATACCCCTGGGTCTTATTAATTTGGATCTAGTCGGGGATGGGGATTTTTTTTAGGAAAATTGTCTTGGGAAGTATGGTACTTCCCGCTTAGTCGGGGGAGTGAGATGTTTGGGGCCCGCCGCTTATTTTTTTCTTTAATTTGCGCTTCGTTTTGGGGTTTTAACGTCACCCTGTATCTTATTTAGCTTCTGGGCCACTCGGTACTTTTGGTACCGAGTGGCCCTGATGTCATATGTTTAGATAACGATCTTGACCTTTTTATTCCCCCTCATTTTTACTTCTACTTGAGTGGAGTTATCGTTTTTGATTTGATTTTGTTTTCATTTCTCCTGTTATCACCTATGTGTGATAACAGGGGATGAATCATGATTTTTGCCAAATAGATCAATCTTTTGATTGGTCTATTTGGGCCAAAATATTAAAGTAACCAATTGAAAGTTTGTGCCCTGAGAATCGACTTTTGGATTTTTAGGGTATATAAAGATCTAAAATTTATATGCTCGAGAGCTTTTTAAATACCGAACCTATGCCCGATTTTGGCCAGGTTCCTTTACTTCTTTTAATATTATTTTCAAGATTTATTTTTATGTGTTGTGCATCAATTCGAGTTTTATTTCGTTTTTGTTTGATACTTTTATCCACGAAATAAACAATTACTATTTAATTAAACCAGTGGTGTTTATTATTTGAAACCTTCAATTTCGCGATTGTGTACTTCATCATTTGCAGGTAATTTACCACGGTAATTTACCACGGTAATTTACCACGGTAATTTAAAACGCCCACGAAACGCAGATGTAAAAACACCATCAACCGGCTCCTCACAGGGACGGGACCGTACCTGTACCCGCCTCTCCCACGGTGACCCTTGGGATGTGCCGGCTCCGCGGAGCCACCCACGGCGGACAACAAAAGACCACGCCGCCATGCCGAAAAAATTGCGGTAGAACCGTTCTACCGCGAGCCGACAACAGTACCGGCTGAAAAAGGACGGTGAAGATGGTGGTGTTGACCCCAACCCGACAACCCACCCTCCGCGGTACTCTCCAAATAAAGAGACATGACACAAAGCAAGTGACGATTAAAAAGTGTATTTATTCACACATACAATGTATGATGATTGAAAGATGACAGTGACGATATTTACAAATAAGGGCTGGTCATTTGACCAAAAGCACTTTGCACAAAGGCAAAAGGCCAACAGGCCAAAGGCAAACAAAAAATGAATCCCAGCTGGACAGTGGAGGTCAACCAGACCTCCACCCACAGGTCTAGTCCATACAGCTGCCTACAACACACTGCCCAGATCCTGTGGCTGACCAGGCCACAGGAGACCTCCAGGCAACTCCACCTGGAGGGGACAGAGGTCACATCTGACCTCTCACCCATAGACTTCATGGTGAAAGGTCAGCTGGCACCAAAATGGTGTCCGTCCCAACAGCCTACTGTAGCTGTCAGGCAGACCACCATAGGGAAATTCGTCTGCTCAATCAAAAATTAAAATTGAGCAGACCAGGTTGCCACAATCCTCTCAACTTCTCTGTTCTATCTCGGGAACAGGTCAGTCGAGCCAGCCAGGATTGCTCCCTTGAACCTGACCTTCTTAGGTGCCGGACAGCTTCTCTGACTGTGTCGCGAAAGTGGAACCCATCCACTCTGCAGCCCACCGACGTGCCCACCACAGGCACATCTGGGTGTTACGCCACCCAAAACCAGTATCGAAGACCGTCCCCTAAGACAGCTTTCCTCCAGGGCTCGGAATTCCTCGAAAGGAATATCCTGGAGTTGCGGACGTGTGCCTAGGTCACATCCCAGCAAACGTTGGATGAATGGGGCTGCATGCCGGGCTAGACGAACTATCCCGGCATCTAGTTCCACCACATCCAAAATTGCGAATGTTTGCTGGACCGGGTTCACGACCATTACTACCGGAAAACCTCCACAACCAAACGCCACTACATGGCGCATGTTGTACGGCGGTAGCCTTGCTACCTACGACTCTGGAAGTGGCTCATCCAGACGGTAGTAGCCGTGGTATTGGCAACCCTCCATTCCCGGCTGGTCCTGCCAAAGACCCAGTCAGTTATTCAGATACACCTCTGCATCTGAATACGGGGGCAATGCGCCAATATGCCGTCCCTCGGCCTCAGGCCTAGGGGAGGCTGACGTTTCTGGTCCTAATGTATCAAATACCCCGCCGCCATGGACCGGAGAGAAGGGTGTACCCCACTGGGGGTCACGGGGTCACGTCTTGGGGGAACACTGACTCCCGCCACCAAGGTTCCTTCGCCCTTAGGTGAGGGCAAAGTCACATGGTGCAGGGTTCCGACCACTCGAACCCGCAGGCTCGAGACCGCATCCACCTTCGGGGAGGATGGAGGTGTGCCGACCAAAATGTTGCGCATCGACCTACCATCCATTAACGGGATCCATCCGGATCGGCTGACTCCCGGCCGGCGTGCCTGCCTGAGCACGTCGGGACTCCTTCTTTTCCGCCACGACGCATCCAGTTTTGGCTCTCTGGCGCCTGCTACTGGAGGGTGTCGGACTCCCCTTCCTCTCACGCTTGGATTTTTTACTGTCCTTATTTTTCTTTTTCTTCCCGTGAGAGGAAGGTTGACCATGCGTCGTGTAAGACTTAACTGACCCCGACAACTTACTGGGCCGGTCAGGCTTAGGTGGGTGGTTAGCCCTCTTCGCCTTCTCGGACTCCTTTGAAGGTTTTCCGGCCGGAGCCGTACTCTTCTTCGCAGAAGCACCATTAGCCGAGGTGACAGCCGAGGATGATTGCCCGGAGACAAATCTTCCTCGACCATCCCGAACGAGAGGCTTCTCCTTCGGTGCAAGAGTCGGCTGACTCTTGCTACCAGTAGCTTTGGCTTCCGCACCATGGGCTGGTGCACTGGAAGCGTGCATCGCCTCCCTCTCGGCGATTCGCTTCTGGCCAGCGATGGTCGTGGCACTCGCAATTGGCAGGACACCACGACCGACAGGAGGTTTTCCTGTTTTGAGCGGACTCCAGGCGGGTATCCCCTGCAGGGGAGGGAACTCCGCAGCCCGGCGCTCAAACTCCTGCCACTCACTTGCTCCGACCGCACCAGCGATCTGTCGGTGCAAGCTCGCTGTTTGAGCTTGAAGCCGTTTGAGCTTGTCCTCCAAGCTCTCGGGCTTCCGAGGTTCGAAGGCCTTTCCTCGACCCGAGGACCTGGCCTTATTGCCTCTCGAGCTTTTGGCAACTTGTGGGGTGTGAGGGCGGGACCTCTTTTGTCCCTTGCCACCACCACTACTCGCAGATTTCCCCGTTTTACCAGGAGCGGGTACTGGAGGCTGAGTAGCCTTCTTCTCCGCTCGCTGGTCTCTCTTCAGGTTGTCCGACTGCCAGCCGGAGTGGCCAGCTACTGCCTCGGGCGGACCCGATACAGCAGCCAGCTTCTCTGGCCAGGCAGCCCCTGGACAACCGTCAGGGCGGGCGAGAGTTTCAGCTTGAAGCCCCAGAGCAGGCGTGAACTCCTTCAACGCCTCCTCCTTAGCTTTAAGCTTAGCCTCTCTCTCTGCGAGAGCCTTGGCCCTTGCAGTGATTCGTGTGGCTCCGGACTTCTTCTTGCGCTTTTTTGCGCCGTCCTTCCTCGCCTGCACGGTGGGAATCTCCTCAATGAATAATCGACGGTCCCCGACCAGGAAGCCACCTTCCTGGACCACGCCCCGTCTAGCTTCATCTAACCGATCCAAGCGGCCTTCTTCTTCAGCCAAGGACTCAGCCACGGCCTCCAAAGACATTTAATCGGTGGGGAGAACTCCGGGGATCCCGTCCCAGACGGTTTACCCTCGGAGGCCGAACTACTCCCGTCAGATTCCAAAGAGCCCTCTGAAGAGGAGTTGCGACTCCGCCACTGCTTTGAGGCATCAACCACCGAATCAACGGTGGTTTTGACCTCCATCTCCGTGTCAATGACTAAGGACACTCCCAAGGAGACGTCCTTACTGTCGTCGACCACTCTAGAGTCTAGGAGGTCTCGAACAGCCGGAGACCCGGGTGCCGGGGGTACTAGCGGTTACCACACCGGTAGCCGCTTTCCCACCATCTACACCCGTTTCTGCAGGCTCTCCAACCGGAGAAATTACCGCCGCCACCGACTGAACGGTGGTAGCAGCCGTATTCCTGGGGAGACTGCAGGTATCTGCCCCAGAAGGCTCCGACACCGGTCAGAGTCGACTGGGCAGACTTCGGACTTTCCACGGCTTCTGCTGCCGGGGAATCAACAGATTCCACGGTGGCGTCAGCCGTTTCCGGTCCGCCAGATGATGGGGAGCCCTCTGATCCTGATTCCAACAGCCTTGCATCCTCAGGATGCAGCGGGCTTAGGGAGGGGGACCGTTGGCCACTCCCGTCGCCTTCCTCCTCCTTTTCCGTGGTGGACCTGTTACAAAGGGAACAGACCGTTAAAAACAAGTTTCTACCGTGGAAAAGTGAATTTCACGGACTTTCACCGTGAGAATTCCCGTTTTCACCGTCCAAAGTCCGTAATGCACGGTCAAAACCGTGTTTTACCGCCTTCATACGGTGAAAACTACTTTCCCCCTTTCGGAACTGGTGGAAAGGGTATTCCACGGACTTTCACCGTGTGCGAATCGCGGTTTCCACCGTCCAAAGTCGGTAAACCACGGTAAAACCCTGGTTAACCACTTTCGGACGGTGAAAACACCCTTTCACCGAGGTCCTACCGTCGGAAAGGGCATTGCACGGACTTCTACTGTGCAAAATGTCATTATCACCGTCCAAAGTCGGCAATTTACGGACAAAACCGTGTTTTACCGCCTTCGAACGGTGAAAACCACTCCCTGGCTGGCTTCTACTGTCCAAACACCGTCGAACTTTGGCCTTCCCAAGCGAAACGGCATTCGGACGGGCTGAACCCACCGGAAAAGTGCTTTTCATAGTGGTTTGGCCACCATCACAACAGTCATGGCGGCGAAACCACTCCCACCACGTGTGTATACGGTCATTGACCGTAAAACACCGTTAACAATGAAAAAAGAACTTCCAACAGGCAGGAGAAGGAAATTCCCTTAGAGGGACTTACTTTTTCAACGATTTTCTTTTCTTCCAGGCTTGGAGAGCTTCTATGACAGTGAAAACGTGTAATTTTTGACACGTGGAGCCAGCGTTCTTTGTTTGTCTTTTACAAACAATATGGCGCCTAGCCGCCAAATTCACCGTCTTAGCGGCTAATGGCTGTGCAGTAGCGGCTAAAACATTAGCCGCCCCATGCATGGTCACCATGGAGATTTCACCGTCGTCTGCCTTTTTAGGGATAGACACGGTGAATTCTCCTGCACCAAGACTGGAACTGGTGGGTAGAGACATTTATCGTCAATTCTCGTATATTGACGGTAATTGGAGATTTCATGGTGTGTTTTACAGACGGATCTCTCTGTCCACGGACCGATTTTGCCGGACCTTTGGCTGGACACCTGGTGATGGGCCGCCCTTGGTTTCCACTGAAACCGTGGCGGGCTCCAAACACCATAATGGCCGGCCGCCTCCTCTCCCAGCCGTCCGCCCACAGTAGCGGACTGCCGGCTCTACTCCACCACGGTAGGGACACCCACAGGGTACCCCATACCGTGACACTTCCCACCCGAGGGTCGAACCCACTCACCTCGAACACCCTCGGTCTCCACGGACGGAGATTATATCAAGGAGGAGGGGGTTGTCTGCCTCGAAGTCGGTAGACTCCTGCGAAGAAATAGACGTTGACGAAGCCTCCGTGGCATCGCTACCTGCATCGGAGGCGGTGTCAGAGACACCAAGTCCATCTTCCTCTCTCACTGTGCAGGTGGGTATATGCGGCTTCAGGTTATCTACGTGCAACCGGTCGCGCACCTTCCGACCATAACCGTCTACGAACTCTATCTCGTAGACTAGGTCAGAATACCGCGCGACCACCGTACCCCTCTCAGCTTTATAAGCCAAGCTCCACTTCTTCGCCTGGCCGAGCTTCTGATCTCTTATCCACACCTGATCTCCAGGCTGATACAGAGGAGGCTCCACACGGCCAGCGTCATACCTTTCTTTCTGCCTTCATTGAGCAGCCGTCAAACGTTGATGAGCCTGCTCCTCCACGGCTCGCTGGTCAGGCAAGTCGTGGACTGGACAGTTCGGAAAGGAGGTTATCAATCTCCAACCGAGGCTCACGGCCAAACAACTGATACGGAGAGACCTGTGTTATAAGCTGAACAGGTGTGTTATAAACCCACACGGCGGGCCGTAATTTGTCCCACCAGTCACGCTGTTCCTTGAGGGGATCAAGGTACTGCTTGATGGTTTCCATTACGGTCTTGTTCATATGCTCCGTAAGCCTATTAGCTTGCAGATGGTACGCCGTTGTGAAGTGATGCGCTATATTATAGCGCTCCTGGAACTTCAGGACTTTGCTGGAGAACTGGGACTCATGGTCCGAGACAAGAGCTTTCGGCGTGCCATACACCGAAAGGATCTCGTCCTTCAGGAATTTCACAACACAGGCGGCCGTGGCCTTTCGTACCGCCCTTGCCACACCGTAATGGGTGAAATAGTCAACCATGATAAGCACATAGGTGACTCCACCCACAGAGGCAGCAAACGGTCCAACGAAGTCCATTCCCCAGGTATCAACTGGGTACTCCGGCACAATCGGTTGGAGAAATTCCTGACTTCGAGCGAACTGTCGCGCTCTCTGACACACCAAACATGACTTAACATATTCGGCCGTGTGACGACCCAGTTCTGCTCCTTTTTGGAGTAGAACTAAAATCCCATGTCGTCTGCTAGGCACTTGCAAATTAAGTGCCAGGCAGACGACAAAATGGCCAGCAAGGGTCCCTGTCCTCCCCCAGGTGGAGCAGCCTGGGGGTGATATATATGGCGGCGGCCATTATATCTGGACAGTGGAATGAGAACCCTGAATGACTGTGGTTGTGTGTGTGCTCTCATCAAATCAACAGGTGGCCAAAATGGCCACCATTCATCTTTTGCCTTTGTGCAGTGAGGAGGTAAATGACCTCTCTCTCTCCTGGCTGAATTAGCCAGGAGAATCTTCATCTGCATCTATTTGGTTGGCTCTCTGCTGGTTTATTTACCAGCAGATATTGCCTTTATACAGTGAGTGTTTTGATCATTTATTCTCTTTGTGAATAAATCTCTTATATTTTCACTCTCTACCACTGTGTCCGTGTCTTTATTATTATTGCATAATATTACTGGGGAAGTTACCGCGGGGAAGGTGGGGGTTCCGGTGTGGGGAAACGCCGTCACCATCACCGTCCTGGTTCGTCATGTTTTCCGGCATGTCGGCCGGTGCTTCGCGCACGGTGCCACGGTAGGATTCATCGGGAATCTACCGTGGCCTCTCCGTCGACGTGCGGCGAGGGAGACGGCCTCCGTCCGGCACTACCCGTGGATACGGATGGGTACAAGAGGAGGGCTGGCCAGCGCTTCGACCCGTCCCAAGGAGGTCAAGCGACTGTAAGTTTGCGAAATTTACTGTGGGTATTGTAGCGACCAAGTCGGGTCGTTACAGCCGTGTCCCGCTTCATACCGATCCAGTAGAAGCGTGAGCGCAGTCTCTTGTAGGTCTTAAACATCCTGAAGTGACCAGCTTCGGGAATGTCATGTAGCTTCCTTAAGCAGAAAGCCCTGCATGACTTCGGAACTACCAGTACAGTTCTCAACGGATCCTGGATGGACCTGATGGCAAACAACAAGTCATCTGCCACCACAAACTTGAACCGGAGGTTCGAGTTGGGGTCACGGAAGATTTCACTCTTCACCTTGGAGCACCAGCCATCAGCCTCTTGCTCCTTGACCCAATCCACCTTGGGACGGATGTGGTAAATTACCTCACCTACATCGGCTTCGACGTATTCAGGCAAGGAAAGGTCCGCCACATCACAAACAGGATACCGACTCAAAGCGTCGGCATCCACGTGCAGTGTTCCCTTCCTATACTGAACCTTGAACCGGTACTCTTGAAGTGGCATCTGCCAACGACCCAACCTGCCTTGCAGGTTCTTGGCAGTCTGCAGATAGCAAAGAGCGTGGTGATCAGTTACAATCACGAACTCCCGGTTAAAGAGGTAAGGACTGAATTTACTCACGGCAAACATAACCGCCAAGCACTCCTGCTCGGTGACCGAATACCGTGTTTCCGGTCCTTTCATGAGTCGGCTTGCGTAGGCCAGAACCTGGGTGACACTGTCCTCTGGTAACTTCTGGTGAACTTTGACTCCCAAGCCGTACCCACTAGCGTCGGTATGTATCATTATCTCACCACGAGGATCGTACATGGTGAGTACTGGTGCTTCGGTTAAAAATGCCTTTAACCAAGCAAACGCTAGATTGCACTGATCCGGCCACTTGAAGGACGCATCCTTCTTCGTCAGATCATGCAAAGGCCTTGCCACCTTGGTGAAGTCCTTGATGAACCTTTGATAGTAACCGGCAAGTCCGAGGAAAATGCGGACGCCTGTCACCGTCATCGGAACATCAAACTCCTGAACTGCCCGCACGAGATCCTGGTCCGGAGCAACCCCCTCGGCACTCACTATGTGACCGAGATAACGCACTTTGTTAAAGCCAAAGAAACACTTCTTCGGCTGGAGTTTTAGCTCCGCCCCTCGTAACAGTCCAAGGACAGTGGAGAGTCTCGAGAAACTGTTCGAAAGTGTTCCCAAAGACGATAATATCGTCCAGGTACACCAGGCAAGTCTCCCACTTATGTCCTGCCAATAAGAGGTCTAGCGCTTTCTGCATGGTGGCTGGAGCATTACAGAGTCCGAAAGGCATTTTCCGGAACTCAAACAGACCGTGAGAGCAAATAAATGCCGTTTTCTCAATGTCTGGATCAGCCATCCGAACCTGCCAGTAACCACTAGCCAGGTCCAAGGTAGCGAAGAACCAAATGAAAGAATCCAAAATGGAACTCGAGATAAGGTTAGGGGAGACTATTAATGCCTTTGAATCAAAGGGGTTGAAAATAAGTAGGGCAAAAGCGGAGTACATGAAATTTCGGTGGGATGGGAAAGAACAGTTGAATAAGGGGATTAGACTTGGGGACAGTTTAATGCAGCAGATGCATGACTTCAAATATTTAGGATCTGTGCTGCAAGATGATGGGAGCTTAGACTTAGACATCACAAACCGGATAAAAGCAGGTTGGCATAGGTGGAGGCAGGCTAGTGGGGTATTATGTGACAGGAAGTTACCTATAAAATTGAAGGGAAAGTTTTATAGGGCAGTAGTCAGACCAGCTATGTTGTATGGGTCAGAATGTTGGGCAATCAAGAAGGTGCATGATGATAGAATGCAGGTAGCTGAGATGAGAATGCTAAGGTTTATGAGTGGGGTGACCAGAAGGGATAGGATCAGAAATGATTTTATTAGGGGTAGTGTAGGGGTAACAAATATAGTAGAAAAGATGCAGGAAAATAGGCTGCAGTGGTTTTGGTATGTCCTCAGGAGCAGGGAAGATGGGCTGCTGAGGCAAAGACTTAGACTTAGACAAAGAACTTAGACCAGGGAATAAAACGGGGTGGAGGAAGACCCAAGCAAACCTGGGACATGGTAGTAAACGGGATATGGTGGCATGTGGCATCACTGGGGGCTTGGTGCAAAAACCGGAATGAGTGGAGAGTTAGAACCAGCAAGGCCGACCCTGCTGCTTGCGGGATAAGGTACAGGAAATGATGATTATGATGATGTCTAATAACCCACAATTTCTTGAGAGCTTTAGTAGAGATAGATTATATATCAATGACTACTAAATGAAAGTTTAGCATCTGTCAACACCCCTAAATCTTTAACCTCAAAAATGAAATAAATGTATACAGTGTATAACTGTATAGGTATATTTATATGTATATGCATGTACTAATACACATATGATGCAAACTTCTAACTGATCTTTTCTTTGTGATGCGATAATTTAGAGGAAGATTTGGTGATAAATCCTAAGGACTTCCCTGATTTGAAGTTGAAGGATGTGGTTGAAATTTACAATGCTGAAGACACGTTTAGCCGACTTTTGCTTCAAGTAAATTCCCTGAAGGAGGATTTTCAGCAAAGAGGTGATCATTACATTTTGGTGGCTTCAATGTCTAACTTGAATCAAATTTTCACTTTTTTAATGCAGAAACGGTTAGTGTAGAACAAGGGATTGCAAGCACCTTCCACTTACGTACTTATGCTGATGTCTATGTCAACATTGTCGATCCACAGGTAAATGTCACTTAAGTAGCTTTAATTGCAATTGTGTATTTTTAATGTGGCCTTTGTGTTTTAATGTAAATACATGTAAATGCAATTATTAAATACTTTCTTCATTTCAAATTGGTTATACTTACATTTCCTAGTTAAATGATTTTCTTCATGTGAGCTTTGTTGAAATAATGTGTGCTGCATACATACTTATTGGATCTTTGTTGCTCCAAATGAGTACACAGATCCTATATTATACTGCAAAGAGAAAAGGCAATTTTGTCTTTGTCGATGTGTGTATGGATCCCTGGGCGTTATTTCTCAAGCACAGCCGGAAACATTGTGATGAACTTTGCATACAGTACATCGATATATAAACGGGAGAACATCCTAAAAAAATTAATTCATCAAGTAGTTAATTAGTTATAATTAATATTCTATGAAATTTTTGTAAAATTTTAATTTTTTGTTCTTGGCGATATAACTTGTGAACGGGAGCACCTATAACATTCAAGTAAATTCTTTATGAATATGTGTGTTGGGGCAGTCCCTTCCCCAGCTTTCGATTCAGTCATGGGTGTGACATCGGCCAAGACAGGTTCAACTGTGAACTTCAGGTTCCAAGGATCACAATATCTATCCAATCTTTTTTCTCCGGTATGGGAGGAGAAGCTTATTGGGCCCTGTTCTTCTGTATTCAGAAATGAAGTTTTTCTCAACAACTGAATGGTTCTATGGCAAGACCGGCATTGTAGGGAGCATTACCAATACCATTGTTATTACGGACTAGGCAAGCCTTTCCTATAGGCGTGGCTGAGTTCTTGACGACCTCCCAAATTAATTTACATTGTTGCTGTAAGTTGGGATGGATTATCCACAATTGATATTGGTTAATCTGGTTCAACAGTCATTCTTTGTTTTCTATGTGGTGGGACAAGGTGTGGGGTCTGTTGCTGTGGACCTACATGCTGCCTCACTCCTTGAGTTATATTTGGAATGCAATTTTGGAGGGATGATGGGTCAGTATTTGATGGAACCATCATTTGTCAGTATTTGATGGAACCATCATTGGTCAGTATTTGATGGAACCATCATTGGTCTGTATATGATGGGACCATCATTGGTCAGTATCATGGACCTCACCAGTCATGTTTTTGGTCAAGGCATGAGGTTCCCCTGGTGGTAGTTCGTTATGTGACTTTGTGGAGGATGAACTCCGTGAAACTGAGTTCGATCTGCCTTATGGATGGCAAAACACTTGTGTAACTAGTATGGGCACTGGGCATGCTAGTGTGCCACTTCCTTGGTGGGTTCAGGACATTCATAACTGGAGACTCAGAAGTAAGAGCACAGTTTACTGGGCACAATCCGTGGACTGGCTCGACCTGCCTGTTTCGGAGTTGGAAGAGGGAAAGTTGAGAGTATTATGATGACCAGAGCCATAGAGTTGTGCCAACTTCATTTTGGATGCCATTTTTATGCCAAAAAGGAGATTGTTCTGAATCAGCTTTTATTGTAGTTACATGCATTCAGTAGTATTTTAGCCCAAAACTAGTAAAATTTTAATTGTTTTTTTATGAATAAAAACTATATACTATTATAATTTTCAAATAAAATACTAAAAATGTATATACTTGAAAACAGTTCAAAACAATATGATTGTATAGAAAAATGTTTGCATGTTTAAGAAATGAGCAGTAATCTTATGTGATGTGTGTAATTTCATTTTTATAATTTTTATTCCTAAAATCATTTGCTCTAAAGGGACATTTGCCCTAAAGATACTTACCCTAAATTCATTTGCCCTAAAGGGACACTTGCTTAATACAATTTGCCCTAAAGGGACCTAAAAATGTTCCTTATGGCAAATGCTTCTAGGGCAAGTGGATTTTGTGAAAGTGTCCCGTTAGGGAAAATGGTTTTAGTGAAAATGGTTTTATGGGAAATGGCTTTAGGGCAAATGTCTATTGGGCAAATGTCTATATCCCATGTAAGTTATATGTCAATTAATAAAAACTTTATTTTAAAATATGTTTTAATTCACATTTTAATTTTTCAGTGTATCCATATATCATTAATATACATCATAATTGATTCATATAATAAAGTATGGAAAGTAAAGTATAAACTATTAATTAATATATCAAATTAGTGGCACAACTCTATCTATGGCTCTGGTGATGACCTGCTTTTGTGCACACCACCAAAATGGTTGGTGCGGACTAATTTTCAGTGGTGCCTGTATTTGCTTCGTTAGCAAATGGTGGAGCTGCCACGATGTGTCCAGTCGAGGCCTCTTGTGTTATAGAGTTATAAATAAGGTGAGAGGTGTTTTAGCTTGCAGGTGTTCCTCCAGGTGGCATCATAGTGTAACGAACCACCTTGTGGTGGATAAAATATACTAAAAAGCGGTTGGCTAAGCCGCTTATTTTATCCTGGTTCGGGAGGAAGGGAACAAATTAATCCCTTTTTCTATTCCTCACAAGTTCTTCCTTGTTGAACTTTTACAGTAAAATGGATCTTTTAGCTGTCTGCTACCCCTCGGGCTTTCGCCCGTTAAAAGCTAGTTGATCGTGCTGTCTCTTGAAGTTGCATCTAGAAGTGTTGATCCGGGTTTTCACCCGGATTGATAATTCAAGATGAAGATGATTTGAGAACTTTCGTTCTATCCATTAAGTATAAAAAATAAGACTTGGCAATTTTAAAGCATAACATTCGTTTATTTACAGTTCTATTCCTTGAGGTCTATCCCAAATTGGGCATAGATTCTCTATTTACAGAATGCTTCCCTAGTCTTTAAAAAGACTGTTCTCTCGGAACAAACTTGAGCATAGAATCGTTGGCTCAAGAGTGCTTGATTCACACAAAAATACACGGCCTTTTATACCCAAAAAGAGGATACTGAGAACCATTTCTCAGTATTCTCTGATTGGGTAAAATCGAAATGAATAACCAAACTGGCCAATCAATTTGATTGACCAGTGGTTAACAACATATAGAAATATGATTCATCCTATAAAACAGACAATATTTCCAAGAAAAATACAACCCCATTGACTTAATGCTACTGCTTATCAGCATGATCTTTTTGTATTAAGGGGTGGGACTGGGAGAGAAAGAGTCCCAAGACCCAAGAGGTGACCTAAGACAGGATATTGGCGTTGTCAGCTGAGAGAACTAGGTCAATCCTCTGTACATCAGTACAGAGGGTTGACAAAGTTCCAGGCCAATCTAAAACAAAAACAAACGATCCACAATAAACTAAGTGAGCCAGGAGTGCTCCTGGACTGATCGTTTCACCCCCCCAACTAAGCCTGAAGTTCGTCCCTGAACTTCACACTGATAAGCAGCCACATTAAGTCAAAATTGCAAAACCCTTTATGAAAAATTTTCACTTTGCATTGTACCGATAGAATAGTAACAATATCACAGGTTTCATTATCAATTTATCACAGAATGATTTTAACCCTGAAATCTCTTATATCCCCCAAAATCAATTTGCCCCCATCAATTTTCTAATTTCTGTTCGACTAGAACATACCCAAATGCAAAAAATTTAAAAATAACCTATATATTTTCCCAAACGATAAATATTTTAAAATTACAATTAAATTTCCCCCCAAAAACCCTGACTAAAAGGAACATTTTAAGAAAACCCCCTTTTCTTCAACGCGATTAAAAGAAAGTTAAAAACCCTCTTTTTCCCAAAAAAATTCTTTTACAAGAAATTAATTTTGTCCCAAATTAAATTTCCATTAACCCAAAATAAAACAGATTTTAATACTCTTAAAGAAGCGAACGTTTAAAATTGTAATTTTTACCCCCAAAAAGAAATCCCTTATTTTCCTTTTAAGCCCCAAAATTAAAAACAAAACAATTTTGAAAATTACGCTTCCTCGCTGACTTGTTCCTCCGGTTTCCTCAGCGTGGATCGGAACTGGTCCGCGCTGGTCCTTTTTCGTTCCTGGTCCTCCTTAGTGGTCCGGCTCCAAGTGGCCCTGCTGATCCCTGGCTCCGGGTTCTGCCTCTGTCGAAATGATGTTGAGGTCCTCCAGCATCCTTAGGCGGACGACCTGCGACCGTGGGATTGCTCCCAAAATGATGGACTCCATGAAGTCCAACTGCTGAGTTGCCAGATGCGCGTTTCCCTCCTGTTCCTTGAGTCGATGGCGGATCACGTTGCGGTGTCCTCGGCTATTGGGGATCAGGGTCGCTACCATTGAAGAGATGACTACCTCCAGGATGTTACTTGTGGACTTGTCCCAAGGCTGCGGGTAGACAAGTTGAAGCGTCCCTGGCTCGGCATTGTCATGAAGGACAACGACAGGCCAATGATCTAAAACCTGAATGATTACTGCAGTCCAGGGCCGGTCCAATCGCGGACGGAGTCGATCCTCTTTAATACCATCGTCACCGTGGAAGAAACCTAGATACCTGAAGACATTTCTTCCCCAGCGACGCCCAAAAGATACCAAATTGTTCCTTAGGAGCCGAAATTGCTGTCGGTTGGAAAGCTTTCCATCCGACATATCCAGTCGGTCCTTTGGCCATTGTTGAGGAGGTGGTGGTGGAGAGACCTTCGGGATCGCTCCCGTAGGTGGTCCAGGCGCTGGTCTGCTTGGATGCCCGCGTTCCCCTGCGAAGATCTGGTCCCGACGTTCCCTCCTCTCCGTTGCACCTTGTCCTTTCCTGGCCTGTCCAGGTATGTGCGGATGACGAAACGGCTGGATTTTGGCCGTCTCGAACCTCCTGGCTTCGTCCCTTGACTCTTCCCTTGGTCTGGTTCGTTGTTCCTCTCGAGGCTGACTCTTTGTGATGTCCCCTTGGCGTCTTGGGTCCCTTGGCCTCTCAGCAACGAATTTTTCCCTGTTGAGCCGAGCGGGATTGCTCACCGCTGGTGGATGAGCTTCTCTCCTCGGTTCTACAACTTTGGAAGCAATGGAGACCCTCTCCATCGCCCCAGACAGAATTAGTGGTTGATTAGGTCGATGCACATACCCTTTTACGACTGGCTGGTCCACAGTAACCCAACTGTTCGAAGGGGAGACTTCCCTTGGCGTCGTCCTTTTTGGTAGCGCTGTTCCAACTGCTGGCACCTTAATTGGGGATCGTCCCCTAGCCATCAGTTCCTTGTTTTGACTGTCGATCCAGTCCTTCATTGCCTTTTTATCGGCGTTCCTTTCGCCTTTCGTACGACCACTCCTACGAGAGCCCCCTAGCTCTGCTGGCAGACATCCATCATGTAGACTCCCCGGTGGAGTATCCATTTCTTCCGGTGGCCTTGGGAACTGTAGCATTGGGTCGCTTGCGGGCCCTTCGTAGACAATTTCAGGTTCCGGGTTGCCGCTTCTACGCTGCCCGGGAGGAGAATGTATCAACGGAACAAAATTAGTGGTCTCACCCTCTGGCGTTTTCCTTTTCTTCGTTTTCGAAGATCCTTTTGCTTTTTCCTTTGTAGGAGATGAAGGCACGGCATTGCTGCCGGGAGGGATCCCTGCAGCGATGATTTCGTCGTCTTCTCCAAAAAGCATTCTTAGCCAGTCCGGCGTCATTTCGCCGGTGTCCATTGGTATCTCCAATTCGGAAGTTCCTTCACTTCCAGGTTTCCCTTGATCCATGGATTCGGCCATTTTCATTCCAAATATTTCCTTTTTAGATGCTAATAATTTCTCTTTTTTGAAAAATTGTGGATTGCGTCCTTTCTTCGCAGAAACTAGATTTGAAGTGGCATCCAAAATGGTGGCCGTCTTCTCACGTGATCCTGTGAGACTTGCAAATTCAATGCCGGCCGGAGGTGGGAGGGGCTTTTATCCAAAAAGTTTCTTTCTCCTTTTTCTCCCACCAGGTGGCGCGCTGTATAGCGGCAAATTCGAATTTTGGCCTCTCCTTTACACAATGTGGACGTTATTTCATCGTTTGATAAATTTTCAATGCCAAATTGTTCCTTTTTAGGAGTCGATTGAGTTTTAGCGTTCTCAATCATTGTTCCTACCCGTGTTTGCACACGGGAGGCTGTAGATGTCTCTCCCATAGAGATATTTTCGGCCTGCCCGCGTGTCTTTTTCCAGAATTCCTTTTTGGACACCCTGTCCGTAGTTTCTTTTCATTTTTGATGACCACCCTGATCATCTTTAGTGCCACCCTGACACTTTTCCATTTTTGCATCTTCCCTATAAAGATGCTCCTTTTTAGTTCCACCCTGGAACTTTCCGTTTCGAGGCGTCTCTTCCCTATGAAGATGTTCCTCGCCTTTTTCAGGAGCAGCTACTCCTAGCTTCACTGCGACCTGTGTCCCAATGGACTGCACCATGACATCCACCTTAGATGTCTTGATGAGCCCACTTTGCAGTGACACTGTTGGTTGGCATCCCCCATAGATGCTACAACTTCTGAGGACAGTTGCAAAGTTCCCATTTTGTTCCTTTACAGGAGCAGTTACTTCCTTTTTCACTAACTCCTGTTCCTTTGCAGGAGCAGCTACTTTCCTTTTCACTGACTCCTGTTTCCTGGAGGGCTTAATTTCGACATTTTCCCTTAATGTCTCGACGGCCCCACTTTGAGTTGACTTCCCCCATGGATGATACAACTTTCGATTCCAACTGCAATGTCCTTTTTCAATGTCAGTTTTGTTGAGGCTTCTTGTCTAGCTACAGCTTGGCTTCCTTTTTGTTTTTTGCAGCCGCCGTATGTCGGTCATTTTGGCACAGGTCTGTGGGTTCCCCTATAGATCCCTCCTGTCGAACCTCGATGCACATAACGCGTGGTAGCTCGGAGACTTCCCTTTTTTGCCGAGTTCACTTCGATTTTTCCATTATCCTTTTCCGTAATCGTTTCAGTTTCGGGCGTCACTACTTTGGGGCTGAGTGGCGCCCTTAGAAGTTTAAAGCCTCTTCGGTCAGATTTTTCTCATGAAAATAGTGCGTACCCCATTGATGTATACAGGCACCATTCTTATACCATTTGGCAGGACGTGAGTTTCGTAAACTTCGACAGTGTTCGAAAATTGCGTCGCCGTCGTTGCCAACGGTTCGTCGACTCTGTTTACAGGTGTCGGTGTAGCCGCAGCAACGCTCCTTCCTTGTTTTGGTTTTGCAGGATTTGGGCAGTCACGACCCATGTGGCCTGCCTCCCAACATCGGTAGCAGATGAGTGGCCCCTGAGGTTTATTCCAAGGAGTTCTGTCTGTTTTGATGTTCCTTGTTAGTTTGTTTTGGTCCTTCATCGTCAGCCTTTTCAGGCGGGTTCGACGTCGTGTCTTGTCCGCTTGATACCTTTGGTTGACTTTGTTGATTTGCTCGATTTGGCTGGCTTGCGCCCGCTTTGGTTGTAGTTCCAGCCGATGTTTTGTAAATCAACTCCCTTTCATCAACGAGTTCACCTTCAGTTTGAGTGGTGAAGCGAATGAGCTCGTGATACCGATTCTTTGGCGCTCCATACAGATGTTTTCGAAGTGCTGGTAGCAGACTCTTTCGGAGCGTAGCTATCAGTAAAGATTCATCATCATTTGGGTGAATCCTCCGATACATCTCTGCATATTTCTCAGCATAGACCCTGAAAGTTTCGTGGTCTTGCTGACGCCTCTCAATCAGCTCTCGATTCATGCGGACTTTTTGGTCCGGCAGGAGAAATTCGGCGATGATTCCCTCCTTCATAATCGACCAGGTGATTTCTTGTCCCTCGTAAGCAGAGCGGAAGTGTGCAAGCCGTTTTATTGCACGCTTCCGTAAGAGCCCTGTGAAGTGTCTGCATCGCTGCAGGGAGTTCCAGTCATGTGCGGTAGCGATGTCCTCGAATTCTTCCACGTAGAGAAGGATGTTCTCGTCGCCTTCGTATTTCGGGAATCCCTGCAGAGGATGTAACGAATTCCTCTCAGAGTATGGCGTAGGTCCCAGGTCCGGTGTCCATTTGGTAGTTTCATCCGGACCGGGCTTTCGCCCGGGTTCGATCGATTCCAATTCCGTGTTGATCGAGCCCTCTCTCTTCTCGCTTCGTTCGTCGCCCAAAATTTGACGAACCAATTCATCCTGTTTTTCCTTAGACAGTTTACCAATGATGTCGGCAATGGCGGTGTGTTCTGGCATCTTGCTCCCATCATTGGACTGCACCTCAGGCTTGACAGCAACAGGAGTTCGTGGAAGTACTTCGGTTTCCTCCTTGGCCTCCTCCAGTTGAGTACGTTGCCTCTTCACAATCCTTTTCAACGCAGCAGTTTTCTTTTTTCGACGTCTCCTCCCTCAGTCTCTCGAGGTCCCTCAGGTCTTTGAGTAGTTTCTGAAGGCTAGTCATTTCTGACGTCGATGATTCTCTGCTGCGTGTTTTTGAACACGATTTTTGTAGCTTACGGAGTAACAAGTTCAACTACCCCGCACCTCCACCAAATTTGTAACGAACCACCTTGTGGCGGATAAAATATACCAAAAAGCGGTTGGCTAAGCCGCTTATTTTATCCTGGTTCGGGAGGAAGGGAACAAATTAATCCCTTTTTCTATTCCTCACAAGTTCTTCCTTGTTGAACTTTTACAGTAAAATGGATCTTTTAGCTATCTGCTACCCCTCGGGCTTTCGCCCGTTAAAAGCTAGTTGATCGTGCTGTCCCTTGAAGTTGCATCTAGAAGTGTTGATCCGGGTTTTCACCCGGATTGATAATTCGAGATGAAGATGATTTGAGAACTTTCGTTCTATCCATTAAGTATAAAAAATAAGACTTGGCAATTTTAAAGCATAACATTCGTTTATTTACAGTTCTATTCCTTGAGGTCTATCCCAAATTGGGCATAGATTCTCTATTTACAGAATGCTTCCCTAGTCTTCTTCTAGTCTATTTCTCCAGAACGGATAGAGATATTTTAATGCGGTTTTTTGCATTATGTACGTCGGTATGCGCCAATGAACATACTACAAAATCAAATCAATTCATACAGTAGTTTATTAGTTATGATTAATTTTCGACGAATCGTTCTGGGCGATATAATTCGGGAACGTGGCCACCTAGAATAATCAACTAACTTCTAAATGAATCTACACTCTGCAAGGATGCTACCTATTTATTTTCGTAATTTTAAATTAACTGGAACTATTTTTAATCGTTTAATATAAATAATAAACAAAGCTGAATATTCTCTGCTGACAAAAAACCTCCACCCACTCACCCACTCGCTGATACATAGGAGGGAGGAGTGGGAGGTTTTTAGTCATTGACCATATAAAACATATTAAGAGGATGTGACTCACGAAGCTGTTAACGAAGCTGTTAACGTATTTATTTTATCTTTGCTAATTCAATTGCTATGAACGTTATGAACAACACACATTTATTTATATTTGTATTTTACGGGCCTATACTTTAATAGCAGAATATATAAAATTACTGTAAAATGACTAAAAAATTAATGTACACAATGTCACAAACGTTTACATGTTGTTTATTTTATTTTAAAATTTAAAAGTACTACAAATTATGGAACCTGTAATTTTGTGTGTGTCTGGGCGTTATTTCTCCAGAACGGGCAGAGATATTTTAATGCGTTTTTTTGCATTATGTACGTTGGTATGCGCTGATGAACATACTACAAAAGCAAACCAATTCATACAGTAGTTCATTAATTATGATTAATTTTCGACGGAACGTTCTGGGCGATATAACTCGGGAACGGGGGATGCTTCGTATTTATTTTCATAATTTTAAATTAACTGGAACTATTTTTAATCGTTTAATATAAATAATAAAATGAATTTAAATCTATTTTTCTTCTCCTATAAAACAAGACCCCCGGTTTGCCCTCTCTTCCAGTACAATACACGTCATTTGTTATGATTCTCATAGCTTAACATTTGTACCAGTACAGTTAAAAATATAAATTAAATATATTTATGCATATGCTTCTTAATATTCTAGTTTTGTAATAAATTGAACAATAATGTTAAGGAATTAAAACTTGAATAGCAAATTGAGTTAAATAAAAAGTAAAAGAAAACATTAATAAAAATAGACAAATAAATTTTAATTAAATAAAAACTAGAAGAGTAAAAGAATTAAATAAAACTTAGAACAGTAATCTTAATTAATTAAAAACTAGAATAACAAATTGAATTAAATAAAAAGTAAGAGATCGTAAATCAGCTTTCATATTTTGAATCTCCCCCCTAATACAATGCAACAAAGGTCTATAGGGTTCTTTGAATCTCTTGTTGGTTTACAATGTTGGCATTATGGCCATTTTGGCAACCACAATTTTATTTTGTACAATTATTTTTGTTGTCCAGCTGACCAACCATGCTGCATGTAAATACATTCATGTGAGCTTTTGACGTCGACTCTATTTTTCTGACCAACTTGTAGATGATGTTTTCTGTAACTCGTCACTTCTCTGCATCGCGCGGTGCCCGCACGGAGAAGCTTCGAGCTACAGAAAGAGTTGGATGGTGATGGATTATCCTCCTGCATGGGGGTGAAATTTGTGCGGAAGGATGGTGGCCATCCTGCTCTCCGTCGACGCTGATATACATCCCCTCCTGTTGATATTTGCCATCAGTAGAAGATGTTGTAGCTGCATCAGGATCGGTATAAGCTCTTTACCTTATGGTGTCTCCGGCCTCTGAAGAGACGTTATTAGTTTCCAAACATAGAGACAACGCAGTTTCTTATTGTAACACTTTTATTCATCTTCGTATAGAAACACTAAGAACACAAAGATGAATTGTTTCATTAAAGGTGCGTCCTCATGCCCATGATGTGGTACGGAACAATCAACGTATTACAAATTCAGAGCAAAGACAAGGACGAGGATCAAAGAGGAACATGGTCTTTTTATACCTTGGACCTGTGTACACCTACGAGGTGTAATCAGGCCCAAGTGATCATGGACCTAAGTGTATCACTCCACGCTTGGGTATGAGTCAGAGGTGTGAGTCAGAGAGGGGAAGGGGATGAACAAGTTGTTTACCCCCAGGCGATGGTTTTGGCGGGTTTTGGCAGGAGTTTAAAAAGGAGGTTGATGAAACATTTGAAGGCCGAGAATCTGCTGGGTCATCCTCACCAGGTCAGGGTGGCAAACTTGTGTTTAGTTTTTGCATGTGACAGAAGAGTTCAATACTCTGTAAGTGACTAGGACCAGTTTTGCAGAACAGGCTTCTGAGTGCAGAAGCTGTGGTTGGGCCACATGCGAGTGGTAGTAGTCCTATTGCTACTGATCTAGGTCATAGTCTTGTGATCCCAGTTGTATGTACATACATTCTCATGGCTCCAATTAGAGCAGTCTTCGGCCTCAGATTAAGGCCAATCCATTTAGGGTGTGCTTCATTGTTCAGAAGCTGAGATATTTTTGAACAGCCAGCTGGTGCAATGGCAAGAATAGCCGGGAAGGGAAGAGTACCAAGCCATGGCTACTATAGAATGGGATAGCTACTTCAAGAGCCATGGTTACAGGATGTATCTGCACTAGACACAAACCAGTAGTAGCTGTATCTTCGGGAACTTGGAATATTGTGGCCAGCCTCAGATCCACCAGCGGACACACTTCCCTGGTGTGAGATTCCTATTTTCAGAATGTAACCTGGTTTGGGCTTCTAGATTGTTCTTGTATATTGATTTTTGGTCACCTGTGTAACAACCCAGTTTTGCTCTTTATGTGGAGCCGACTAAATCTCCTGTGTCGTCTGCTAGGCTGGCTAATTAGCTGCCAGGCAGACGACAAAATGGCCAGCAAGGGTCACTGTCCTCCCCCAGGTGGAGCAGCCTGGGGGTATATAATGGCGGCGGCCATTATATTCTGGGCAGTGTGTGTGAGACCCTTGGATGGAGGTGGATGTGTTGGTTTTGTGCTCCACTTCAACAGGTGGCCAAGATGGCCACTATTCATCTCTTTGTTCTCTGGAGTAGTCATCTTTTGTGTTTTCTCTGCTGGACCATTGTCCAGCAGATTACTTGTATAATGAGTAAGTGTTTATTCATCATTTATTCTTTACTGAATAAATTATCATCTTGGATTGGCTTTCTGCTGGATAATTTCATCCAGCAGATATTGCCTAAACAACAGTGAGTGTTTTTACATTTATTCTTTGAATAAATATCTACATTATTTTCACTCACCACACTGTGTCGTGTCATTCTTTGGGAATGTTCCGCGAGGAGGGTGGGGGTTTATGGTTGGGAGTCACCATACCACCACCGTCCTGTTCCGGCTTGTTTCTGTCTTGTCGGCCGGTTCTTCACGTGCCGGTTTCTACAGTGGACCCATCGGGCGGTCACCGTAGGTTCTCGTCGTGGCTCGGCGGTCATCCGACCGTCAATATTCGGCGAGGCAGGCTCCGGTTGGCCGGCGCCACCCGGACACGTGGTCAAGAGGGCAGTCCGCGCTTCGATCTCGGCCCCAAGGGAGTCAAGGATCCGGTAAGACGGGGAAGTTTTGCCGGGGTGTTGCAACAGACCCAAGTCCGGTCGTTACACCTGGCATCACCAGATTTGTCACCTGAGAACACCGGATGCGGTCGCCTGACAGCACCGGATGCGGTCGCCTGACAGCACCGGATGCGGTCGCCTGACAGCACCGGATGCGGTCGCCTGACAGCACCGGATGCGGTCGCCTGGCAGCACCGGATGCGGTCGCCTGGCAGCACCGGATGCGGTCGCCTGGCAGCACCGGATGCGGTCGCCTGGCAGCACCGGATGCGGTCGCCTGGCAGCCCCGGATGCGGTCGCCTGGCAGCCCCGGATGCGGTCGCCTGGCCGCCCCGGATGCGGTCGCCTGGCCGCCCCGGATGCGGTCGCCTGGCCGCCCCGGATGCGGTCGCCTGGCCGCCCCGGATGCGGTCGCCTGGCCGCCCCGGATGCGGTCGCCTGGCCGCCCCGGATGCGGTCGCCTGGCCGCCCCGGATGCGGTCGCCTGGCCGCCCCGGATGCGGTCGCCTGGCCGCCCCGGATGCGGTCGCCGGGCCGCCCCGGATGCGGTCGCCGGGCCGCCCCGGATGCGGTCGCCGGGCCGCCCCGGATGCGGTCGCCGGGCCGCCCCGGATGCGGTCACCTGCTGTCATCTGAAGTCACCTAATGATAACATCACCTGGGCAGATGGAAATATATTTTGCTGCTTTCTTATCTTGAAGGGAGAAACTTTCTGAAAGCTGATAGTGAAGCTAGATGCTCAGCTCTGTTTAGCAAGCCTCTTAAAGGCTAGCATTCAACTTTAGTTATTTTGTTTTGTTTATGTTATACTGCAGATGAAACGTAATGTTTACCATCCTTATGAGCATCTCCAGGTCTCCTTATTTATTTTACTGGTCTGTGCTTGATGGTATCATATTTGCATGGAGGCCTTTTGTTTTTTCTTTTTCTACAGGTAGGCTTATAGGTGGCTTCCTTCCAAGTAGTGCCAATTCAGTTCGTTTTTTCAGGTCGCCACAGAGATCTTCAGTGCCATCAATTGATGGACAAACGATCTATTGGAGTGGAAGTTTAAAAGTTGCAATGTCCACGGAGCACAGCCCACTGTACGACTCCGCCTGGCAGAGAAAGACATTTTTGAAAAGATAATTTTCTCAGTAATTAACACAGATAAGGGGGTTGTTACAATACTGAAAGCATGATTAACTGCATTGAGTTTTTGAATTGATTGCTACTGCCATGTGATTTTATTGTGGTTTTCAAGTGTTTTCTTGCACAAAGTGGTTTATGGCACGATATCTTGCAAGGCAAATAGCCAGTGTAACTGTTCCATTGTGCTTATTTATTATTCTGGTGTTTTACAGTATCTGTATTTTGTATTGGTTCATAATTGCTTCACGATCTTAATTTTGAAAAATTTTTTTAGAATGTTGCCTTGGATTCTTTGGAGCTCACATTCAAAGACCAATATTTGGAACGAGGTGATATGTGGAGGTTGAAAAAGGATTTGGTGAGCTTGGAAAATGTTATTTGTAGCCTATGTGTAAATTATTTTTTTCATGTTCTGATTTTTTTTTAGGAAAACTCATGTGTTTATTTGAACAAAAAAGTTGAATTCTGTGGCATTAGGTATGTTTATCTGTTCGCATACTTTTTACAGTAATGTTTTTTCATGCTTATTATTGCAATTTGACAACAGGGTGCATAGATTTAAATCACTTTATTTCAATACTATAGGTACAAATCATATATATTGTATTTCCCAAGGCTCGTATTTAACATGAGATGGATGTTGATAAGTTTAATTACAACCAACACAATGAATTGCATTGGGTGAACAAACATATCTCACTTTCCTTAACGGTACTCATTCACCAATAGTTGAATGTGTGCATGCAGATATTTGATATTTGAATTTGAAAAATTACTCGGCACTCAGTTAAGAAGGCAGAGAGACAAAAGTCCAATTGCTATATGTGAAATTTGAATTTGAATTTGAAAAATTACTCTGCAAGCAGCCATAAAGGCCTATGGCAGAGGGACAAGAGTCCAAGTGCAGCATAGAAAATGCATTGTCAAAACCAGAAAATATAAAACCCTATTTCATTGTCGAATCGCCCTAGGGACAAATGACCAGTAATAAGAATCTGTTCGTGCAAAAATCTCTCCAACTTTGTTAGAGTGGTCACCCCTACCCAAATATATTGCCCTGCAAAGTTTACTTGAAGTAGGTTTAGGGCAAGAGCCTTCTAGCATTCGATTAAAGATATTAAGACTAAAATCTGAACGTCTTGCAAGTAAACTATCCCAACCAAGCTCTGAAAGCATTTTAGTTACACTGTCGGCATATCCATATTTACCACAAACAAACCTAGCAGCCCTGCGTTGGACCATTTCTATAGAGTGAGCTAAGTCTTCAGTGTGGGGATTCCACACGGAGCTGCAGTATTCCAGATGGGGACGTACTAATGATTGATATGCTATACATTTTACCTCCCTGGGTCACCTTCTTAGAATGTGTTGACTAAACCTAAGCATCTGCATAGACTTGGAATAAGAAGCGGACCCAACACACTACCCTGAGGAACCCCTGATGTAACCCCTATCCAGTCAGATTCAGACCCACCTGCAACAACCCTTTGTTTCCTGTCACTCAAAAAAGAATGCACCCATTTATACACCTGTTCACCCAATCCATACCCCCTAATTTTTGTCATTAGTTTTGAGTGAGAAACTGTGTCAAATGCCTTGCAGAGATCAAGAAAAACCAAATCTATCTGACTGCCTTTGTCTAAAATTTTCTGAAGGTCATCAACTAAAAGAATAAGCTGGGTTTCACATGAACGCCCCCTAAGAAACCCATGCTGGTGGCAACAAGTTGATGTTTTGCTCTTGAGCTGAAAAACTGTGTCTCTGTACTTTTTTTTTATAAAATTTCTCCAAACTTGAACAGAGTCGAAAATTATTTTACCAAGAAGGGACCTACACTTCTGCAACAGATTATTACAACAGATTACATACAGTTATTATTACTCATTTTTACAAACATCATCATAAAAAAATTTAATATTTCATATAAATAAAAAAAACAAAAAAAAACTGATAAATTCGGATAAATCGATTTATTTGATTTAAAAAAAAAATTAAAAAAATCAGCCACTCTGCTTTCAATCGGATTGCTGCACCACCACTATAGCCTACCCTCTTAATTTTCATTTTTTTTTAAACAGATGTCAGGTATTTGAGATGTGGGCTCAGGGAGAAAGAGTAGCTTGTGGGGTTGTGAATGATGACACCAAGGTAAGTTAATAAAATTACCTAATTTTATTGAATTTAGTTGCCATTGAACCTGGTACCTACTAATGTTGAAAAAACGATGAATTCCTGTAATTTCTAAAATAATCACAGTTAAAATTTGGAAGAAAGTGATTTGAAGTAATTGTGGTATAATCGTAGTACACAAACTGTTCGCTAATTTCAATAAACTAACGTGTGCTATAAAGAATTTGTCGAGCTGAGTACGGATATGTAATTTTTTTGGTAGAAACACCAATATGTAGCCATTAAAACGCTAAGTTAGGTTATGTCAAGGTAGGCCTGCTGATTAGGGCCTTGGAGTGCAGCCCACAGACTGAAAAAAATCATTTTATTAAATTAAAAATGATTAAGGTTATGCCACATGTATGTTTTATATATATCTGCCAAAAATTGAAAAAGTGCCATAAGTACATGTACATTATACACTGTACAGTGCCGGCCTTTGGGGTGGCGTGATCGTGCATCCCACGAGGACGCCAAGCAGGTCGAGGCGTCGAGCGAGTTTTGGATCGCCTTTGGCGCCCCTTTACATTTTTTACATATTTTTTTCTCATGGTCAACTTGTGCTCTCCTAATCCAAGAACTCAAACAATAGTAAGGTGCTTATGAAGTATTTATTAAAAGGAAGTATTTGAATAAAATAGTTCAATAATTTCAGTAACAGTCAACAGTAACAGTGAACAGTCAAAACAGTAACAGTCTAATTTAGCTAGAATTTTGCTCCCTTCATTTATGACAGGTTCCCCTTCTAGTTCTTTTTTATTATGTTTATTGGGTCGGAACATTTTCACCTTGTGAACAGGACAACTCGAGAACGAGATAAAATTAAGAGATGTGGATTTGTTTTTTAGATGGTCGGATAATATTGAAACGTTTGGGCCCGCCGCTTATTTTTCGCTCTTTAGCGTTTTCGTTTTTGGGGGTTAACGTCACCCTGTATTTTGTTTGGCTTCTGGGCCACTCGGTACTTTTGGTACCAAGTGACCCAGATGTCATATCTTTTGATCTTGACCTTTTAATTCTCCCTCATATTTACTTCCACATGAGTGGAGTTAATGTTTTTTTAATTCGATTTTGTTTTCGTTTCTCCTGTTATCACCTATGTGTGATAACAGAGGATGAGTCATAATTTTGGACAAATAGATCAATCTTTTGATTGGTCTATTTGGGCCAAAATATCAAAGTAACCAATTGCAAAGTTGTGCCCTGAGAATCCGACTTGTGGATTCTCAGGGTATATAAAGAGTCATTTTTATATGTACCAGAGCTTCTTTTTAAATACCGAACCTATGCCCGATTTTGGCTAGGTTCTTTTTTTTTTAATATTATTTTCAAAGTTGTATTTCTATGTGTTGTGTTTAAAACCAGTTTGCCAATTTTATGTTATTTCACCAAAATAAATCTTCAACTTTATATTTAACTAAACCAGTGGTGTTTATTCTTCGAAACTTAAATTCTGCGATTGTGAACTCATCATTTGCAGGTCTTCACCTATTTTGGATACTTCAAGGTCCCAACAGGTGCAAACCTGCAACGTACAAGTAAGTATATTTTACACGATTCTTAGGGCAAATTTACGGACGAAAGTCCGAGAGATACAGAGATTAAAGATCCTCAAGACTGTGAAGTCTTTTGCCAGAGACTAGTGAGGACACAAAATAGACGTTATATTGGTCTAGTCCTCCCGGGCCAGTAGAATTAGTGACCTAGCCAATCACTATCAATACGAGTGCAAACTCGCTCGTATTAACCAAAAAGAGCAGATTCTACTAACAGAAAAAGGTCCGTCACAATATCATGAAACAGCAAGTAATCGAAGAAAATTGACCAATTAGTTATTTGTTTATTAGTTTTTTAGTAGAAAATGTCGATCTTTATAACATACTTTTTGTGACTCAAAAACGGTGCTTCCCACATAAAATTCACGTCACATTTAAAATAACGTACACATTCCAACAATGACACGAGTGAGTGATTGATGTCTAATATTTTGATTTTAGAAAAATACGTTTGTGAATATCAAACAACTCTACATGACGTCGCAGAGGGGGGATATAGACATTGGCTGTAAAAACACTTACCTTATGGACACTTGAACTAAAGCCAATCGTCCTAAAACCGTTTGCCCTGAAGGGACATTTGCCCTAAAGGGACATTTGCCCTAAAGGGACATTTGCCCTAAAGGGACATTTGCCCTAAAACCACTTTTTTCTTCTCTCTTTTTACACAGTTTAGTGTATTTTAGTGGAGTACAAAAAATTGGTTTTGCGTGCACCGCAGGTGCACAAAAAACGCCATATAATATAAATTTACACTACTGATTAGGGAAAATGTCTTTAGGGTAAGTAGTTTAGGGCAAATGTTCCTTTAGGGGAAATGGCTTTAGGGCAGGTGTTTTTATACTAATAATGAAGCAAATATTTTCATTCTCTTAAGTTTTTCACGTTTGTTATTTCAGCCGAAAAAAGGTGCCTATTCAAACTCATCTTGACAAGGTCTTCCCACTTAGCTGTTAGTTTAGCATATGCAAAAAAATATTTCACAACAAAAATAAAATACTTCAACTTTTGACTTAACATGAAAACATAGTTAATGCCAGCAGTCAAGGTGAGAGTTGGAAGTATTGTAAAAGCCAAATTGAACACACCAAATTGAATAATCAGCAATTTTTTTGCATTTATTTAGTTTGGCGTTTGTTCCTTCTGACAGTTAATATTGTTTATTTTACTGAGATTGGCACATTAATTTTATACTGTATTAGTAATCTAATTTAGAGACCTACATTGTGTAAAAATTTAGAGCCCAGCCCATGAGACTATACTGGGCCCAGCCCACCAGGCCATGAAGCACATAAGGCCACGAAATCCACCAGTCCCAACAAAACCCAAAATACCAACAAAGCCAACCATGCCCATGGGCCTTTAACATGAAAATGCTGATCCAAGCCCACCATCCTAGGAGCTTTCAATTGAGTTCAATCAAGTACACCTGCAATCACCTCGAGAGCCATGTGGCAGGGGAACAATTCCCAATCACAAATGGTTATGACTGTGATGAGGCATAGACATCGTCAAATTGAACGTGTCCTAAAACAGAACTTTGTGCTGGAAGAGTATTTTCTAGTCTAAATAAATACATTTGGAAAGAAAGACCACAAATATGCATCAGTTTTAGCTGCTATTTCTCTAATAACCTTTGGATGGCCATTTCTACAAGTACTCAATTACAATTAGTACTCTGCTAGCAGCCAACTAGGCCTATGACAGAGGGACATACAAGTCTATATGCAGCATTAAGCATTGTCAAGTACATATACAATTATACATGCACATATATAATAACAAAATGAATATACAAATGTCAATCCCACAAAACAAAATTATCCCCATTCACCACTGCCTCAGGAAGAGAGTTCCATTGTCTTATAACTCTAGGAAAAAAAGACTAATAATATGAATTTGTCCTAGCAAAAATCTTCCTAATTTTCTTAAGAGTGGTCAGCCCTGCCCATATATATAGTGCTTTATGAATATCACTGGACGGTGGTTTAGGACAATCACCATGTGTAATTTTTCCAAGCAATTTCAAACTTAAGTCAGCCCTGTGATGTGCCAAACTATGCCATTGTAGCACTGACAGCATCTCAGTCACACTACCTGTAAATTTATGCCTGCCACAAACAAACCTAGCTGCCTTATGCTGAACCATTTCAAATGAATGAGTGTGTCGCAGAATGAGGATTCCATACACTGCAGCAATACTCAAGATGAGTACGAACCATTGCTTGATAGGCAATAGTTTTAACTTGTGCTGAGCAGGTGCCCAATGTCCTTTGACTAAAACGAAGCATTTGTAGAGCTTTCCCAGTAACAACATCAATGTGTTTTTTCCAAGAAAGGTCATCTGTCATTGTAACCCCAAGTACTTATAACACTGGACACTCCGAAGAATAGTGTTATTCATACTACAGTGTGTTTCATATATATAGACGCACCCCAAAAATGGGTTATATCTCGAGTTAAACTTGATAGATTTGCCTGAAATTTTCACCATAAACAGATGATCTTTTATTAGAAAATTTCTGCTAAACAAATTTTTTTTTCTTAAAAAGGTAAAAATTAAAAAAATTAAAAACTGGAAAATGGCCATTTCATAATTATAGACACACTAATGAACTTTTCACTTTAATTAATTATTATGACAAAATAGCATTCGGAACACAACAGTAACATTAAAATGTATAAGGCCTATGACTGTCCTGATGTTTTAGAACTTAAAACATTGTTTTCTACATATTTTAAACTAGATTTATAAACACATATACAGAAATTCTGTCCCGAAGCAGTTAAAATGGCACTTTTCAGCTTTGATATTGCAGTATAATCATGGCAATCTGCTTAATAATCACGTAGGATGATGTTCTAAAAGTTTTCTACAAGATTTAAGCCCGGGGGGCATGCCGGCCATTTGAGAGTGGGGATATTTTGGTTCCGTAACCATTCCTTCATTAGGTTATTGGAGGAAACTGGGGAATTTTTTTGCTGGAATACTAAGCTAATGCTATGGAATCGATGTTTTATGGCAGTACATATTGTCGTAACAATGTCTGATAATCGCTGATATTTGTTTTGGTTGAAATAAAGGCAAAGCTTCTCATTCCAAAGGTGCTAAACACTTCACATATTGTCAGGCTCCCACCACCATTAGAAAAAAATCATCCAAGATGATTCTGATGGCATTTATTATTTTCTTCATATTAGAAGGACGTGAGGAGAAAACCACAATATTTTTCTAAACAAAATTTTGGCAGTGGGGGAGCCTAATAATATGGGGAAGATTTAGTGCCTTTGGTACGAACAGCTTAGTTTTTGAAAAGCAGGCTCAGCCTTTATATCAACCAAAAGAAATATCAGCGATTATCAGACATTGTTACGTGTTACGTGTTTATCCACTCCAGCAGTATGAGCAAACGAGAGAGATGACAAAGATGTTGGAAGCTGGTGTAATCCAACCTTCGCATAGTCCATATGCGAGCCCTAGCTTGCATATGGTAGCTTTTGTTTTTGCATAGACTACTGACAACTGAACGCCCAGACAAAGCTGGATCAGTATCTGTTACCTCTAATCGCTCATGCTCTCAATTTGTTTGCCAGAGCAAAGTATTTTGCATTCTTAAATTTGGCTAGTCCTTATTTTCTGATTCAGAAGGTGGAAGCAGACATGGAGAAGACTGTCTTTATTCGTTCACAGGGTCTGTTGTAGTTCTGAAAAAATGCCTTTCGTACTCTGGAATTCCACTAAAAAGATCAAGTGCTCTTTGCATTGTGGCGGGAGCCGCCACAATGCAAAGAGCACTTGATCTTCTTTTAGTGGAACACAAGTGGGGTACCTGCTTGGTGTATCTGCATGACATTGTCATTTTTGTGAGCAATTTCTTGACAAGTTATCCACTGTTCTTGGACTATTACAAGGGGCAGAGCTGACACTCCAGCCGAAGAAGTTTTTCTTCAGGTTTTACATGTGCCGAGGGAGTTGCTCCCGTCCCAAGCTCATAAGAGTATTTCAAGTGTGATGTTCGTACAATGGTAACAGGCATCGGAAGTTTTCTTTGGCTGGTTTTCTTTTTCTTACCATCAGTTCATGGACTTTGCTAAGGTAGCAAGGCCACTGCTTGAGCTGAAGGCATTTTTAACCATGCACGATAATTGTGGTGAGGTGATTGTGGCGACCTGTTCTGGCTCAGTCAACATTTTGTGGCAACCTGGTCTGCTCAAGTCAACATTTTTGATATAGCACAAACTCCCTATGGTGGTCTGCCTGACAGCATGTAGTAGGCTGTTGGGATGGACGCCATTTTGGTGCCAGCAGACCTCTCACCATTGGAGTCAATAGGTGATAGGTCAGAAGTGACCACTGTCCCCTCCAGGTGGATTTACCTGGAGATATAAATGGTCTAGTCAGCCATTTGTTCTGAGCAGTGTGCTGTAGGGCAGTAACTGGAAGAGATCATCTATGCTGGAAGTCAAGGAGGCCTCCATTGTGCTTTGTTTTGTTTTGTGTTTTGGCTTTGTTTCATGGGGGCTTGGCTTTTGGAAGGCACCAGCCAAGGTGTGTGAAACTGACCACTGCTATTTCATATTTCATGAGTAAGTGTTGATTAAATCTATTATTTTATCTTACTTTACCGTGTGGTGTTGTTTATTGGGAAGTTACCACGGGGAGGGGGAATCTGAGGAGATTCCACCATCCTGTTTTCGGGGTTTTTCGGACGATGGCTTATGTCAGCTCGCGGTGGAACCTTTTCCACCTCGTTGTGGCAGCAGATCGTTTGTCGTGCCCGGCAAGGGAGACTCGGTGTAGAGTCGGCATTACCCATGGTAACCATAGAGAGGGCTGCTACGGGTGCGATCCTGTCCCTGTTGGAGTCTGGAGCTGGGTAAGTTTTCATTTTCTTGCCCGAGGTATTGTGACGGACCGGTCGGGTCATTACAATTTTTTGACTTAGCAGATGAATTTCTTGTTGTGTTCTGCCCAGTTGCATGCAGTAGACAACCAAGCGGATGCCATATTTGTGCCATTTGTGGGTGAGCAGTCAGCTGTAACCTCTGTCCTCCAGGTGGAGTTGCCTAGATGTATTAAATGGCTAGGTCATCCATTTAATTGGCACATTGTGTTCTGGACTTGAAGCCAGTGGACCTGAAGCCAGTGAACATCTTTGCAGGAGGCCGAGGTGGCCTTCAGGTTTCATCACTTTTGTGGCTTTTGGCCATTTGGCCTTTGTTTTATATGTGTTCTGAGCTGGCAGAGCGGGCCCGCCATCTTTGTAAATATTTTGTTCACGACTAAGTGTTAATAAATTGTTCATTTATTTTAACCATAAAATCTGTAATGTCAGTCATTTCGGGGAGTACACCGGGGAAGGGTTAATTCTGGTGGGAATTTGCCACTTCCTCTCCGTCTTTTGCGGCCGGTGACTTGCTTTGGTGCATGGTGGAACCAGTGTTTGCACTGTCGTATCTGGCAAGGGAGGCTCTGAGGTGGTCGATGCCACCTGCAAACCGTGCGAGGCTTCTACAGGTATGATCTCGTCCCCATTTAGGAGCTTGGTTCCGGTGAGTTCAAAGGAATTTTTCGGGGGTTATTGTGATGGACCAAACAGGTCATTACATGATTCAGACAGATACTAGGGGTATGTTCTAGGAGTCATAGTGTACCAAAAGTTGCTGGAAGACAAGGTTCCTCGTGTTCTGGCCTATGCTAATCATCTCATGAAAATAGCGGAGACATGGGAGTGCTTGGAGATAGTGTTTGCCGTGGGTAATTTCTAACCTTACATCTTTAACTGGGAGTTCGTGATTGTGTGCATGTGGGGGCTGACTGCTTGAGTCAGTATCCGGTAAGTAAAGTGTTTGATGTTGGGTTAGGTTATTTACCGAAGACAGCAATAGCTGGTGATCCAAAGTGACAGATTAGCTCCTCACCGACCGCAACTTGAACTTGAGGTTGAAGTTTGTGATGGCAGGACATTTGTTGTATGCCATCAGGTCTATCCAGGATCGCTTGAGAACTGTGTTGGTAGTTCCTAGGTTGTGCAGTTCCTTCTCCTTGCGGAAACTGTATGATAGTTGTGAAGCTGGCCACTTCAGGCTGTATAAGACCTACCAGCATTTTCACTCTCTTCTACTGATTAGGTATGAAATGGGACACAACTGAGTATGTTCAATCATGTTTGGTGTGTCAGAGTCAGGCAGTTTGCTCGGAGTCAGGGGTATAGCAGCCCATAGTGCCAGAGTACCCAGTTGATACCTAGCGAATGGACTTCTTGGGGCTGTTTCCAGCATTTGTGGGTGAAGTCACATACTCACATTTTGACTATGTCACCTGGTATGGCTTGGCGAAGGTGGTGTGAAGGGCTATGGCATTGTGTGATGCAAAAGGTATGCCAAAGGTTCTTGTCTCGAATTTTCGGTCCCAGTTAGGCAGCATAGTCATGCTATAGTTCCAGTAGCACTATTGGATAGCGCATCACAACATGACAGCATACCATCCACAAGTGAATGGACTTACAGAGCATATGAACAAGATCATAAAGGAAACCATGAATCGCCAACTTTTTATCCTTGAGGAGCAGCATGATTGGTAGGTTATGTTATGGCCTGCCATATGTGGGCATACAACACTGCGGTTCAGGAGATTACCAGGTTATTTCTGTACCAGTTGTTTGACTGTGAACCCAGGATGGGAATTGACAATCTTATTTCTGACTGCCTGGTCTGCAACGTAACTGACGAGCATGTTTTATAGGAGAGTACACGTCAGAATTTGGCAGCTGCTAATTGAAGGCAGAAGAGCCGGTAAAGGTAAAGGCACCCCTGTACAAACCTGGTATGAATGTTTGTATAAAAGACATGGCCAGTAAACTCAGCCAAGCAAAGAAATGGGGCTTGTCATACACAGCTGAACTAAGTTAGTGGTCTGGCAGCTATCCAACCTAGTCTAAGAAGTAGACTTTCTAGATAGGTATAGTCAGAAAGTGCAGGACCAATTTCATGTAGGTAAGTTGAAGTCATGTGTTTCTATATGCAGAGAGGAAGATGGTCTTGGTAACTCTTACTCTTCTAACTTTTGTTGGACCAGCAAAACTGAAACCCCAGCCCATTTTGGCTGGTGAGTCTACTGACTCTGAGGCAAAGTAAGCTTCTCAACCTAGGTACAAGCTCCATTCGAGAAAAATTAAAGCTTTTGAGGTGCAATAACCTTTCTTTGGGGCTGTGCTGCCCACCAGGTGGAGGAAATAATCCATAGTCTTGCCCTGTTCAGAGAAGGCAGGCTGTCTATTACAATAAACAGATGACCAGAAAAGGATTGTGCTGCCGGAAAAACGACCTTATTGATGTTGCCAAAGAAGAGGCTCGACTTGACCAGCTGGATGAAGCCCGCAAATCCATGATGGAGGGGAGTAGTTTTTCGTGGAAAGTTTTCCACAAAGCAGTATCCTAAGGATGGTAGAAAGTGTAACAACCCGACTTGGGTTCACTACAATGCCCTGGCAAAACTTTCCCATCTTACCGTATCCTGACTCCCTTAGGGGCCGGGATCATAACGCGGACTGCCCTCTTGCTTCCACGCGTCCCTGGTGACCCCGGCAGAAAGTTGAGTTCCCCGCAGACCGACAGTGACTTTCTGCTGAACAGGTCGAGGAACCCATGGCTACTACAGCCAGCAGAGGAGATCACCAAAAACCCAACCAAAGAAAACAAATTAGCAGATGAATGGTGGCCATCTTGGCCAACCACAAACACATAGCACATCCTCTCACTTCTGGGTCTCAACAGACTGGCCCTCCTTAATGGCTGACTTGCCACTAAGCACCCCCATGCTGCTCCACCTGGGTGTTAACAGTGACCCTACCTGGAGTTCAAGTCGTCTGCCGGGGGTGCCTACTACAGCATCCTAGCAGACGGTATCAGGATTCAGTCTTGTTCCTCCTAATTAAAGGAGGAGCAAAATTGGGTCGTCACAAAAGCACAAGAAGTCTAGCATTGTTCAGTCTGCTGCAAGGGCTAAATCTCTAGCTGATAAAGGGGCCTTTTGCCTTAGACTGTTGCCCATCCTGAGGAGCTCTGGGTTCTTCTTGACTCAAAGACAAGCCATCCACTTTGGGTTTTGCCAAAGGTGGTGGCTGGGCCTTAGGATTGGAAGTCTGCAAATCCCGAAAAGGACTGGCAGGCAGAGAAGTAGACTTCGCAGAATCCAGTATCTGCTACCGGTAAAACGGGTACCTCAGCTAGTGGTGGTGGTGGTGGTGGTGGTGGCAAGGGACAGACTTGCCCTTGCCCTCACCTCCCCTGATGGCCTTAAGCTCTGTAGGCAAGAAAGTTATGACCTTGGGTGGAGGAAAGGCTTTCCTGCCTAGGAAGCCAAATCAAGAGGTGGCTTTAAAATTTCTTTTAAAACAAGCAGTACAGTTAGAAGCTTGCATTGCACGTGCAATGGGCTCCGAAGATTGCCACATGTTTGAGCCCCAGGCAGGTCAGTTTCTGAGCCTGTGGAAAATGCCTGCCCAAGATCTGTTCAGAACTGAGGAACCTCCCGTTGGTCGTAGTGTTGCTCTAGTTGCAAGCGCCACGACCATTACTGGTCAGCAACAAATCGCCCAGAAATGCAATCTGCCAAGGTTCCAGTCTATAGCATGGTAGATAAACCTGCTGATGGCAACAGTCAGCTGAATCTTTCACCGAAGGACAATGGAGTTAGTGTTCTTGCCAAACGTGACTCCCAGGGGAGTACACCCTTCTTTCTAGGTTCTAGCGTTTTGGTCTTTGTGGCTCTAGGAAGATTAAATTCTAGCTAGAAATTCCCTTTTAAGTGGACAAAGACATTACAAGTCAATTAAAGAAATAATAGCTACAAAAATAGGGAGATTTTTGCTAGGACAGATTCATATTATTGTTTTTTTTTTCTTCCTAGATTTATAAGATAATGGAACTCTCTTCCGGAGGAAGTGATGACAGTTATAGTTTTTTTTGTGGGATTTACAATTGTATATTATTTTTTTATATATGTGCAATTGTGCATGTGTATGTGCTTGACAATACTTAATGCTACATGTGGACTTTTATGTTCCTCTGCCATAGGCCTATTTGTCTGCTAGCAGAGTACTTTTTGTAAATGTAATTTATTTTCTGTGTATTTAAAAAAATTGAAATGTGCCTCTACCAATCTGACACGTATTGTACTTATTGTATTAATATCTTTAATTTCTAGTTATGGTAGTTAGTAATGTAACATGCTATTGGCATATCAAAGACCATAGCCCTATTCCAGGAGGTTTTCGCGTAAGTCGAAAAATTGCGTAGGTAGAATCCCGTGAAGTCCTCTGTTTTTTAATAGTGTTTACAGAGCGAATTGATACATGGTGCTGGTAATGTAACGAGCAGTATTACCACAACCGTGTATCTATGAAAACACATAACTTGAATCCGTGTAAGTTGGGGACTTTTTGTATTGAAATTCTAACAATACGATTTTTTTTATTACTTTATACCCATTTTTTTATTATACAATGTAATTATTCTTTTGGATTTTCTATAGATTGTGTTCCGCTCGTCGACAAATTTGGTTTATCTTTTCATTCAAATGAGTTCAGAAATGTGGGATGTTGACATAAATGGCGATCTGTATTTTGAAAAAGCTATTAATGGCTTTTTCTCTGATCTATTTGCTAAATGGAAGGTTAATTAAAGTGATTTGACGTTTTGGTTACTGTGTATCATGATTTTCTTGTTCCAGGAGAATGCATCCAGTCATGAAGTTACTATTGTACTCTTTTCACGTACCTTTTATGAAGTTCATTCCATTGAAGACATACCTATACATATGCGCAATTGCATACAGTCGGACTATAGAGGTCGTTTTTATGAGGATTTTTACAGGTAATTGTTTTAAAGTTTCACTTCACTGCGATTTATTATGTTTGTATTCTTTTGATTAGTGTTGCCGTACAAAATGAACGTTATGATGACTGGGCAGTTATTCTAGTCTACTTGAAGAAACTATTTAACAATTATCAAGAGTTGGTTTTGCAAATTCATCAGCGGCATGGTGTTAATGTGCCAAATGGGATCAACTCCAGTGCTGCTCAAGGCAATTTTTTGGAAGTTCTTAATATGTCTTTGAATGGTGAGTTTTTGTATGAATACAAAACATGATATGCAGTGTACCATATTTCGTAGAATTATGACAAAGGCGTACTTCAAAGTACTAATAATCAAATATTTTCACGTTTTAGGTTTTAGTTACTTTTCTATTAACAAACATTACTGGGGTTGGGGAAGTAGATATTATTTCAGTGTGCCATATGTTTTTGGTTGCGTTGCACTTTCCATTGTCTACATGCATAAGGCATATTTTTACAGGGAAGTTCATAAGTCAAATAGATGGGGGTCCCATTCATCCCGATTTTCAGACCTCAGTCTTGGTGTCCCGACAAATTAAGTTATGGACCTAGGGAGTTAACAACCTGGAATTTTCTTAGCTGCTCGCATTGACTACGTTTTCTTATTAAGTTGAAGTTTGGAGTATTTTGTTTTTAATGAAAAATAATTTTTGTTTTCGTAAAATATTTTGTTTTTCAGAGTAATAGTATAGTGTGATGAACCTTTTTTCCGTTGATAGAATCTGCTTAATTGTCGATACGGAGTGACTTTTAACTCTTATCGTTAGTGGTTGGCTAGGTCACTACTTATATCGGCCCGGGAGGACTAAACCAATATAACGTCTATTTAATGTCCTCACTAGTCTCGTAAAAAGAACTCACAGTCTTGAGGATCTTTTGTCTTTGCACTTCGTCGGACTTTCACCCATGACAATAGTGTTAAAATACTCAGCTGACTTAGAGTTGCAGGTTTGCACCTGATGATGACTTGGAGTATCTGATTAGGTGTAGAGCTGCAGGATGATGATGAAAAGCACAGTCGTGAAATAATTAAATTAATAAATATCACCAGTGTTTTGTTTAAATAGAAAAGTTGGATTTATTTAGTAGATATAAAATATAAAAAGCGAAAATAACATGGGTTTCAAATTGGTTTGAACACACTCAGAAATAATAACGTATATAAAATAGAGTTTAAAGTTTTGGGCACAATTGGACCAATCAATTGAGTGGTCCATCTGTCCAGAAAGACGACTCAGATCTTCACAAACAGGTGTGAAGGTCTAAGTTAAAAACAAAACTCCACTCATGTGGTAGTGAATACAATAGGAGTAAGAGAGGAAATGAAAAGGTCAACAACAAAAATACAATCTGGGTCAATCTGTGCCTTAATGTACCAAGTGACCCAGAAGCTCACCCAAAATACAGAGCATGCATGACCAGAATATTGAACCCCAAAAACGAACGGCGGCGCTAAAAATAAAGCAATCGGGCCCAAAACGCATCAATCCATCGAAAATCTAAATAAACTAGCTTGTTGGAAAGATCTTGTCGAGCTTAGTTCGAATTTGTGAATTGTTTTGGTTGAAATGCAAAAGTTAGAATTAACGCGGATATTTATGGTACTTTAAAGTTTTTTGGCTATGATAACATATCAGTACATTCGGCCTAACATTAAAGCCTCGTTTTCATGGCGATAGTTTTTTCATGAGAGTAGCTGTCATGAAAGTTGCAATAGTTCACTCACACAATAGCAACTGTCTACATGTCTTGAAGTAACCTGAGAGTTCTGTCATGACACGTGTGATGTCTACTTCACAGATAATGTGTATTAAGTCAACAACAGTGTTGGCTCTTCTTCCAGAAGCCAAATTTCCGTACAAAGTGGATATTTCCCTATAAGCTGTCACTCAACAACTATTACTATTGTCACAGTACTATCAACTTTCTAGTCAAACGTGATAGTGTCATAGTGCTGTCGCAACAGTGTGATAGTGACTCATGTGGTCTTCACGATGATAGTTCTCGCAATTGCAAAAGGTGCCATTTTTCCCGTTTTTTGTTTGTTTCACAATTATAGAACTTTGTCTGCTGAAGATGCTGGTGAAATCAGAATTGGAATCAGATTAATACTTTTTGAGTTATTACTATTTATTAAAAAAAAAAACGATCTTTTTTTTCTGTTTTGGTTCACTTACAATTTTTGGGCTCATTTGGTTTTTGTTTTCAGTAATGGGTTTTGTTAGTAAGGCTTAGCTAAGGCAGGAAGCGGCACGGCTTCAGGCAGAGGTGTCTTTGCTGAGGGAAATGTTAGCTGTATTTGAGGCTGGCCCTTCCCCTAGTAAAGGGCCTGTGTCTGCTGCCATGCCAGTTAGGTTAACACCAGTTAGGTCTGCACCAGGGGTGTTAGGATGGGAGATTGTTGTTAAGGGGGCTAAGCTAGTTGGGGTCCCTGAAGTGTCATATATGTAATATATTTGATGCATTGGGGAAAGTCTCTAGGGTGCAAGGGAAAACTGTAGGACGTGTAGGAGGGGGTAAGGGGGCTAGGGTGTCCTTTATGCCAAGGAGGGTGAGATTTAATTGTGAAGATGGGAAGTCAAATAGGAAAATGGCTAAGACTAGATCTGTTGTCATTGTTGATGACAGTAATATGATGTGTATCGATAGGTGGGCTGTCCCCAAAGAAAATGACAGGGAAAAAGTTAGTGTGGCATGCTTACCGGGGGCTAAAATTGAGGATGTTGAGCAGCGTATTAGTAGGATGGTACGGGGTGAAACTGCAGATGAGGTGCTATTTGTGTTGCATGTAGGTGCTAATGATCTATGTAGACAGTGGCTCAGAAGTTTTAGATAAGTTAGTTAGCTTAGCTCAGCATACAGTTAGCTCTATGGTGGGGTTAAGGTGTGTTAGTGCAATCCCAGAGAGGGTGGATAGAGGCAACTTAGTCTTCCGCAGGACCTGGTGGGTTAATGGCAGATTAGTTGAGGTTTTTAGTCGGGTGGGGGTTCAGGTAATTGAGTGGAGAGCAGTGTGAGCTTTTGGCATCATCACTATAATTTTACCAACAATGTAGATGGTGTTTTCTGCGACTCGTTTCTTCTTGTAATCATGCGGTGCCCGCACGAGTATCTGGATGGAGTTGGATTACGATCATCCTCCTGCATGGGGGTGAAATCGATGCAGAAGGATGGTGGCCATCCTGCTTTTTGTCGACGCTCATATACATCTTCTCCTGAATGTAATTACCGACAGAAGATGTTGTAGCTGCATCAGGATCGTATGTCTCCTGCCTTATGGTGTCTCCAGCCTCTGTAGAAAAGTTTTTAGTTACCAAACATAAAGACAACGCAGTTTCTCATTGTAACACTTTTATTCATCTTTGTCAAGAAACATCAAGATTACAAAGGAACGGTTTAGATCAAAGGTGCGTCCTCATGCCCATGATGTGGTACAGAATTGATTCGACGTAATACAAAGATAAAAGCAAGAATAAGGACAAGGACAAGGGGGAACACGGTCCTTTTATACCTTGTACCTCTGTACACCTACGAGGTATAACCAGGTCCAAGTGACCATGGTCCTAAGTGTATCACTCCGCCACTTCGATGTGCATCAGAAGTGAGTCAGAAAGGAGGGAGGGACAAGCAGAAGTTGTTTACACCCAGGCTATGGTTTTGGTGGGAATGGGAGTTGCTGGATGTTACAGCAGCTATGGTAGGTTTCAGGGGTGAATGGAGTTATGCTGGGGTGCATTTTAACAATTGTGCAGGAGAACTAGTTGGTAAAATGATAGGAGAATTTGTTGGTAATTTTTTAGTGTAGTGTTGGGGCCTGTGGGTGGTATTGGGGAAAGGGGGATTATTGCTATGAATTATGTTAATAACCTTTTTCAGGAATTAATGCTGAGAGGATGACAGGGTCCTGCCAAATTCTAGCTCAGCCTCAAGTTGTGACTGCAAATCCCTGTTCTAGAGATGCGGCAGTGAAAGGAAATTTTTCACATGTCAGTTATAAATAAAAATATGAAAATCATGGTTGTAAATTGCAGAAGTTTGCAGAGAAAGGTACCTGACTTCTTTGCGGCCATTGAAGAATCAGACTGTCAAATAATACTTGGAAGTGAGTCATGGTTGGATGACAATGTTAGCAATGGAGAGGTGTTCCCATCTCACTTTGCAATATATCGTAGGGACAGGGTGGGGCGTACTGGTGGTGGAGTCTTTATAGCAGTTTCACATTTTTTTAACAGCAAAGGGAACTGGCATTTGAGACTGGATGTCAGATAGTTTGCTGCAGTGTATAAAAAAGGTATTTTTAATTTTTTTCTATCGCCCACCAGGATCTTCAATCAGTGATATATCTGCCTTTCGCTCATGTCTTAATGCCTTTTTATCATGCACACAATAAGCCAGCTATAATTTTGGGAGGTGATATTAACTTCCCAAACATAAACTGGGAACTTCGCTCAATTACAGGTGGGAATGATGTTACTTTAGCTGTTTCATTGTTGGAAAGTTTGGATATTTACTCCATGGAACAGATGGTTATGCAACCAACTAAGAATAGTAGTGTTCTTGATGTTGTAGTAACTAACCTTTCCCTTATGATATCTAATGTTAAGGTTTCTGAGGGAATTAGTGACCATCACATTGTAACTTGTGATGTCAATGTTAATGTTAAGAGCACTGTTAAAGCCATAAGGCAGGTTAGTCTTTATGACAAATGTAACTGGGATTGGTTTAAGTTGCATATGCAGCAAAATCTTGAGAACTTTAAAAATGATTTTAATCAGCATGATGTTGATGAAAATTGGGCAATTTTTTACTCATTACTGATGGGACGGGTCTCGAAGTTTGTTCCATTAAAGAGAGTCCGGGATGCCTCAACACCAGCATGGTATACACCATGTGTTAAAAGGGTTCTTCGTAAGCAGCAATTATGGATAAATAGATACAGAGGTAATTCAAGTTTATTGAATGCAAATTGTTTGCATATTGCTTGTGCAAATGCTAAAAAAGAACTCATTAGCCCATAAGGAGTTTAAAACTAATAAACTCAGTAAATGGATGCAAGAAGATTCAAAGCTGTTTTGGAGGTATGTCACGCATTCTAGGGCTGGTGAGTACTCAATTCCTGCTCTTGTTGGGCATATGGAGAACTAATATCACACCCAGAATTGAAAGCTTCTTTGTTGAATGAACAATACAGGAGTGTTTTACAGCAGATGAAAATACTGCACCTAATGCTTTAGAGTCTAGAACAATGCATTTTTGGGGGATATTAGTGTTAATACTGAGGGCATTATCAAGCAAATATTGATGCTTAATTAAAGATGAAAGTGGGGGGCCAGATGGAATTCATGCAGTAGTAGTTCTTATAAAATTAGCTAGGGAAGTGGGACTATTTCTTCAGCTAATTTATCAGCAGTCTTTGGATCAACGGGTTCTTCCATGTATGTGGAAATTAGGAAATGTTACCCCAGTATTTAAGTCAGGTAATAAGTCCGAAGCTGCAAACTATAGGCCTGTATCTCTAACTTCAGTGGTTTGTAAAATTCTTGAGCATATCATATACTCTGGCCACATTAAGTTTCTCAAATCTCACAATCCCATTTCTGATAACCAACATGGTTTCATGAGAGGGCGCTCTTGTGAGACTCAACTTATCCTGGTAGTGGATGACCTCCAGAAGAGTTTAGACAATGGTAAACATGTTGACATGGTGTTTCTTGACTTTTGTAAGGCATTTGACACTGTTTCACATTCAAAACTGTTGGCAAAAGTTGCAGCATATGGGTTGAGGGCAGGTAACCAAATGGGTAACTTCTTTTTTAAGTGATAGGAAACAAAGGGTAGTTATAAATGGGTCTCACTCAAGAGTGGTTGTTTGTTAAATCTGGTGTACCCCAGGGTAGCGTGCTTGGTCTTCTTTTGTTCCTGGTATTTATTAATGACCTCAGCAGCACAGTTGGCAGCAATTGTAGACTATTTGCTGATGATACTCTAATTTACAAAGAGGTTGATGGTATCCAAGACTGAAACATTAGCTCTAGACTTGAAGGCAATTCAGGGATGGTTTAATACATGGCAACTTCAGTTGAATGAGGGGAAGTGTAGTGTTATGAGGGTAACTTGGGGTATAAATCCAATTATGTTCAATTATAGTATGAATGACACTATTCTTCGGAGTGTCCAGTGTTGTAAGTACTTGGGGCTTACAATATCAGATGACCTTTCTTGGAGAAAACACAGTGATGGTGTCACTGGGAAAGCTGTACAACTGCTTCGTTTTAGTCAAAGGACATTGGGCACCTGCTCAGCACAAGTTAAAGCTATGTCCTATCAAGCATTTGTTTGGCCTCATCTTGAGTATTGCTGCAGTGTATGGAATCTTCATTCTGTCACACATTCATTTGAAATGGTTCAGCGTAAGGCAGCTAGGTTTGTTTTTGGCAGGCTCAAATTTACAGATAGTGTCACTGAGATGCTGTCAGTGGTACAATGGCATAGTTTGGTGCATCGCATGGCTGAGTTAAGTTTGAAATTGTTTGGAAAAATTACACATGATTGTCCTAAACCGCAGTCCAGTGATATTCATTAATCACTATATATGGTGTAACTTCCGATCCCGCCAAATCCATAGCCTGGGGGGTAAACAACTCCCGCTTGTTCCTTCCTCCTCTCTGACTCACACCACTCATATCGAAGTGGTGGATTGACACCACAGGTCCAAGGTATAAAAGGACCATGCTTCTCTTGGTTCATTGTCCTTCTCTTTGCTCAACTTTGTATTACGTAGATTTTTAAATCCGTACCATCATGGGCTCGTGGACACACCTTTAATCAACAATATTCATTCTTGTACTTTTGATGTTTCTGAGCAAGGATGAATAAAACGTTACAATGAGAAACTGCATCGTCTTTATGTCTGGAAACTAACACTTCTCTACAGAGGCCAGAGACACCAAAAGGCAAAGGAGACATACGGATCCTGGAGCAGCTACAGCATCTTCAATTGGTATAACAACAAATTAAGATGCATATCAGCATCGACCAAGAAAGATGGCCACCATCCTTCTACACAGGTTACACCCCTGCACAGAATGATGATTGCAATCGATCTCCATCCGACTCTTTCTGTAGCTTGAATCTTCTCCGTGCGGTCACCGCGCGATACATAAAAGAAACGAGCTATAGAAAACCATCATCAAGTTGGTAATAATATAGAGTCGATGTCAAAAGCTCACATTGGCTGACCACTCTAAGAAAATTAGGGAGATTTTCACTAGGACAGATTCATATTCTTGGAACTCTCTTCCTGAGGCAGTGGTGAATGGGGATAATTTTGTTTTGTGGGATTGACATTTGTATATTCATTTTGTTTTTATATATGTGCATGTATATGTACTTGACAATGCTCAATGCTGCATATGGACTTTTATGTCCCTCTGCCATAGGCCTATTTGGCTGCTAGCAGAGTACTTATTGTAATTGTAATAGTTGCTGTTATGACAGCAACTAATTCGTTCAACTCTGACCAGCGTTCAAAAGAATCAATACCTCTTTGTAAGCATGCTGATTTATCATAAATCAGTTTTGAATCATCAGCACACAAAAAGGAATGCACCCCATCAATAACTGAGGGCAAGTCATCTATAAAGAGCCCAAAAAGCAATGGTCCCAAAATGCTCCCCTGTAGTACTCCACTAATAACTTCAGACCATTGTGGAAATGTATTTTCCAATTTAACCCTCTGTTGGCGTGAAGTTAAAAAGTTTGTTATCCACTTGATTATCAGGAGGTCTAAATCTAGGCCAATCAATTTACGTATCAGCAATGTGTGATTCACGCGATCAAAGGCTTTAACAAAATCAAAATAGACAACATTTAATTTTACTTTGTTGTCTAAATATTCTGTTATTAGTTCCATACAATGCAGGAGTTGTGTAGTAATAGACCTTCTAAGCAAAAAGCCAAATTGTTTACTTGATATTTGGTTATTATCCATTAAATGCGTGATCAAAAACCTAGCAATAATTCTTTCCATTACCCTAACACATATACTTGTAATGGAAATAGGTCTGTAGTTATTTGGGTCATCTTTGTTTCCACTTTTATAGACTGGAGTTACATTAGCAAGCTTCCAGTCACTGGGCAGTTCCCCCTTTAACATGCTCAGTCTAAAAATATAAGCCAAGGGTACACATAAAATTTCAGCACAAAAAATTAAAATTTGAGCAGGAATGTTATCCGGTCCAGTAGCAGACCCAGGTGTAATGCGCAAACGTTCTTTCCAAACTTCATCAGCAGTAAAAATATCCACAATACTATAGTCAGTATGGCAACCACTAAAGTCTTGCACAGGATCAAAATTATTATGCTTAAAAACCTTAAAGAAGTGATCATTTAAAATATTTGCCTTTTCCTGTACATTAAAAAACATAATTCCATTGTCATTACGTAGAGCGAGAATCGGCAATTTCTTATTAGTGCCAATTTTTGATTTAGCAAATTTAAAAAACGTCTTTAAATCACCACCATCAAGAATTGCCAGTTCCTGTAATCTAGCATGATCCTTTACAAGAATAGCACATTTAGATTGGTGTAATTTATACTGAGCACAATTAAATGTTGTACTATTAGCCCTCATTACTTTCCAAGTATGCTTCTTTGCCAGATAAGCTCTTCAGATTGTGAGTGGAAAAGGATATTTTTTTTACACTCAACAAAAGGAGCTTCAGTGTCCAGACATGTTATTAATTTCTCTTTCAATTAATTTCTCTTTCTATTAATTTCTCTTCTCATCAATTAATTTCTCTTTCTTCCACATTATGAAAATGAGGGACAAACATCAGTTCAAGTGAAAGTTGCTGATAAATAGATTGAAGAGCTTTAATAAGATCAAGAATCCTACCAAATCTCGGATTCATGTCTTTAATGGAATAACCATGAACCCGAAAATTAATGGATGCGGAGGATTATCGCTGTCACAAAAAGGTTCACCAGCCGTTATCATATCCACACTATAATCATTATTAACAAATAATAAAGAAAGCGTATTATTACCACGGTTCTTAAAAATGTTTTGTGTTAAACCCATTTCACACATTGACATGACAAAAGATTCATCACATGCATTTTGACCTAAATTGTCTGTCTATTTTACACCAGGGCGATTAAAGTCCCCAACAATAATAGTCAGACAATTCCCATCACAAATATTTGTAATACTTTGGATAAGTGCTGCTGTATGATCCATAGAAGTAGCCTGGGCTGGACTCTGGTAATAAACCGCCAAACGTATACTACTTTTTGTACCTTTGAGCTCAACACAAGCTCTTTCGAAATGAAGTCCTTTAATTATTACAGGTGAATAGGACAGTGAATCTTTGACCAGGATACAGACACCACCACCTCGTGTATGTTCTCTATCTCCTCTCACAATATTATATCCTGGAGGACACACAAAGGAATCGAGTCTCTTTAGGTATCCAGGTCTCACGTATACAAATACAATCATGACTTTCTCGCTGTGCTAGAACCTTCAATAAGTCAAGTTTGTTCATTATACTCCTTGAATTAAACAACACACAAAATTAGATGTCTGGAAGATCCTTCCATCTTCATTTCTATCGATCCGTGTTGGGCAGCCTCCCACTCCGTCCATCCGTTTTTTCAGTTGGAGGCTCAGTTGCATGGCTGTAATTCGGCCCCTCCACTCTCTAATAAAGATATCACACGGCCAAAAGCTCTTGTCAAAAACTTTTGCACAGTCAGATTCATCAACAATAACAAAGAAAGAGTTCCTCCTGCTGCCAACAATTGATGTCTTGAGTACCGTATTATTAATTACATGTTGATTACTTAGATATTCCTTAGCAGCTTCAGAAGAGGTAGTGGAAACACATCCTCCCACAAATAGCCTAAGATGTGGTGCACATCCAATAAGGACACTTGAGGGAGAGCCATTAGCTACTATTGACAAACCTTCCTTCTTTTTTCTTCTAGGGACAACAACTTTAAATGGTCCATTCTCAACCTCATCCTCAGATAGCTCTTTATCAATTGCAGTGTTTGATCGAGAGTGCTTTATTGAGGCTGCTGAATGTTGATTAGGAGCTTGCAATCCACTTTTAGATTCCTTCAATGCCTTCAGTCTCTCAGGAAGGCATGAAGACTTGCCTTTATCCTTTTCCAGACTCATTAAGCATTCATTAGTAGTACTCATAAAAGAGTTAAGTGAAACTGCCAATTTTTCAAGCTTACCCTCCAAGACAGACCCTGTAGATGATGCTGGATGATTGATAAGCCCTACTTTTCCAGTGGAAGAATCAGCACTGAAGCCAATAGTATTCAACAAATCTTTCACTTTCTTCAAACAGTCTAATATAATAGTCTTTTTTGCATTGGCAAAAGTAGGCACACCACTAATAGTGGTTCCAATCAAGTCCAAATACATAATACAGTCAGACTTTACATCCATTTCACTGTCCTTTTCCATAGACTTAACACCAATGGGTGCGGCCATCTTGTTTTCATATACAGGTATCAAACAGGATCAGAGAGACAAATTTACACAACCACCCTCTATGAAAGCTGAATTTGAATTTGAAATTTTGTATTATATTGTGATGAACATTTTTCCCCAGGTAGAATCTGCTCTTTTTGAATGTTACGAGCGAGTTTCCACTCGTATTAAAGGTGATTGGCTAAGTCACCAATTCTACCGGCCCGGGAGGACTAGACCAATATAACGTCTATTTAATGTCCTCACTAGTCTCATCTAAAGACTTTCACAGTCTTGAGGATCTTTTGACTCTGTATCTCTTGGACTTCCGTCCATAAATTTGACCCTAAAAATAGTGTGAATATACTTACAATCTTGCGTTGCAGGTTTGCACCCATTTGAGGTCTTGAAATATCCAAACAGCAAAGAGCTGCAATGTAATGATGAAAAGCGCGGTGGCGAAAATAATCCAAGACGAAATAACTAAAAAACACCACTAGTTTTAGTTTAAAGAAAAATAGAAGTTTTATTCCACAAGTAAATATAGCGAAAATGATAACTGGTATTAAATCACAACACATGTAAAATAAACTGGAGAATTAATCAAAGAACCTAGCCAAATTTGGTCTTTTACAAATCGGTCTCGAACATCAAATTATCACTATTTATATACCCTGAGAATCAAGAGGGCACAGATTCTCGGCACAAATTTCCGATTGGTCAAAATAAAGTTTGGTCCCAAACAGACCAATAAAAGGATTGGTCTATCTGGCCAAAACCATGATTCATCGTCTTATCACACCTAAGTGATAAGAGAAGAAAAACGAAAACAAAACAATTAAATTAAAATCACATAAAAACCCACTCATGTGGAAGTTACATGAGGGGGAAATTAAAAGGTGAATTGCAAAAATAGAATCTGGGTCAATCGGTACCCAAAAGTACCGAGTGGCTCAGAAGCTACAAACGAAATTACAGAGTGAAAGAAAGTTTTAAAAACCCGAAACAAAATAGCGCTAAAGATAAAAGAAAGCGGCGGGCTCAAAACGTCTAAATATCATGATGTGACCTCAAACTAAGAGAAAAAAACATAATCGAGAAATTTTGAATTAAACGCTATGTCTACACTCTTAATCATTTTTATTTGAAACAGTTGCTTTTTCTGATTCGTGGCTGTGCTTGACAACCGTCAGTAAGCCTACCTTGCACTACCCTAATTTAGTTTAAGCTTGCCAACATTCAACTGTATAGGTATTAAGGTTTTTAAGTCAAAGATCTCTCCCCAGGTAAAGTTGCCTGTGGATATATAATGTCCAGGCAGGCCATTATATCAGAAAAGTGTGTAGTGGAGTTTTTGACGAGGAAACAACATGCTTGAGGCCAGGTTGGCCTCCAAGTTATTTACCTCATGTTTTGGATTTTATTTATTTTAGTGTTGTGTAATGGTTGTTCTGCTGGCAGAGTTGGCCAGAAGATTTTGCAACTACTTTCAGCCATAAGCACATTGAATATATTGTTTGTTTTTATCGCTACTACACTGTCAGTGTCAATTTCTGTGTGGAGTTTATCGTGGAGAAGGAGAGACTTCGGGGGGAATCCACCGTCCTTCATTACACCGTCCGTGCATTTAGATGTAATCCTTGTGTTGCCAGATCTTCATCCATCTTTGTCAGCGAAGGTGACTCCGTAATGGCCGGCGACGGCCGCTTGGTTACATACAGGCGTCCTGATAACAGATTGGTGCTCTCAATGGCGTCTACAGCTGAACTGCAGTAAATGCAAAGTTATGTACATCTCTTGTAAGCGTAACCCAAATAAGGCAGATTATGTATTAGTAGATAGATATTCTGTTGGATCATGTGGATAACTTTAAATATCTTGGTTTAATCTTACCCAAAGGATTTTTTGGAAGGTTGTTCCTTCCAAAAATATTATAACAAAACTACAAAAATATTATAACAAAAGCAGTAAGCAAAACCATATCGAATATTGTGGTTCGTACAACAGACTTTGAAAAATTGTAAAGAAAATGCAAAAGAAGTCTGTTATTTTACTCGTCAGACCTCTATTTGAATATTGCTCACCAATTTGGACTCTTTATCGAGCTAACCTAGCATATGAAATAGATAAAAGTACAGCATAGGCCTGCAAAATTCATTAAAGGTAAATACATGTACTTTGACAGTGTGTTTCTCATACTAGATGAACTTCAGTGGGAATTCCTAGAAACCATAGAGCTGAACAAAGCCTTGCCCTTCATGAACCATTTCATTGTTAAATGGAATTTTTAGTAGAAACCCCCGTATATGTAGAAATGGCCATCCAAAGGCTATTAGAGAAATAGGGTCTAGAACTAATGCATATTTGTGGTCTTTCCTTCCAAATGTACTTAGATTATTGAATACTCTTCCAGCAAATAGTTCTGTTTTAGAACGAGTTCAATTTGACGATGATAGCTATGCCTCTTCTCAGTGACAACCACTTGTGATTGGGAATTGTTCCCCCCTGACACATGGCTCTCGAGCTCATTGCAGGGTGTAATTGATTGAATTGAATTGAATCACCAGTCTGGTGGGACGTGGTGGTAGGCTTTTGAGGGAGTGGTGAAGTCCTCCATGGATGCAGCTTGGGAGGCACAGTTGTTTCTGGCTATGATTTCTGAGAAGCAACTTCTAGAGGTGGCACAGGGACTGCTGTTCTAGTCTATGGTACACCCTCGGTTCTTACTATTGCCGGTACGGCTAATGTGGTACCTTTGGACGGAATGGCTTGAGCCAATCCTATTGGGATTGGTTGCAGAATTTCTTTGTCAACCCAGCAACCAAGGAAATTGGAGCAAGGTACATCGGAGGGTAAGATCATTTTCTTGGATGCCTGCTCCAGCAGTTCCTGGGGAGGTTCAGGCATTTGGTTTTACAACCCTGTTCACTTGTTTGTTTGGTATGACGGATGAGTGAATATTGCACCTTTTCTCCAGTAGTTCGAAGCCAAAGCTCGGGCTCAGCACTGGATGGACAATATCAGGTGCCGTTGTTTTACGTACCTGCTGAATTGTTGAGCAGACGAGTATTTCATCCTGTTGGTGGAAACTGCTGGACTTGACCTAGTTGGAGCGGAAGGAGGCGATGGTTCACCAATTCAGCTCGAATGATCATGCTTAGACCTGCTACTTGAAGTTAACGATAAAGCAGGGACCGACCGCATCCATTCAGGTGTTCAACTGGTGTTTTATAGAGCTGGTGGAACAAGTTTTTCCTAACACAGTGGGAACACTAGGCTGATCCACTTTAAGGAACTTAGCAGTGCATCATGGGTCTAGCAAAGTGGCAGGTGGAATATAGTCAGATAGGCTACTTGGTCCATGCTTTCTGTGCAACCAAATGGAGTGCATTATGTGGGATTTTCCAAAAGCTGCGGCCAAAGGGCAAGTTACTTGGCATGTGCTGGGGTTGGCTCGAGGGATAGTGCATGGTCTACTGTTTCTGACCACCATTGTGGGTGATCAGACTTTTTATTGCTTCATGGTGTGTAACGATGGTGTGCCCTCATTAAACCACCGCTGGTTGCTGCTGAGCAGTAATGCAGAAAAATTCAGGTGACCGACATCAACAAACTCATGAAGGGACATTCCTTTGGGCAGTCTCCAAGTTTGTGGGTTATGTGACACCCAGCAACCCCTGCTCCCACCAAAACTATAGTCTAGGGGTAAACAACTCCTGTTTGTCCCTCCCTCCTTTCCCAATTAATATTCTGACAGCGGAGTGATACATTTAGGACCATGGTCACTTGGACCTGGTTACACCTCGTAGGTGTACACAGATCCAAGGTGTAAAAGGACAATGTTCCTCTTTGTTCCTCGTCCTTGTCTTTTGCTCAACTTTGTTGTATTACGTAGATTCTTATCCGTACCACATCATGGGCATGAGGACGCACCTTTAATCAATAAGTTCATCTTTGTAATCTTGATGTTTCTTGACAAAGATGAATAAAAGTGTTACAATGAGAAACTGTGTTGTCTTCGTGTTCCGAAACTAATAACTTCTCTTCAGAGGCTGGAGACACCATAAGGTAAAGAGGACATGCCGATCCTGTTGCAGCTACAACATCTTCGATGGGTAATTACAGTTCATAAGGAGGAGATGTATATCAGCGTCGACGGAGAGCAGGATGGCCACCATCCTTCTGCATCGATTCCACCCCCATGCAGGAGGATGATCGTAATCCAACTCCATCCAGCTACTTCTGTGACTCGGATCTTTTTTGTGCGGGCACCGCACGATCGAGAGAAGAAACGAGGCGCAGAAAACACCATCTACAAGTTGGTCAAAAAATAGAGTCGACGTCAAAAGCTCACAGTATATTGCTGGGAGCAGGGGTGCTTTTGGTGAGGTCTGTGGTCTCGGATATTACCAGTTGGGTGATTCCAATGCCATGCCCCACATTAGATTCTGCAGCAGTCCATTTGAGAAGCTGTTGAGTGCAGACATTGAGAGACTGATGGGAATTGCTGCTGTGAACTGGGAAGCCTCTGGTAGTTGAGGTGGGTACCCAAACCCCTGAACAATCTGGTAGGACTGTCCTGTATCGACAGAAAGATGAGGCTTAGAAAAACAATTAGTTTAGACCTCTGTCACCCATACCCGAAAATCAGAGCTATGCGTAATAGTGTTAGTGCACCCCGAACACCGGGAACAAGGTATCGGTCATGAGCATATTGGTGGCACGGGAAATGGGGGTACCAGTGCAGGATGTTCTCCTTCCCTCATGCCTCTATGGCTTGGGCAGGTACTCAATCGAGATAGAGGTGTTATTCACGTGGAGATGTCAATCCAAAGGTGGTAGAAAGAAAAGACAAAGTGTTCCTAGGGTTAGACCTGGCATCTCGTTTTGGGTTGTTCATGGATATCGTTAACCGGAAAGAATATTTCTGGGAAGACATCTGAATGGCACATCCAGATGCTCTTCATGCTGCGATAACTGACCAGTCTTTACAGGTTTCTTGGGATGGGGAAATTGTGTGCACCCTGGTGGTGGAGGACTGGCCTGACATGTGGGTTCAGCAGGGTGGAGACACTGTACACATGGCGTGAATTACATTTGAACTGCTAGGGAAAATTGTCAGCTGATGAATAACTATGAAATTCACAAATTCATTGGTCTATTACGTTTTTCGGATTTGACATCATCTGGATATTTTTGGTGGTTACCTGAAAAATCAGGAGCATGTCAATAAGTGCTGACAATCTGGCAGAAATCCGAGCATTACAGCCAGAAACATTGACAGCTATTAAGGAAAATGCTGTGGAAAATGCTGTGAAAAGTACCCATAGTTCTAAATTGTAAAGGGTGGCATTTACGTGAAATTATTTATTTTCGTACATATTGTTTTAAAAAAGTTTGTATATATAAAAATGTGCAGGTGACTAATGCTTCTGTTCTTTTCTGTGTAGTGTTTGAGAAGCATTATCTGGATAGAAGTTTCGATCGTACTGGGCATCTTTCTGTAGTGATCACTCCTGGAGTTGGAGTTTTTGAAGTTGACCGAGAACTCACAAATCTCACCAAGCAACGAATTATTGACAATGGTATGTTTTTAGAAATAATACAAAATATTTTGTACTTGTTTCCGGGTTAGTAAATAAAAAAACAATATATTGTATCAATTATTTTCTTACCTAAATTTCTGAATTTAAATAATTTAAATATTTCAACATTTCATATATAATATCTATAATTCCATATTTCTATACAGTTAAAGAGTTAGGTCAATGTTTGACGTGCAGATTAAAGTTGCTACCACTGCCCAACACCTTGAACACCCTTACCCTCTACCCTGCTTTAACTCACAGTACCAGTTTGAGATATATTTTATGTGTAGGCGAGATATAATTTTGCCTCTCCAACACAAAAACAAAACTAAATTGTATTTTTTCGGTTTTTAAGGTAATTTTAATAACCCAAAAGCATCAACATGTGACAACCCTTTCAGCTCCCACTAAAGTTTATTTAAAAAAATAAGCATACAAATCTAACACGATTTATTTTTACTCTCCTACTTTCTAAGACCTTTTCAGTCAACTTTTTTAAGTCAACTTAACAAGGTTCTCAATGAATATCAATTTTTATTTATTTCTGTATTGTTTTAAAATGTTGTTTCACATATAATTTTATATTTTAATTTAGAAATCCTTGCGAGTTAAGTAAGTGAGCCAAAAATATGAATAAGTCATAACTATTAAAAATAGAATTGTTTTATAAATGGCACTATAGGAGCCGTGCCATTCGTGGCAAGCTACAAAATATCGGCCCCCTCACAGACGAAGGGGTGATGTATAGCACAAGCGAAGTCTCGCACTTACCATAAACACAACCCTTCAAGTAAAGACCTAAAATAATCGTGGAGATTGCATAAAAGAATGTAATTTATTCAAGACTTACTTAAAATGTACAAGAATTACTGGCTTATCTTGGCCAGCGGTAAAAACAAACTTGACGCAAAAAAACTATCGTTGCCAAGATTACCGCAAAGTGCCTGTGCCATAAAACAAAAAGCAGAGACTGGATATTTTGGCTGGATTTGCTGGAGCAGAGCCTCCGGCTGCCAGTCTTCGCAGGGTCCTACCAACTGCCAGTAGCCCTCCTGATTATTGACTAATATACTCAGGTGTTGTGACATCATTTCTTTATGATACCACCTGAAGGAACATCTGCAAACTAAAATACCTTTCACCTTCTCTATAACTCCATAGAATCAAGGCCTGGACTGGACACATCATGGCAGCTCCACCATTTGCTAACCAAGCAAATCGGGAGGCACCACTAGAAATTCATCTGCACCCACCCACCATATTGGTGGTGAGTACAAAATCAAGTTGTCACTAGCCTGGTGAAGCTCAGCTTTTTGGCGGCAGAAAGTTCCAGATAAAGGTCTTGTCTTCCCACTTCAACTCCAATCCTCTCCACAAGTTTTCTTGAGAAGATTGAAGAGTATCTGTGTATCTTGAAAATACATCAAATAAGGCTGGAGGCTAAGATCAAAAACATCAAGGCCTCCAGTGCTCTAAAGGAGTTTGAAGTCCAAAAGGGTGACTTTCCGAACCTACTGGATCGTCCCCAAAAGAACCCATTGAGGGAACGAGGACCTCCTGTGGATATTAGCAAAGGTCGTATATTTATTTCTTGCTTCTTTGCCTCTGCCTCCACATTTCTTGGAGGAACTGTTGCATCAGGAGCTCAGAGGGCAACCCCAACACTGATCTATTGTGGAGCTCCTACAAAGGTTGCTGGTAGCAAGAGTAAACCGACTTTTGCACCGAAGGAGAGTGTTCTTTTGGGACCACAAGACCCTTTAAGTTCTTGAATGTGGTAGAGTCTGCTATGAGGCACAATAAACATTCTCAGAAGCCTAAAAGTAAGAAGGCTAAGAAAAAAGTTTTGAGAAAGGAGATCCGAGATCCTGTAGAAAATTATGTGGGTAAGAAAGTACTAGGTTTGGACTGCCAAGAACCAACCTGGACACAGGCAGCATGAAAGTGTCATTCAGATTCTTCAGAAGACTTCATTTGGTGGTGAGTTGCCTAAGAGCCCTGGTCTATGAAGGTGATGCTGGTGGTGAATCGTTAGGTGCACTTCTGAACATCAGGCCACCAATTATGGGTGGTAGTACTCCCATGGAACCTGGCCAGACAAGTTGTGGACTCGTGACTCCTTTTATGTGTTCACCAATGTATTTTAGACCCAGCAGGGGGAACTTTTATGGTTGACTCTGGGGTTTGTTACCAATACCATATTTATTACCGTTTGGGAGGGCTGCTTCCAGGCTTTTGGTGTGATTAAAACCACCTGACAACTTGATCCACTTTGTGTCCATAAGTTGTGGATAATACCTGCAGTTGATTTTGTGAACCCAGATCAACAGATGTTTTGTGTTTTAATACCGTGGGACAAGGTGCTGTGCCTGTTGCTGTGATTTGTTGGGATGTAAGATTGGAGGGATATCGGGTCAACTGCGTGTTGAATATTACAACTGTGTGATATGCACAGTAGTGTACAAATTCTAAATACAAAAATCTAAACACTACACACTTTATTTTATGGGTTTCCCTTTGGTAAGAAATCTGCCCTCCTTTGCATATGTTTCATTTGTACCAGTCCTTACCAAATTGAAAAGATATGATCAGTCTAAATTTTTCCCATGTGAGTACTTTTCCTGAGGCCATCTTTTCTAAGAAAAATAGAATTCCTGGTACACATGATAATCACTGCTGCATTAATAATTTTGAAAAATTTTGTTAAATTAAATGCACTTTTCTAATTCACAATTCAGATTTTTCTCAACAACATTCTTTTTATATTTTTCTACTAATATTTCAACTTTGCATGTTAATAATTTTGACAATTTTCATCTTCCAACTTTGTTACAGAATTAGCTTTCTGCACGTATATTGTTTCTTCTCAACCTTTTTCAACAGGTCCTCATGGATTTCTTTTAAATGACTCTGCAAGATGCTTTCTTAGTTTGGTAATAGTTCGGCAAGTTATCTATTTTCATATGGAGTTCGCACCCATACAGCAGCTGATACAGAGACATCAGTACTCTCCTGAATAGCCATGTTATAGTCCCACATGGCAGGCCATATTTTATCCCACCAATCACATTGCTTCTTGTAGATATGAAGGCAATGCTTGATGGTTTCCATCATGATTCATCTTGCATATGGTATACCATTGTGTGTTGCACTATTTTATAGTGCTCCCAAAACTTGAGCAGGACTTTGCTAGAGAATTGTGAACCACGATCTGAGATGAGATCCTTCAGTGTCTCATACACCATCCTTAAGCAATTTGTCTGGCTTTTTGACACACCTGGCATGATAGAACGCACTTGTTAGTGTCCCGCTTCATACCAACCCAGTACAACAGACCACATCCAAGTGAAGCTTCCGCTTCTTGCACTGATACTGATACTGGTACTCGTGGAGTTGCTTCTTTCAAAACATCACTATTCCTGCTATTCCTGAGAGGTGGGATAGGGGTGATATAGTTACTCGTAAGGCACGTTATGTAAATGATAGATTAATTGAAGCATGTAGTAAGGTGGGGGCCCAGGTAATAGACTGGAGGGCAGCTATGCTCAATTTTGGGGGTTCCTGGAGTAGGGATGGGGTTCATTTTAATTACAGGGCTGGTAGGATTGTGGGTAAAAAGATAGGTGATTTTGTTAAGCATTTTTTAGGGTAAGGTTTTGGGGTTTAGGTGCAAATGCTTTAGGGGGGGTTGATACTAATATGAATGCTCTACAGCTTGTTGCTGGGAGCAATAGTTCCTTTGTTTCAGGTATTATTTCTTCAAACACTGTCCAGGAAGGAAATCATTTAGGAAAACACACTTCAGCTATACCTTCACATGTAAAGGTTATGGTAGTTAACTGTAGGAGTCTACGAAACAAAGTTCCTGAGTTCATTGCGGCAGATGGTTTCACAGTGTACTGTAGAGACAGAGTTGGTCGTTCTGGAGGTGGGGTTTTCATAGCTATTTCACAAATATTTCATAGTTGCAGGGAAACAAGTTTTGAAACAGACTGTGAAATAGTATATTGTAGTTTAAGGCTAAAGAATGGTAAAAAGGTGTTTTTATATTCTTTCTATCGGCCACCGGGATCCTCCATAGCAGATGTCACTAGTGTAAGAACTTCTTTGGACACTCTTCATCGTAAATACCATAGCCCAATCATTATTTTAGGAGGTGATGTAATTTTTTCAAACATCAACTGGGAAATGCATACGGTGATCAGTGGCAGTGACAAGCCATTAGCAGTTTCATTTTTAGATAGTATGAATACTTATTCTATGGAACAGGTTGTAACTAAACCAACCAGAAATGACAAAATTCTAGATGTAGTACTGGCTAATAGTCCAGAGTTATTATCCAATGTTAGGGTATCAGGGGGAATTAGTGATCATCAGATTGTCTTATGTGATGTTAATGCATGTGTGGAAAAAATTTCTGAGGTTAAAAGAGTAGTGTTTCTTTTTAACAAATGTAATTGGGATGGTTTTAAGTCACATTTGATAGATAATTTTCATAAATTTAAAGAACGTTTTCATCCTCAAAATGTGAATTTGAATTGGTCACGATTTCATAGTTTAATTTTAAATGGGTCTTCCTCCTTTATTCCAACCAAGGTAGTTAGAGACTGTGCCACACCAGTATGGTGCACTAGCAAAGTTAAAAGGGCTCTTCGTAAGCAACGCTTATGGAGGAATAGGGCTAGAAATCACCCAAAATTAGTGAATTGCAATGAATTCCGTATTGCACGCACAGCAGCGAAACGGGAAATCTTGTTAGCTCACAATAATTTTAAAACAGAAACGCTTGGAGAATGGTTAAAAACGGACCCAAAATTATTTTGGCGTTACATCAAGAACTCTAGGCGAAGTAGAGAATCTATTCCTTCTCTGGTTGACAAAAATGGGAAGCTTGTTTCAGATCCAGTAGGGAAAGCTACCTTATTAAATGAACAATACAAGAAGGTCTTCACAATTGATGATGGCATACCACATGAGGGTTTTCCTTCAACATCTCTTTTTATGGATCAAATTGTAATAACTGCAGATGGGATAGTCAAGCAACTTCTAAAATTAGACTCAAATAAAACATGTGGTCCAGATGGGATGTATGCTATCATTTTAAAAAATCTTGCACAAGAGTTGGGTCCATACCTTCTGTTAATTTTTCAACAGAGTTTAGATGTAGGTATTGTACCAGATATGTGGAAATTAGCTAATGTTAGTCCAATTTTTAAATCAGGAGACAAGTCTCAGGTAACTAATTACAGACCCGTGTCTTTAACCTCGATAGTTTGCAAGGTCCTTGAACATATTATATATTCCTCCTCAATGAATTTTCTTATGGAAAACAATCTTTTGTGCGATAACCAGCATGGGTTTCTTAGGGGGCGTTCATGTGAAACCCAGCTTATTCTTTTAGTTGATGACCTTCAGAAAATTTTAGACAAAGGCAGTCAGATAGATTTGGTTTTTCTTGATCTCTGCAAGGCATTTGACACAGATTCTCACTCAAAACTAATGACAAAAATTAGTGGGTATGGATTGGGTGAAGAGGTGTATAAATGGGTGCATTCTTTTTTGAGTGATAGGAAACAAAGGGTTGTTGCAGGTGGGTCTGAATCTGACTGGATAGGGGTTACATCAGGGGTTCCTCAGGGTAGTGTGTTGGGTCCACTTCTGTTTCTTTTGTATATCAATGACCTCAGCAGTCAAGTTAGCAGCAATTGCCGGCTATTTGCAGATGATACAATAATTTATTGTGAGGTTACCTCTGACAATGATTGCCATATTATTGATAGTGACTTGAAAGCAATAGAGGCATGGTGTTCTAAATGGCAACTTCAACTTAATAAGGGAAAATGTTGTGTAATGAGGGTAGCTAGGGGAAAGAATCAAATAATATTTCCATATAGAATAGGGGCCATTCCACTTAGTAACGTAAATTCTTATAACTATTTGGGGGTAACGATTACAGCTAAACTTTCTTGGAAGCTGCATGTCGAACAGATTATTTCCAAGTCTATGCAGATGCTTAGGTTTTGTCAACGCGTTCTAAGAAGGTGTCCCAGGGAGGTAAAATGTATAGCATATCAATCATTAGTACGTCCCCATCTAGAATACTGCAGCTCCATGTGGAATCCCCACACTGAGGACTTAGCTCACTCTATAGAAATGGTCCAACACAGGGCTGCTAGGTTCGTTTGTGGTAAATATGGATATGCCGACAGTGTAACTAAAATGCTTTCAGAGCTTGGTTGGGATAGTTTACTTGCAAGATGTTCAGATTTTAATCTTAATATCTTTAATCGAATGCTAGAAGGCTCTTACCCTAAACCTACTTCAAGTAAACTTTGCAGGGCATTATATTTGGGTAGGGGTGACCACTCTAACAAAGTTGGAGAGATTTTTGCACGAACAGATTCTTATTACTGGTCATTTGTCCCGAGGGCGATTCGACAACGGAAACTCGCTTGCTGGGGATTTTGTGCAGGAAAAACGTATTTTATGGGAGTCATAGTTTTGTTTTGTTTTGACAATGCATATATTTGCAGCATTAAAAAATATTGAAATTGTTGTTGGGTTTACAGTATATCATTAGGGTTTTATATTTTCTGGTTTTGACAATGCATTTTCTATGCTGCACTTGGACTCTTGTCCCTCTGCCATAGGCCTTTATGGCTGCTTGCAGAGTAATTTTTCAAATTCAAATTCAAAAATCACAACCTGCCTTGCAAGTTCTTTTCTATATGCAGATGACAGAATATTTGATGGTCAGTGACAATCACAAACTCCTCGTTAAAGATGTAAGGTCAGAATTTATGCATGGCAAACACAGTCACCAAGTATTCCTGTGGAGTGACTTAGTACAGTGACTTTGCTTCATTTATGAGTCAGCTAGCATTGACCAGAACCCTATGAGCTTGGTTCTCCAGTAGGTTTTGCTACATAACCATGCTTATGCCATAATCACTCACATCTGTGACGATCTTGCATGGCAAGCATGGGTGCTTTGGTTAAGAATTCCTTTAAACGAGCGAATGCTAGACCACACTGCTCTGACGATTCAAAGGAGGCATCCATTTTTGTCAGCTCATGCAATGGCCTTGTGATTTCGGCAAAGTTCTCGATAAACGTTTGATAGTAACTGGGAATTTCGGGAAAACTGCACATGCCTGTCACTATCTTTGGTACCTCAAACTATTGGACTGCTTGTACAAAACCCGGTTTTGTAGCAACTCTCGGCACTCACCACATCACCGACATCTTTAACTATCATATCTGCCACAGGTCTGCTTATGTCCTGCTAGCAAAAGGTCTAGTGCTCTTTGCATGGTTCTAGAATGTTGCAGAGTTCAAAAGGCATTTTCCATAACTCAAACGGACCCTGAGAACAGATAAAGACTTTTCTCAATTACAATTACAAAAAGTATTTTGCTAGCAGCCGAATAGGCCTATGGCAGAGGGACATAAAAGTCCACATGCAACATTAAGCATTGTCAAGCACATATACATGCACATATGTAAACAACATACAATTATCAGTCCCCTACCCATGTGTAACACCCAGCAACTCCCGTTCCCACCAAAACCATAGCCTGGGGGGTAAACAACTCCCGCTTGTCCCTGCCTCCTCTCTGACTCACACTCCTGATGCACATTGAAGTGGCGGAGTGATACACTTAGGACCATGGTCACTTGGACCTGGTTACACCTCGTAGGTGTACACAGGTCCAAGGTATAAAAGGACCGTGTTCCTCTTTGTTCCTGGTCCTTCTCTTTGCTTTCTTTTGTACTACGTTTGATCTTTATCCGTATCACATCATGGGCATGAGGATGCACCTTTAATAATGAACATTCATCCTTGTAAACTAAGTGTTTCCGTATAAGGATGAATAAAAGTGTTTATAATAGAAAACAGCATTGTCTCTATGTTTGGTAACTAATCACTTCTCTACAGAGGCCGGAGACATCATAAGGCAGGAGACATACGATCCTGAAGTAGCTACAACATCTTCTATCGGTAACAACACATTGGAGAAGATGTACATCAGCATCAACATCAGCACCCCCATGCAGGAGGATGATCGTAATCCAACTCCATCCAGCTATTTCTGTAACTCGGATCTTCTCTGTGCGGGCACCGTGCGATAAAGAGAAGAATGGAGTCGCAGAAAACACCATCTACAAGTTGGTAAAATTAGGAGGTCAATGTCAAAACCTCACACATGTATAGTGCATTATGAACATCACTAGACTGGTTTAGAACAATCACGTGTAACTTTCCTAAACAATTTCAAACTTAACTCAGCCTGCAATTTGCCAAACTATGTGACTCTCCTATGTGACTGTGTGACTCCCCCATGTGACTCTCCCAATATCCACTGACCAGGTCCAGGGTTGCAATGTACTTTGTTCCAGCGAGCAAATCGTGAGCATAATCTATATGCGGTTGCAGATACTGGTTTATGCTAGGCATTCAGTTTCCAGTATTGAACACAAAAATGAAACCCACTATTCTTCTTGCACACAAGAAGGATTGGACTCGTGTAGGGATTGTGCAAAGGTTGGATAACCCTTGCATTTTTGCCTCCTTTGCATTCCATTCCTCTCAATTTGGACTTTCGTTTTTTTCTGGACAGATTCCACCACCTTTAGGATAGCGGTATGCACCACCATCACTCTAGGGCTGAGCAGAATCATTCAATCAGATATTTTGTCCAGCCCTGCCACAAGGGCGGCCTTCTTGGCTTGAGCAGTGGCAGCTCCTTCCAATGTTTCAATGCATTAGGAGCATCACGGAATTTCTTGGGCCATATATCATAAATGCCATCAGGATTTGTTTCTGTGCATCCTCCTAATGCCTTCCAATATATTTCCACGGGGAGCAGCCATCCAGGACCAGCATGTGTGATGACCTGGTCTGTCTCTGGTCATTAAATTGATGTAGCAGACAGAACTCCGGATGGTGGTCTGGTAGGCTGCTATAGTAGGCATCCAGGCGGACGCCATGTTGGAGCCAGCAGAGCAGGCCTTCCCCATTGAGTCAATGGCCGAGTGGTAAGATTGTCACTGTGTTTCCCAGGTGGTGTTGCCTTGGAGATATTGTAACGACCCGACTGGTCCGTCACAATACCTCGGGCAGATTTCGTACGGTCAGAAAGAACCAGAACAAACTTACCCGGACACCGGACTCCAAAACGGGGACGGGATCGTACCCGTAGCAGTCCTCTGCACAGTGACATGGGTCCACGTCGGCTTTCCAGGAGTCCTCTCGCCGGACACGACGGACAGACCGCCGCCACAACGAGAATATCGCGGTGAGACCTGTCTCATTGCGAGCCGACGTAAGCACCGGCCGACAATAGGCCGGAAAGGGACGGTGAAAACCCATACAATTCAAACCCTCCCCGCGGTACTCTCCAATAAGGCACACAACACGGATGTAAGTAAAAATAATAAAAGATGTTTTATTGAACACTTACTCAGTATGCAAATTAAAAAGCAGTGGTTCCTTATTCACACAACTTGGCTGGTGCACTTCACCACCCAAGCCCTCATTAAAAGCAACAAAAGGCAAAAGAAAAGAACACAAAGAAACAATGGAGGCCACCCTGGCCTCCAGCATGAAGATGTGCCCTGGTCAACAGCCTACAACACACTGCCCAGATTCAATGGCTGACCAAGCCAATGAAACCTCCAGGCAACTCCACCTGGAGGGGACAGTGGTCACTTCTGACCTCTCACCTATTGACTCCAATGGTGAGAGGTCTGCTGGCACCAAAATGGCGTCCGACCCAACAGCCTACTATTTGCTGTCAGGCAGATCACCATAGGGAGTTCGTCTGCTCAATCAAAAATTTGATTGAGCAGACCAGGTTGCCACAATATAATGGTCAATTCAGCCATTATTCTGGACATTGCATAGTGGACATCGTTTAGGACAACACCTTTGTGCTGGAGGTGAGGCTGGCCACCACGTCATTTGTGTTTATTATTTGATTTGTGTTGGATAACGGTTTGCTTGCCTGACTGAGTTGGCCAGCAGCTTATGTATCTTTTCTGCTGAGTAAATGCAATTAAACATTTATTCGTTTCTACTACACTGTGTCGTGTCTGTTTTCTGGGGAGGATTCCACCGCTTCTAACCTGTCTTGCAGTGGCCTGTAACTCGCGCCCGGTGCATGGTGGAACTGGTAGTTTCACCTTGATCCTTAATTTCCCGTTTCACGATACTTCATCTGGTGATGTGCAGCGAGCGGACTCGTGGTAGCCTCTGCGCCTCTCAGTATTGAACAATGTCCACCTTCCGTTTGTAGGTGATGAATGAACTGCCAATGAGGCATGGCTACCTTCGTGCTGTATTGTCACAGGCCTCTTGCTGGGTGATCTTACTCGAGCACGGAATCGGAATCACGGCGTCATGGAGTTATTCAAGCGATTCCCATGGGTGATTTGTGAACCCTGCACCATTCCATGATGCCTGTACGTTGCTGTCTGCGATTGCGTACGAAGATAAACTACGTAGTCCACGTTACAACATTGATAAACAACCCGTAGTGTTTTGGCAGGTTAACACCCAAGATCGCTTCTGTCGTGGTGGTCAACTTGTTTATTTTCATTTCCACTGGCAACTTCAAATCCTTGGCTATGGTCGTGCTCAATGCCGAGACATTGGCCCTGGTGTCCATACTTGTCTCCAAGAGACGATTATCAAAGTGGAGAGGTATGGCTGGATACAACCACCTGTGTGGTACCAAACACCAGACTAGCAGACCATGATCAGGAGTTCGTCTGCTTCCCCCTAATACAACGGAGTGCCAGACCAGGATGTGACAAATGCCTTAAGGACAGGAAGACAATCACTCAATAAAATAAGTCTGTTTGTGTCAAATAACCATTATCACCCATTTTACAAAAAAAGTAATGACAAAGGAATTAGATTTTGAAAGTTATTAATTGTAAAGTAGTTTTATTTCTAACAACAAAAGTATTACCATTACAATACTAATTACTAGAAAAGTATAGTTACTTGTGAGAAGTTACTTTGCAATAATGGTTTTCATAACTTTGAGCAAGTCGAAAAAATGCAAGGAAAAGCAACCAATAATACAAAAATATAATTTATTTACTTTTTATAGGTGTCGGTAGCGATTTGGTTTGTCTGGGAGAACAACCTTTACATGCTGTACCTTTGTTTAAGGTTCACTAATTATGACCCATTCATAAGTATAGTTTTCATGAACTTTTTGTTAAATTTCTTTCTAGTTTCACAATAAAAACACATTGAGTACTGTTGATGATTACAGCATGCCTCATTGGATTAATCTGAGGTTAGTTTTGTGATATTTGTAGATTTTTGTCAAATTTTTTTTTCATAGGCATGGGCAGTAAATGTCATTATGGTATGCACCCAGAAAATTTATTATACAGTATTTTAAAGTTACTTATTTGTTGAATACTGAAGCATGAAATCAATAGCTAGGGGATCACATATTTCCTGTACGTTATATTGTAGTCGTCAAGTCGTTAACTGAATTTTGAATAAACAATTAAACTTCACTTAAAAATAAAACACAAAGCATCTTTTTTTAGACTTAATTTGACTTAATGACTTAATTTCTCAAAAATGTAGCTTTGCGTTTTATCCATGTGCCTATAGTTTTTACTAAGATCAATGGCATAGCTTGGTTTTTTTGTGCCGGGAGCAAAAATGTAGGGTACACCCCCAATATTTTTTTTAAATTAGAAGTTTGTTCATAAGAAAACCAAAATATGATTTTTTTCAGTCACTGAACTTGGTTAGAGGCTAGAAATGAGAGGTGAAACTAGTATGAAGCATAGCCATGCCAAGACTGAAATCAGGTTCTTTTTCTACTGAAAGTATTTTTTTAGTTGCGTTACTATTTCAATTTTTAATTAGGATACTTAGAAATAAAATTTTAAAAATTAAAACAAGATTTAAAAGTGCGTTTATGGAGAACTGGTGCCAGATACAAACTGCTCCTTTCGCTACACATAGCTATGCCACTGACTATAATTTATTGCATACTTTTGTTGAGTTTGTCTTTGTCTTTGTTTTTGTACGCGGCTCTGAAGTCGTTGGATCAACCCTATTCATGGGTTTGTACTTTGTTGATAATGAGTTGTATAGTAATGTACTCAAGTTGTACAAAAGTTTCAATGTTTTAGTGTTGCTCATTGTTTTATCATAACATGTGACTGTGAGATTGTTTGCTGTACTATTGAAACGATCCCATTAAGAGCAATTCTGGCTCGTTTGATTTTTTGGAATGCCATGGAACTTTGTCATCCCTCTGTACCCTCGTACAGAGGGTTGACCCAGTTCTATATGGCTGACGACACCAATATCCTGTTTGGGCCCTTTTCCTCCCAGTCCCACCCCTTAATACAAAAAGATCATCGTGATAAGCCTCAGCATTAAGTCAATGGGGTTGTATTTTTCTTGGAAAATTGTCTTTTTAATAGGATGAATCATCTTTTTATATTTTGTTGACCACTGGTCAATCATTTTGATTGGCCAGTTTGGTTTTTGAATTCAATCATGCCCAATCAGAGAATACTGAGAAAATGTTCTCAGTATCCTCTTTTTGGGTATAAAAGGCCGTGTATTTTTGTGTAAATGAGAGATTCTGTAAACAGAGAATCTATGTCCGATTTGACATAGATTCTAGAGAAAATAATTGTAAATAAACGAATGGTATACTTTAAAATTGCCAAGTCTTATTTTTTTATACTTAATGGATAGAACGAAAGTTCTAAAATCATCTTCATCTCGGATTACCAATCCGGGTGAAAACCCAGATCAACACTTCTAGATGCAACTTCAAGGGACAGCACGATCAACCAGCTTTTAGTTGGGCAAAAGCCCAAGGAGTAGCAGACAGCTAAAAGATCCTTTTATTGTAAAGGTTCTTAAAGAGAGGAACTTGTGAGGAAACGAAAGGGACTAATTTGTTCCCTTCCTCCCGAACCAGAATAGAATTAGTGGCCTAGCCAACCACTTTTTGACCGCTCGAAAGAGCGAAAACGAAGCATTGAGGGAATTCTATTCACCCCCTGAACATGGTTCGTTACACTATTACTTTAACAATGGCAAAAAGCGATTTTTTTATTGTTCAAAGGTGAACAACTGGAAGGTAAGTAATGGTAAACAACGAGAAGAACTTGTTCCAATTTAGAAAATGCTTACTGCCCTTATTTTTACGCACAAATATGCATTACTGTCTTACAATATCTCTGTCTTACAATTACAATTACAAAAAATTACTCTCCAATCAGCCGGTTAGTCGTAAAATAACCTGCATTGTAAATATAAAAAAATATAAATGCAGTCATGAAAATTTAGACCCACAATTTATTAATGACATCATCAATAGCCTGTTTATGAAGAGCATTTTATTGTCGTAAAACCCTCATAAAAGAACTAATTTTATTTATTGGTCACCCCTTCCTGCATGCGTGATTTACATATATCACTAGACTGTGGTTTGGAATATTGACCATGTACAATTTTCTTAAACATACATAAACGAATTTCGGATCTAGACCTACGTTGAGCTAAACTATTCCAGTGAATCCCCACTAGGTTTTCAGTAACACTATCAGTAAACTTGTATCTGTCGTGGACAAATTTTGCTGCCCCATGCTGGTCCATTTCCACTGCATGAGGGGGATACAGAGTGAGAATTCCACCTACTGCAGCAATACTCAAGATGAGTTCATATAAACTAAGTATTTGCATTGCTTTGACAGTGTCATTATCAACATGCTGCATATTTATTCAATTCAGTTCAACTCAGTACACCTGCAATCAGTTCAAAGCCATGTGGCAGGGAGATGTCTCCCGATCAACAATGATTGTCATTCAGATAAAACAAGACAAATAACTATCAACTGGAGGAGACATCTATAGTCTAATAACATTTGGGAAAAAAGACCAAAAATATGCTTCAGTTATAGCCATTAATTTTTTTAAAGTTTTTGAATGCCAGCATCTTCCTTTGTGAGGATTTGTATTAAATAAGTCATTAAGTAGGGCAATATTATCATCTGCCAGTAACTGTTCGAAATGGGCAAGACTTTGGTAATTTCTTCGGCTTGCTAATGATTCCCATTTTACTTCCTGAAGTATAGAATATCCACTGTCATTGCAGCCCTACGCTATACCATTTCTGGGCTCCAAATTGGGAAACAATATTCTTATATAGGTCTGACTAAGGTTAAATAACAGACCTCTTTTACATTTTCTTTACAATGTTTAAGGATGCGTTGGAGAAAACACAACTTGTGGTTAGCTTTACTGACTGCATTGGTTATGTGTTCTTTCCAAAGCATGTCGTTTGATAATGTTAAGAGCCTTTCCACAAAATATAAACTCGTATATATGGTCTATAAGGTGTGCCACGGACGTGAATGGGGCGATATAAGGGCCATTATGGGGGTGCTGACATTAAAATTGTCATCGTTTGCGGAAAAATGTTTTTAAAGTTAGTTCTAACAATTTATAAAATATAAAAGGTATCTCATGAGTAAGAAAATGAAATTTACCTATCTTCATAACTTGTATGAAATTCCTGTAAACAACTTGCAAACATTTTCCATCGGATCGTTATTTTTTTTCCCATGCGACCCAACAGAAAAATGGATTTGCCAGAGAAGTGCAGTTGTAGGGGCTACTGAGTGACGCTTTTACTCATCTTGTGTGCGTTTCATCGGAATACAACCGATTATCAAATTCTCTATTCGGAACTGTCTCATCGAATTGTCTATTCGGAACTGTCTCATCGAATTGTCTATTCGGAACTGTCTCATCGAATTGTCTATTCGGAACTGTCTCATCGAATTGTCTATTCGGAACTGTCTCATCGAATTGTCTATTTGGAACTGTCCTCAAACATAACTGGCACGGCACTTTCGTTCTGTTTCTAGTGATGGGCAACTGTCACCTTAGGGCTCAATGACTGGCCGACTGGGCCAATCATTGCCCTGAGCTGAGAATATTACGTTTTAAGGAAAGGCATTTTTTGGGACTCTTTTCCCAATTCTCACAGTTCATCTTGGTTCCTCGAATTGACTGGGAATTCGGGCCACCCAAGTCTCTGGACATTTGTGCTCAATGGGGTGCCATTATGACATAAGGGAATTTCCACGGGGTGTTCCACAAGTATGCTGATACAGAGTGTCACATTATGATTATCATTATTCCAATGTTAATTGGCAACGTAATTGTAGATGTGTGACTACTGTGCATCAGATACATTTTGATATGAAATTCCATACATTTTTTCAATTAGTAGCTTTTTTTAAATGTTTATAATGTGTGCTTGTCATTAGGTTTGTGTTGTGCACACATGGCTCTGTCAAAAGCAATGGTGCTTGTTTGAAATGGGTATATTAGTTCGTTTTTTGGCCTGAAAGGATTGGCTTTTTTCTCGTTCACTCATTTTGAATTTTTTTCAACGCAATTCAACATCTTGTATGAGGACCCTAGAAGCCAAGGAGTATAAGTGCCAATTTTATTATGTAGGTTATACAGGGTGTACAATGAAACGGCTTTCACCTAGAACAGAATATCGACGAGAACCACTGGATGTTAAGAAAAGAACTGGGTGACCAACTGTGACTCAAGCTAATGTTGATTTGGTACAAGAATCCTTTCAACACAGACCTAACAAATCCACACGTCGTACTTCATGTGAACTTCACATGCTCAGGTCCACAGTGCATAAGATTCTGCATAAACAACTTCATTTGTATGCATACAAAGTACAAATTGTTCAAGCCTTAGAGCCGAATGATCGGCCGGGCCAATGCTGCTTTTGTTACAGAAGTCTTGCAATGCATAGAGGCAAACAATGATTACATGCTGCGTGTGTGTTTCTCAGATGAGGCTATCTCTCACATCTCTGGTCATTGGTCAAGTGAATAGATAAAAGTTCGTGTATGGTGGTCTGAGAACCCAAGCTTTGTCATGGAAAAGCAGAGTGACAGCCCTAAAGTGAATGTTTGGTGTGGCCTTGTGCACAACAAGGTTATTGGACCATTCTGTTTCACAGAGTTTACAGTGTTTTATGAAACCACAAACACATTGTGCTTTCTCCTGCAATGACGCCATTTTGGTTTTGATGACCACAGCGCCATCTGGACTGTTTACAGGCTGGAATACCGGGCAGGAGAAAAACTGTGAGTGTGGCTACAAATAGGTGAAAACCGTTTGTGTATAATGGATTTTTGTAATCAGGGAAAGACTTTATAGACACCCTGTATATAATTTTGATCTAGCATCAAAATGTAGGACTAAAACAATGGTATCTATGGAGACCTATGTAGGGCCTACTTTGACCTAAGTTTACTTAGAGCATCGGTTCTGCTTTACTATTTGGCTTCTAGATTCATCTTTTGAATATGTTCAAAAATGAATGTTTTATTCTTAAGTACATATAAATGTTTACATGTGTCAATTTCATTTTACTTAAATTAATTATTAAACTTCTGTGTTTGATTGGAACTTTTATAGGGATAATTTATTACCCAACAATATTAATCTCATTTTTATCTAATTTATTCTATTTTTTATTCGTTTCAGTTTTTACTCATCAAGCAAACAAGCTAGTTATTCAAACTTTATTCCTCGAATTAAGTTGCCCCCAAAAAAGGTTTCGTATATTTTCATTATTTTATTTCTGCAAATTCACGTGTTTATAATTTTGTAAACAACGTCATTACACAAAATTTTCAGCATGCTTGACGATATATTTTTATTTATTGAAATAACTACGGGTTGAAATTGTAAGGTTTCATTGTAATTAATAATATTTAGAGATCATTACCTCCAGAAATTTCTTTTCAAAATATTGTCAAGACTTACCCAACGATTGTCAAAACGGTTTTTAAATTTTAAAATAAGTGATTTATTGACTTATTTTAAAATTTAAAAACATAAAAATGAACTCAGCTTTTATGAGTCATGAAACGACACCATTTTAAATTTCCAAAAATGAAAGTATTCTCCTCATTTTTGTGGCAAAGGTTGTCACCTCATATTTCCAGAATTCCTTAATCAAATACATATACTTTCTATACATATTCAACTCAATACAACCTTCCATGTGGATTAATTCAAATATTAAATTCATGGTACATTGAGATGAAAGTAATGTGAGGTGACAATACATCAGAATTCGAGTAGAGGAGTATACTTTGAGGGTTTTGTTGCCAATGTCTTGTGAGCATGAGGCGGCCGCTCGACTTTTTCGAGCAACTTTTTATGCTCTTTTTTTCTGTAACTCGTCTCTTCTCTCGATTGTGCGGTGGCAGCACGGCGAAGATTCGAGCTACAGAGGTAGTCGGATGGTGATGGATTGTAATCATCCTTCTGCATAGGGGTGTAATCTATCAGAAGGGTGGTGACCATCCACTTCTGGTCGCCATTGTTGTTCATCTTCCTTTCTTAGGAAGATCTGCTGCTCCATAGGGATCAATATGTCTTGTCCTATGGTGTCTCCGGCTTGTCTAGAGAAGGATTACTTTCGATAGAGAAGACAACGTAGGTTCTTATTGTAAACACTTTTATTCATTCTTGTCAAGAAACATGAACATTACAAGAATGAATAGTTATTAATGAAAGGTGCGTCCACGGGCCCATGATGTGATACTGATATGATAATCAGCGTAGTACAAAAATTGAGCAAAAGAGTGGACGAAGAACAAAGAGGAACATGGTCTTTTTATACCTTGGACCTGTGTACACCTGCGAGTTTTAACCAGGTCCAAGAAACCATGGTCCTAAGAGTATCAATCCGCCACTTGAATATTAATTAGACAGAGAGGGCGGCAAAACCATGAGTTGTTTACCCCCCAGGCTATGGTTTTGGCGGGATCACAAGTTACTGGGTGTCACAGTCTGTTGTTTCGTAGTGCATCTATCTGATAAAGTTCATTTACATGAAGTCAATTGATTTTAAATTTTTTAAATTATATTAATCACTTATTTTAAATTTTAAAAATCGTTTTGTATCTTATTAAATACATATTTAAGGAACCCGTTATAATACTACTTGTTTTTTTGCTGTAGATAAAGCCTATAAAAGAAAAGTTAAAGAATAGTGGTAAGTAGGCCATATCTTTTCATTATTTTCAATCAGGCTATCTGTTTTATTAGCCGGTTCACGTTTGTTAAAGAAAGATTCTTAAAACGTTTTTTTTTCATGAAATAATAAAACAAATCCTAACAGCTTCACCTCTTTATTTAAAGTTTTTCTGTTACTGTATTATCAATTAATTGTACCGGTAATTGAGGTTACACAATGTGTAATTTTGGAAATTGCATGCAAGGTTGAAATGAAATTCGAATTTTATATAGCTTTACAATATTGAATAATGTTGTTCTTGTTAAAGCTGACGTTGTGATGCTGCTCTATGTCTCAGTTAGTCTTGGTACATATAGAAATGCAATATTGAAAGGCAGGGGAGGCCTACGTTGCAATAGTCGTTCAGTAAAACGTACTGGATACACCACAGAAACCTGTGCTATGCTGCCATACGCTGCACTGCATCGCCTGCGACTGTAGTTAACTAGAAGCTGAGAGAGTGATGCGATGAGCACTCATGACTTTAGTGAGTCTCTCATTCTCGTGGGGGTAGCGATATTATACTATGTTTATTGATTCTATGCAATTTGAAAGTATTTGAATTTCACAAATTATCACTTCGAAATAAATGTCAGGTTCTAGCTAACTACAGCATTAAAAGTGTGCATGCAGTTAATTTTGACCTATAGGCCCGCTTAACAAGGAACACTTTTTGCACTACTTTGAAAATAGTGGCCTACTGTCAGTGCCTTCCAATGTTATGACCTTAATAGTTTCTGAGAATAAAGATGGTGGTGGCGACCACCATGTTTTGCAGTGTCGAAATTTGCCAGTGGCTCTTGTGAACCCCTATGTATGTAATCAATGGTCCACAAAGTGGTTCTTGTGAAGCGGTTCTAATTGGTTTCCTCTATTGGATTTTTCATTAAAATTACTTATTTTTATTGTTAGATCTTATTCAGCCAAGAAGCAAGCCTGTTCATAGGGAAGACTTTCCATCATTAGTTGATCATGATGATTATGATGCCCAGGTTTTTAAGCATGCCTTGCCTGGTGTGAGTGGGAACTTTAGGTCGGTAAATTAACCTTGCTGCTCTTTATTGTATGAATTACCTATGTTGTAACTCAGAATTGTGTTCTCATTAATACAGTAGTTATATCAGGTTATATCACAGACACGTGCCACATTGGTGCTCCATTATTACGCCATCATCTACAAAATAAAAGCCAGTCATTTATAACTATTCGGCTAGTTTGAACGACTAAGTTTGACATCGCCTAAATTAGTGGGGTTAACACGATGTAGCTGTAGACAAGTAATAGATCATCCTCATTGGTTGCCCTGCTAGGGATTACATGTAATCTGCTGAGCTCCATGCATTTTTGAATAGTCTGCACATGTTGGTTATCTAACCACACTGACATTAGTGTGGACAAGATATTGTATCTCAGATTGACAAATCTGTCTGAGCAGCCCAGTAATTCTTTGAGTGTGACTCAGTCCACCTTGTAGCATGGTGGACCTTTTCAAAAGAAGAAAAAGAAAGAAGCATTGGAAGAAGGGAGATCCGACAAATCTAGCAATACATCCGTGGTTATGTTATACCAGGGTGCTGAGCAGGAGAATGGTGAGTCCCGGCAAGCAAGAGCATGCCAGTCGAGTACCAGCCAGACCATACCAGCCACGTAGGGGTGGTGGAGGTGGCTGGGCTGTTTACGCATGATGGGCTGGTCCACTTGTCCCAACCCCTCCAAAAGTGGTTGTGGTGTCGGATCCTCGATTTAATCAGTTGGTATGCTTCACCAGGTGAAGCTACTTTTGCTTCAAGGTGGGGCAAACAGGGTGGAGAGGTGCTGCCAAATAGTGGTCTCGTCACTTCCTTGGGGAATACACCACTCTTTCTGATCTCAACCAGAAGGGTCTTCTAAACCCTGGGATCGCTCGTGACATCTAGCTCACTTGAGCCAATGACGGAAAAAATGTGTTTTGGTGCCAGAGCTCTGTATTCAAGATCGGTGGTGTTTTTGAATAACGAGCTTGACCTGTGGCAGGACCTGCCGGGAATGGAAGGGTACCAATGCCATGGGTATTATTGCCTGGGAAAGTCATTTCCAGACACATGGGTAGTGACCCTATTGCCTTACAACTTCAACCATGTGGTTGTGTTCAGTTGTGATTTTAGTGTAAATGCTGTGAAGTGTAATGTGATGTGCAGACTGGTTTACATAGAGAGCTAATAGGCAGAAGCTAAGAAGTAATTCATATTTATAAAGGTCATAAGAAACCCACCACATTTAAAACCTTTTTCATATGGTTCACCAATTAACCAGGGGAGGTCGAACCTAAAAACATTCTTTCATTGTAAGCATTTTTGGGGTCCCTAAAACCCTTAAAGAAAAAACTTACAGATGAACTCTATGTTCACCCAACCCCCAGCACCATCTAGTAGTGTTGAACCATCTGGTCTAATAGAGCAATTCTAGGATGGTTCAACAATGCCATTTTCCGGATAGGCAGCCAGGCAGATACCACGAATGTGTCCAGCCATGTCTTTCCTCATAGGTTTCTATGGGTAAGAGGGGCAGTGTTGCAGCTGTCCAACCCCAGAAAAAGGCTTCCTAAAGTATATGATGGCCAGGCTGGCCATCATTTTGCCTATTTCATGTTATTACATGTTTTATATCTTTTACACCTGCTTTGTTTTACATTATTTTCGGGGTTGTTTGCAGGTTTTACCTGCAGAGTTACAGTTTACTTTAACCACTGCTACCATGTTTTGCATATCCAACAATCGTGTTGGTCAAATGATGGACTCGATTTGTCATTTATGTTATTTTTACCTCCACTCTATAGCCCTGAATGTAAAAATTGGAAATTTTGGAAAAGGGGAAGAAGTGAAAGTGTACAGCTTGGTTCAGGTTCCAGACAATTGTCTATTTGGGGAACCACTATCCCTGTTTTGATTAAGTTGTGCCCCCTATGTTTCTTAGTGTATTCTTTTTTTATTGGCCTTGTTTAAAAGTAAATTATTAGTTTCCTACCTTTTCTTGATGATCGTTCAGATGTCCAGTTGATTTGGGGTTGTGGAGTTGATTGCTGGGTTTGCACACACTTAAATTAAACACCAACTCAAATGATGATCACAAAACACTATGAAGTTTGCACACAATTTATTGTTTGAATTTGAAACCCAACCACATTTATTTATAATTCTGCATGTGTAAACCAAAATATTTTAAAGTTCTATTTGTGAAGGCAAAAATATTCTAGAGTTCTGAATGTGTAACCTCAAAATATTTTAGAGTTCTGAATGTGTAACCCAAAATATTTTCTAAGTAAATCAAACAATATACTCGGTTCCTATAGGAAACTAGTATATTGTGACGGACCTTTTTCCGTTAGTAGAATCTGCTCTTTTTGGTTAATACGAGCGAGTTTGCACTCGTATTGATAGTGATTGGCTAGGTCACTAATTCTACTGGCCCGGGAGGACTAGACCAATATAACGTCTATTTTATGTCCTCACTAGTCTCTGGCAAAAGACTTCACAGTCTTGAGGATCTTTAATCTCTGTATCTCTCGGACTTTCATCCGTAAATCTGCCCTAAGAATCGTGTAAAATATACTTACTCGTACGTTGCAGGTTTGCACCTGTTGGGACCTCGAAGTATCCAGAATAGATGAAGACCTGCAAATGATGAGTTCACAATCGCAGAATTTAAGTTTCGAAGAATAAAACACCACTGGTTTAGTTAAAGTAGAAAATGGTTTATTTCGCAGATAAAATTATCAACCAAAGACGAAATAAAACTCGAATTGATGCACAACACATAAAAATATATCTTGAAAATAATATTAAAAAAGAAAAGAAAAGAACCTAGCCAGAATCGGGCATAGGTTCGGTATTTAAAAAGAAGCTCTGGTTCATATAAAAATGACCCTTTATATACCCTGAGAATCCCAAAGTCGGATTTTCAGGGCACAACTTTACAATTGGTCGAAACAATATTTTGGCCCAAATAGACCAATCAAGAGATTGATCTATTTGTCCAAAATCATGATTCATCTCCTGTTATCACACATAGGTGATAACAGGAGAAACAAAAACAAAATCACATTAAAACACATTAACTCCACTCATGTGGAAGTAAAAACGAGGGGGAATTAAAAGGTCAAGATCATAATCTCAACATATGATATCTGGGTCACTCGGTACCAAAAGTACCGAGTGGCCCAGAAGCCAAACAAAGTACAGGGTGACACAAAAACTCCTAAAAAAACGAAAAACGCTACAAAGCGAAAATAGCGGCGGGCCCAAACGTCTCACTCCCCTGACTAAGCGGGAAGTACCCTACTTCTCAAGACAATGTTCCAAAAATCTCCCTCCCCCGACTGGATCTAAGTCAATAACCCAGGGGTATCACAGGTATATATAAAAAAAATGTTTCGAAAATAAAATATAAATAATATTTGATTTTTACATCACAGGAATACACATTCTCTAGAAAAATAAATCGATTACATTTTGACTAGGAAATTAAAATCTAATCATCGCACCAACTGGCCCGGCGATGACTGCTCCTTGCGGACATCCTTCTATGGCTCTGGCGATAGGTGGTCGTCTCGGTCGTCTCATAGAGTCGCTCCAGTGTCTCCAGCGGGACAAGTCGACCGCTCCAATGTTGACAGGACGGCAGCTTCCACGTAGTCCAACATCCGGGTGGCGGAGTAGTTCTCCTCGATGGCCCTTGGCGAATGGTGGCGGAATCGTCGATCGGGAATCAGGGTGGCCGACATCGTCTCGGCGATCAATTCCAAGGTCCTGGTACGGGATTGCTCCCGGGTTCCAGGGTGAATCAGTTGAATCACATTTGATTCGCCGCTTGCATGGAGGGCGACGACAGCGGGATAATCTGGCGTTTCCAAAACGACAGCGGTCCAGAGGACATCTCTCCTGGGTCGTGGTCGTTCGCTGGAAATTTCCCTTCGGCTATTAAACACTCCTAAGTATCGGAGTGCGTGTCGTCCTCCGTGTCTACTAAAAGAAACCAAGCCATTATTAAGGAGGCGCAATTGTCGTTCCTGCTCCTCTTCTGGTGTCATCTTTGATGGCGACGGTGACTTAGGCTTGTTGGTCAACTTAGGGATGGCTCCCTTTGATGATACTTCCGCATGACGGGTAGGGTGTCCTCGACATCCTTGAAACTGCTCGTCCCGGCGAGCTTTTCGGCGGGCAGCGGACCTCTGACCTTTTGGTAGCCTCATCTCTCGTGGTCGGTCCCTTGGCGGCGATCGGCGGTCGAAATGGACTTCCCGCCTCTTGTTTCCCTCCCGGACGACAGTCACTGTCGATTGTGGCCTGAAAGGGACAATGGGTGGTAGAGATGTAGACGATAATTTTCTTGGTGGTGTCGGGACCGAAATTGGTCCTGGCAGCACCAGCTTCTTCGTTAACTCCGGTCGGTATCCTCGAACAATTGGTTGGTCTATTGTAGCCCAACTGTTGGCCGGAGATGCTCCTCGAGCGGGTCTGTTGTTCCTTGGTAAGGCGGTGCCCACTGCAGGCACCTCAATGGGTTTCTGGCCCCTCTTTATGCATTCTCTGTTCTGATTAGCGATCCATTTTTGCATGGCCCTCTTATCTGCATTTTTTTCTCCTCTGGTGCGGCCCCGGCGATTCGAGGAGTACAACTCGGCTGGTACTCCCTCTTCGGCATCACTGCCGGGCGGCTTGTCCATTTCCTCAGGTGGACGTGGAAACTGTTGCGCTGGGTTCCGAGCTGGTCCCATATAGATATCGGGCTCGGAGTTACCTAGCTGAGGAGGCGGAGATCTCATTAGCGGTACAAAACGATTTATTAACTCATCTTCCGATTCGGGGCTCTTTCGCTTCTTGAAAGAGTTGCCCGAATCGTTCCGGTTCTTTTCTGAAGTCGAGGCATCGCTGCCTAAGGGCTTTTCAGCCGTGTTGGCTGCTCCGGTCTTTAGGGCGGCTTCCTCGATCTCCATCACGTCATCGTCATGTCCCTCTCCAAATAATGCAGTGAAATTAAACGAATCCTCACTGCTGGTAAACTTTCCTCCAAAAGAACGCGGCATCTTCTTCTTACAAATAAACTTTCTGTCGCGTGACACACTTGAAAATCGCAAAACTTTGGTTTCGCGTCCTTCTCTTGTTGGAACAAATTTAAAAGTGGCGTCTAAAATGGCGGCGGCATCCCCACGTGGTTCTAAGGGGTTGCCAAGTCTAATTTCCGGGTCAGAAGAGGCGGAGCTATTAGCTACTTCCGGTTTCTCTTCTTTTCCTCTTCTCTCGATTTTTCCCGCCAGGCGGCGCTGCGCAAGGCGGCAAATTCGAATTTCAGCATCATTTGATGCTTCGTTTTGACTTTCTGGGTCTAATTTAGCCGTTTTAATGCCAAATTTCGCCCATCTCAGTGGTAAATTAGCTTTTGCATAATTTTTCTTCTCCCCACCACGTGTTTGCACATGGGAAGCCAATTAGACTGGTTCTTTTGGAGCAGTTTTCTTTGGTCTCCCGCGTTTTCTTTTAGGTGGTTCCAGTGGAATTTCTGGAACTTCCTCTTCTTCTTTTTCAGAAGTTTCCGGATGAGTTTCTTGACTGGCATCGGGGATAACTTCTTCCTCTTCTGTACGACGAACGTCTGGAGTACTCTCAACAGGTAAGTTGTCGTCTGCTTCGTGGATAATTTCTTCATCAGCGTCAGAGTCTTCCTTTGCGCTGACAGCTTCTTCAATGTCATCAGGTAGGTTTGTTTGAGGAGCCCTCAGGTCATGGCCTCGGAATAGGGTCTCATTTGCTGAACATTGACGGTGTCTCTCATAGTCAGACCAGATCGAGTGACGTACTCGATCTCGTAGACTAAGTCGGTTATCTTCTTGGTGACAACACAGGGTTCCTTGTATGGCCAGATGAGTTTCTGAGCCATTCCTGGCTTTGGCACACGATTTCTTATCAGTACTTTCTGACCCGGTTTATAGTCCGGAATCGTACGATGTTTCTCGACGTAGTTTCGTTTCTGCACCTCCTGGGCAGCTTCGATATTCTTTTTAGCAGCATCCAAAGCTGGATCGGACTGCTCTGCTTCGTCTGTTATGGGCGATTGCACGATAGGAGCGCGTGGCATCATGTTGTCCAACGTGGTCCTGGGCTCGCGGCTGAACATCAATCGATACGGTGAAAATTTCGTTGAGTTATGCTCTACCAAATTGTAGGCCATAACCGCGTCACCTAATTTCTTTTTCCAGTCAGCCTGCTGCTGAAGGACATCCAAGTAACGTTTCACCACTTCCATGACTGTATGGTTCGTTCTTTCTGCCAACCCATCAGCTTGAGGATGATAGGCTGTCGTGGCCACATGCTGGATTGCGTAGGACTTGAAAAACGCTTGAGTTTCATTACTCAAAAATTGGGGTCCTCAATCAGTGATGATCTTCTGAGTAACTCCAAACTTGTTTACAATTTTGTCCTTGACGAAGGCAATTGCTGCCTGAGCGGTTGCTCTTGCCACTGTTTTGGCGATGCAATACTTCGTCGCGTAATCCACTGAAATTAAAATATGTTGAACTCCTCCAGTTGACTTCGAAAGAGGACCAACATAATCCATCCCCCAACACTGTCGGTTTTCCCACAATGATTGGCTGAAGCAATCCAGGTACTTTTTGATGCGACAGTTTGGTTCTCTGACAGATGTGGCACGACCTGACATAGTCGGCGACATCTGCTTTCATTGTTTTCCAATAGAATCGCTTCTGGATTCTCTTCATTGTTTTGATGAATCCGTAATGTTCGGCCTCAGGCACATCATGGAGCATCTCGAGAATCCCAATCCTCAATTGTCGGGGCACAGTACACGTTAGTACTGACACGGTGTCTTCATACTTCATGTGGTATAAAACGCCATCCACTATCGCAAACTTTTTGTGATAGGGATGCAGTCGATCTTGCTGGAGTGATTCTTTGATGAGGAGAAGTTCTTCATCAAGGGACTGCTCCCATTCACACTGGAAATTGTTGTAGACAGTAAAGATGTGAAGGTCTTTGAGAGCTTCCATCTCTCCATTCTTCTGCTTCCAACTAGCAGGAACGTTGCTCTCGTAACGTGAGACACAATCGGCGTCCACGTGCGTTTTACCTTTCTTGTAAACTACTTCATAGTCATATGGCTGTAGTTTCATTTGCCATTTACCCAATCGGCCATCAAGATTCTGTGCTGTTTTCAAGTAACACAGGGCCTTATGATCGGTAAATATCTTGAATTTTCGGTTGAAAACGTACGGTCTGGCTTTTTCAATGCCATGAACGATTGCAAGACATTCTTTTTCAGTCGTTCCGTAGTTTCGTTCTGCTCCGTGGAGTTTTCGGCTGTATCAACCTAGAACTCCAGGTTTCCTTTCATTTTTCGCATACTGATAAATGAAGACACCAATCTGGTAGTCACAAGCATCAGTGTGCAAGGCAATTTCTGCCTCCGGATCATACAAAGTTAGAATCGGAGCGGAGCAAAGAGCCTTCTTCAGACTATCAAACGCGACCTCGCAGTCGTCATCCCACTTGAAGTCCAGGTCCTTCTTGACTAGGGCTTGCATTGGTTTGGCGATCTTGGAGTAGTTCTCTTTGAAACGGTTGTAGTAGCCGGTCATCCCAAGGAAGCTTCTGACGTCAGTCACGTTTTTCGGTGCAGGACATCCTTGAATCGTCTGCACCTTCTCTTCATCAGGTCGAATACCAAGGGCACTGATCTTGTGTCCAAGGTAGTTGATCTCGTCTTCTCCGAAGAAACATTTGCTTGGTTGAAGGCTTAAATTGGCGTTCCTGATGAGCACCAAGATATCTTACAATCTCTTCATGAATTCTTCGAAGTCCTTCGCGAAGATGACAATGTCATCTAAGTAGACCAGGCAGGTCTCCCATTTGTGGCCTGCCAGCAGTAAATCCAAAGCACGCTGCGTCGTTGCAGGTGCATTCATTAAACCAAACGGCATTCTATTGAATTCGTAGAGGCCATTTGTGCATACAAACGCCGTTTTTTATCGATCTCTTTTTTCTACCGGAAATTGCCAATAACCTGATATTAAATCCAAGGTTGCAAAGATTGTGGCTCCAGAAAGAGAATCGAAAGCGGCATCGATCCGTGGTAACGGATATTGGTCAGATCTGGTTTGACCATTTAGTTTGCGATAATCGATGCAAAATCGATGCTGGCCATTGTTCTTCTTGACAATCACCACCGGACTTGCGTACGGACTTTTGGATGGGCTTACGATGCCGGCGTCCAACATATCACGTAGTTTCGACTTGATCTCTCTTTGAGCAGGTGAAGTACGCCGGAGCGGTTCTCGAACCGGCGGGTTTTCACCCGTGTCAATCACGTGTGTTGCCAAATTTGTCTTTTTCAAGTTGGAGGTCTTGAAGGCAAAAATGTCTGAATTCTCCGAGAAGCTTCCGAATCGCCATTTGTTCTTCTCTTGAACGATTCGGATTGACATTCAGACTGTCTTGAAATTTGACATAGTCTTGTACTGTCACTTCGTCACTCTGTGCTTCAATTTTGTAAATCGAGGGGCCCACAGGCACATCAAGGGCTGTAATGGCGTCCTCGATCTCTGCGATCGTTTCTCTGGCTCCGAGGTGAATAACCTCTCCAGACGGATTGAAGATTTGAATTTGAAGGATAGATTTCCCTCTTCCTTCAACGATCTCAGAAACTTTGACCCCTCTCAGCTGGAACGTGCTTTCGCACGAGTCGATGAATTGAAGACTACCTTCTTGTAGATCATCAGGAGCATTGACCTCGACGATTGCAACTTTTTTCGGGTCCAGCACGAGATTCTGGACCAGACGTAGCTTAGCTAGCCCCTTATTCAGGAGTTTCTCTTGCAGATCTTCCTCTTCATTATTTTTAAGATTTTCAATAAAATCTTCTGCTCTTTGGTTTTTTTGGAGAGTGTCCGGTAACAGTTCCTCTCCAAAGTAAACTTTCTTTTTGTTCATGTCAAGGCAAAGGTTGAGGTCTTTACCGAGATCATTTCCCAATAAAGCCTCACGTCGTCCTTTGATGACAATCAGCTTTCCTTTGACAAGTTTTTCGGCGACTTGAATCGGCACGATGATTTGTCCCATGATGTTTAATGGATTTCCTCCAGTGCCAGTCAAATTCGGCGGAAAAGGTAGCGGATCCATTACCAACTTCATCTTTTTGACCAGTGATTCACTTATGACAGAAGCTTCGGCGCCACTGTCGGTAGTCATCACTAACTCACAACCTCCGAAGTTCACACGAACTTTGGGAGCCGTCTGCTCAACTTGTTGTTGGACTTGAAGTTCACGAGGCATGACTGTCTCAGTCAACTTGGTCCAGACATCTTGTATTGTCTTCAAACAACACTGGTTTTTCAACCGACAGAGAAGACTAGACTGCAGTCGAATTCTTAACAGGTGTGGCTACTTTCTTTTTCGCCACTCCATGTTCTGCTTTGGTTTTAACAGGAGTAGCTCCTTTTGAGACTACTACTACCTGTTCTGCTTGGTTTTTAGCAAGAGTAGCTCCTTTTGAGACAACTACTTGCTCTTCTTTAGTCTTAACAGGTGTGGTTACTTTCTTTTTCGCCACAACCTGTTCTGCTTGAGTTTTAACAGGTGTGGTTACTTTCTTTTTTGCCACACACTGTTCTGCTTTATTTTTAACAAGAGTAGCCTCTTGCGAGACTACTACTTGCTCTGCTTGAGTTTTAACAGAAGTAGCTCCTTTTGAGACTACTATCTGTTCTGCTTTGTTGGACATCTTGGCGTCGTTCGTCTTTACAAACGACGTAGAGGCCAAACTTTGCAGTGGGTTCCGCCGGCTCCCATCTTCGTGAATGGTACAGATGTGGATCCCATCTCCAAAGTCTGCTTTATGTCTTGGAGAGTCCTCTAGCTGCACCGCAGCACAGCTCTGCTTAGGAGTCGTTGATTCCTCTTCTCTGTTGTCGTTTTGGCACAGGCTACCCAGACCTGGAGGCATCCCAGCATGGTTGACCGCAGCCAAAACAATAGATCCTCTCGTTATCTGGTCCTGTCAGACCGTGACGTCAACCTTTGCAGGTTTCGTTGACTCCTCTTCTTTCGGGCTCTCTTTGACATCTTCTTTTTCGGGCATCACTACTTTGGGTGCGAGTGGCGCCCTTAGTAGTTTAAAGCTGTTTGATGGTTGTCAAAATGGAAATAATGTGTTCAATTATTTATTAGGACAGGTACCATCTTCATTCCATTGTGTAGAACATGGATTTCGTCGGCGCAGATAACTTTTGGCGCCGTCGTTTCCGACGGTTCATCAACTCTATTGACTGGAGTTGGTGGAGTCGTCTTGTTCTCTTATGTGTGACACACCTGTTATGACACTTCTTTACATTTTAAACTCTTCGTCTATCTTCTATTCACTTTCAAATGTTACATTACACCTTTTTAGTTAAACTATACTTAAACTTATACTTTATTTTTATTTTATTTTATTTTTTTTGTTTTTTATTGTTTTTTTATTGTTTTTTTATTGTTTTTTTATTGTTTTTTTATTGTTTTTTTATTGTTTTTTATTGTTTTTTATTGTTTTTATTTAGCTTAAATGTTTTTGTAATATATGCAAAGTTATGTTAGGTGTTTGTATATATTGTAAAACCTAACATTTACTTGATGTGTTTTCAATGTTATCGGCAAGGGAGGGGGGCATTACATACGGGTTTTTTGGAGGCAAGTTTCGTATGACCCCGTCCCCTAAATGAAGACAGCACGGTACTACGGGATGTCTGACGGTGATAAGCTGGCAATAAGATGGTATTTTGTTAGAGTCCCACATCAAGATCCAACGATACAGACCGTCCCATGGGTGTTGGAAAGTGTAGAAATAATTGCACTCACCAATCACAAAGCCCCCAAATAAATACAAAGGATAGTTGAATAAATGTTAATTTATTCAACAAACACTTACTAAACATAAGATGAATAAACTGTATTTACTGCTATCAGGAATAACGAATTACAATTATAACAATGGTTGCCAAGATGGCTACTGCCAATCTTGGACAACCACCAGAGGAAATAAAAAGAACAAAGAAAATAAAAGGCCGGAGCAGAGCTTCCGGCTGTTGTGTTTTCCAGTGTCCAACCAACTGCCAGGAGACCACCTGAGTGTCAACTTATATACCCAGGTGGGGTAACATCATTCCCCCATGATGCCACCTGGAGGTAACACCTGTAAATAAAAACACCTCTCACCAATGCTATTCCTCCAAAGCATTGAGAGAGGCCTGGACTGGACACAAGATGGTGGATCCACCATTTGCTAACCAAGCAAATGGGGATGCACCACTGGGAATTCATCTGCACAATGCCCTCAGTATTAACAATAATATTCTTCAAAGAATGCGTGGTTCTAGACTGAAAAGTGCAGGTGGGACGAATCCTAAATTTTTTTGACTCCGAATCCTGCAAAGTTCTCGAATCTCGCAAATCTCATGAGTCTAGAAACCCTAAAATTTTACGAATCTCTAATTTCTGAAATCCTTCAAATAAGAATCCTCTATTATTCATTAAAAGGTTACAAATGTGTGAGACATTTGCCCTAAAAACACTTGCCCTAAAGCCATTTGCCCTAATTAGCACCTACATGCAACACCACAAGCACCTGATCTGCAGTTTCACCCCATACCATCCTAGCTATATGCTGCTCTACATCACTTATTTTAGCCCCTGGTAAGCATGCCACACTAACTTTTGCCCTGGCATTTCTTTTGGGACAGCCCACCTATTGATACGCCTCACATTGCTGTCACCAACAATGACAACAGATATAGTCTTAGCCCTTTTTCTATCTGTCTCCCCATCTTCACAATCAAGTGTAACCCTCCTTGGCATACAGGACACCCTAGCCGCTTTATCCCACCTGCACATTTTACAGATTTCACTTGGAATCTTGAGGCCTTCCTCTAATGCATCAAATCTATTACATATAGTGTAACAACCTGGCTTGGCTGTTAACACCCTGGTAAAACTTGAACCGTCTTACCAGACTCCTGACTCCATTAGGGGACGGGATCGCAGCATTAGCTGCCCTCTTGCATGTTATCCCGAGTCTGCCTTGCCTAGAAATGCCAGACGAAAGACCAACGAGAACGGTGAGAACAAACGGTGAATCCCACATTGGGTTTCACATATCGAGCAGCACTGGACTTTTTGGATTTAGAGCCCTCTTTGTGGTACTGTTGATAAGAGTACCCCCAACGTGATACTATTTCCCATCAGCCATCCGATAACCATCTGACAGCGTCTGGTACTTCGGGCTCTCGTCTAACTGATCAATTCGGTCCTCTTCAGCCTTCCCGAAGGGTCGACCTCAATAATACTTCTTTGAGTGGCGGGAGTACCCTCACGGGATCCAGTTGCTGACCGTTTACCTGTGGAGGCCTGTCCTCTCTCCAGACCCCGAAGAGTCATCTGAAGAGAGGATAATCTGGCCTCTCCACTTCCTAGAGATGGGCATGACTGAATTCTCAGTGGTGTCCATCACTACCTCCAGGAGTACCGAGTTTTGTCGTTGAGGCGGCCTCCAAACCGGTGGCCACCTCTCCGATGGGCGTACTTGACCCCGCCATCTCACCAACCGTAGGAATCACTATCTCCCAACTGAATGGTTGCCCTCGGTGAATCAATGGTCGGAGTCTGTGTTAACCGCCCCCACATGGACCCAAAATACAATGAAGTCTGTGGGGACGGCTGAACCACCATAGCATCTATTGCCAACAGTGAAACCAAGGGTCCTCCGTCGACGAGATCTGCTATAGTGTGCCCCACAGAGTCGGGGACGCACCCAGGATCTGACTCCAACAGTCCAGCATCCCCCAAATGCAACAGACTGAGGGATGCAGAAGAACTGTTGCTCCAATTGTCGTCTTCCTTCACCGTGGTCACCTGCAAAAAAAACCACAGTCACCACAGTGTAGCGACCCGACTTGGGTCCGAAACAACACCCCGGCAAATCTTTCCCGACTTACCGATTCCTGACCTCCTTGGGGCCGAGGTCGAAGTGCTGGCTGCCCGCTCCTGTCCGTCCGTGCCCTGGGTGGCACCGGTCGGAGGTCCCTCATGCCGCACGTCGCCGGACGAAAGACCGACGAACCCGACGCGAGAATCCACGGTAAATCCCCGGTGGATCTCACCGTGGATACCGACGCGAAGCACCGGCCGGAAATGACGGATGAAGGACGGTGATGATTCCGGTGTCTCCCCACCGGAAACCCCCACCCTCCCCGCGGATACTTCCCCAGATTATAGAAATAAATAATCCACACGGACACAGTTTGTAAAAGGTGAATTAAAATAATACTTTATTCAAGTATAAACAAGTAAAAAACTTACTCAATTAATAAAGTAATCTGCTGGACAGAATGTCCAGCAGAGAACAAACAAAAGCATCACCAAAAGAACAAAGAAGATGAATTTACTCCATGAGGTGGTGGCCATCTTGGACGCCATCACACATCAGCACAACACATGGCACATCACATCCATCTCTCTATCCAGGGTCTAACACACTGTCTAAAATATAATGGCCGCCACCATTATATACCCCCATGCTGCTCCACCTGGGGAGGACAGTGACCCTTGCCTGCCATTTTGTCGTCTGCCTGGCAGCTATTAAGTCAGCCTAGCAGACGACACAGGAGATTTAGTTCTGCTCCAACAAAGGAGCAAAACTTGGTCGTCACAGGTCCTCCGTCGACGAGATCTGCTATGGCGTGCCCCACAGAGTCGGGGAAGCACCCAGGATCTGACTTCAACAGTCCAGCATCCCCCAAATGCAACAGACTGAGGGATGCAGAAGAACTGCTGCTCCAATTGTCGTCTTCCTTCACCGTGGTCACCTGCAAAAAAAAACCACAGTCAGTTTCTATTTTAACACGGAGGGAAGTGATTTCTACGGACCGTGCAAAGTCCCGTTCCAACCGTGGAAACACCAGTAAAACCATGTCTTCTGTCCCGCCACAGTCGGAACCGGCCAAAAACTTTTTTTGGACCACCCAACCAATGTAAAACATGGTTAATTACCAAGTGAATTGATTCCCACGGTCTTTCACTGTGCAAAATCACTTTCTGACTGCTCAAACACCTCATTACCGTTCCTAACACTGCTTCTACGGTCAGAACCATCCAAAGTCACATTATTACTGTCCAAACTCTGTAGAACTTGGACTTCACCAAGCTCCACGGTGCTTGGGCAGTCAACCATCGTGATTTGAGCGGTTCCTGTTGCAGTAGCACCATCATCATAAAAATAACGGTGATGCCTCCACAGGTACCACACCATTTTGCAGCCAAAATAAACTACAGAAAAGAATGGACTTTTAATTTTGCATCCAGCAATTTGCGAGTTTTCCATTGATTTTGCCAGTGAAAAACTCGTTTTCTTCTAAAACTAACGGCCAATCTGTTTATAAAAACAAACAAGATGGCGTTTAGCCAATAGTTTTACTGGTGCATCGGCTAACAGCGGCGACTTGGTTGCTAAAACACCATTAGCCAGCTCCACCACTGTTTCTATGGAAACCAAACTGTCGTCTGCCTTTTTAGGGGCAAATACACAGTCGGATTCCATAGGGAAAGACTCCGGCAGAAATCACTTCTGCAGACTTAACCAGCAGCTTGAATTTATTGGGAATCCAGTTTATATTTCTCTGGATCGTGCCATCTTCTCACTCCAGGGATCGGCCTGCTCTCTCTCACCAGGGTAGGGGCTCATAAAGTCCATGACGAGCCGTGGTGCTTGCTGGTGCCCCAGAGGAAGCCTGTAACACCTCAAAAGCCTTCGGTTTCCTTGGACTGAGGTTGTACCGTGGCTGAGGGGCTTTTTCTGCCTCAGAGTCAGTAGACTCATCAGCCAAGACGGGCTGACTGGACAGTCCCGGAGGAACATCACTGTCCTCCACCATCCTATCATTTTTGGACTCGGCGTCACTGGTCCCTTTGCAGTTCGAAGAAGTTTCAGAGCCTTCTAGGCCATCTTCCTCCCTAACTCCACATGTGGGAACATATGGCTTTAAGTTATCCACATGAAACCGGTCCAGCATTTTCCGACCATACTCATTTACGAATTCTATCTCGTAGACTAGTTCGAAAAGCTGCCGGACCACCGTACCCAGTTCGGCCTTGTATGCACAATTCCACTTCTTAGCTTGGCCAAGTTTACCAACCATATTTCTCATCCAGACCTTCATACCAAGCTGGTACAGGGGTGGCTTCATCCGGCCAGTGTTGTACTGGCTCTTCTGTTTTTCCTGAGTGGCCACCAGTTTCTGATGTGCACGCTCTTCCACGGTTTGCTGGTCAGGCAAGTCATGGACTGGACCATTAGGAAGGAGATTATCATCTCCAAACCTAGGCTTACAATCAAACAACAATTGGTACGGTGACACTTCCATGCTCTCCTGCACTGCAGTGCTGTAGGCCCACATGGCGGGCCGTAACTTCTCCCACCAAACGCGTTCCTCCTTGAGGGGATCAAGGTAATGCTTGATGGTTTCCATTACGGTTTTGTTCATATGCTCCGTAAGCCCATTAGCTTGCAGATCGTATGCCGTCGTGAAGTGTTGCACTATATTAAAAGGCTTCCGGAACTTTCACAATTTTCACAGAACTGGGATCCACGATCCGAGATAAGAGTTGTCGGTGTACCATACACCAACAAGATCTCATCTTTCAGAAACTTGACAACACAAGTGGCCATATCCCTTCGTACTGCCTTCGCCATGCCGTACTGGGTGAAGTTGTCTACCATGATCAAAACATAGATGACTCCACCCATGGACACAGGAAATGACCCAACGAAGTCTATTCTTCAGGCATGATCTGTGTACTTTTGAACTAGCGGATGCAAGAATCCTTGAGCTCTTGTCAACTGTCGTACCTCCTGACACACTAAGCATGACAACATACTCTACAGTGTCACGTTTCATACGGTATGTAACCGTTGTGGAAGTTGCACGATAGCTCCAAAGCTGGTCACTTAGGAGCTATCGTGCAACTTCTGCAAGCAGGCTTGACGTGACCTCGGCACTACGAACACAGTTATTGTGCGATCCTGGATGGGTCTGGCTGCATACAACTTGTTAGCAATCACAAACTTGAACCTTAAGTTCGAACTTTGGTTGGTGAACCAGTAAAATACCTCACCCATGTCTGCCTCGACGTGTTCAGTCAAAGAAGGATCTTCAACTTCATTTACCAGATACCGACTCAAACAGCATCCTCATGAAGTTTCCTCTTCTTGAACTGAATCGTATACTGGTACTCTTGCAATTGCATTTGCCAACGCCCCAACCTGCCTTGCAGGTTCTTGGCAGTCTGCAAATGACAGAGCACATGGTGATTCGTCACGATCACAAAGTCCCGGTTAAAGATGTAAGGTCGGAATTAACCCACGGCAAACAGTATTGCTAAGCATTCCTGTTTTGTTACAGGATACCATGTTTCTGGTCCCTTCATGAGACTGCTAGTGTAGGCTAGAACCAAAGGAGCCTTGTCCTCAGGTAACTTATGGTATACTACGACACCTAGACACTACCCACTCGCATTGGTGTGAATTAACAACTCACCACATAGATCATACATGGTGAGCACTGGTGCTTCTGTTAAAAATGCCTTTAACCGCTCGAATGCCAGACCACACTGCTCTGACCAGTCAAAGGATGCATCCTTCCTAGTCAGATCATGTAGTGGCCTTGCAACCTTAGCGAAGTCCTTGATGAACCTATGGTAGTAGCCGGCCAGTTTGTGAAAATTTCGGATGGCAGTTACCGTTGCAGGGACATCAAACTCTTGGACCGCTCTCACGAGATCCAGGTCCAGAGCAACTCCCTCAAGATCTTGTCAACTCTGAAGAAACTTCTGCTGGAGTTTCAGCTCCACCCCTTGTAGTAGTCCAAGGACTGGATAAATGTTCAAGAAACTACTCGAAGGTGCTCCCAAAGACGATAATATCGGGTACGTACACCAAGCAGCTTTCCCACTTATGTTGCGCTAGCAAGAGGTCTAGTGCTCTCTGCATGGTGGCAGGAGCATTAGAGCCAAAAGGCATTTTGCGAAACTCAAACAGACTTTGAGAGCAAATGAATGCTGTCTTAATGTCTTTCTCCGCCATTCTGACCTGCCAGTAACCACTAGCAAGGTCCAGGGTTGCAAAATACTTCACTCTGGCAAGTCACTCGAGGGCATCATCGATGCGAGGTAACGGATACTGGTCTGCCTTGGTTTGGGCGTTCAGTTTTCAGTAGTCCACGCAAAAACGATAGCCACCATCCTTCTTGCGAACAAGTCAGATTGGGCTTGCGTAGAGACTATGTGAAGGTTGGATTACCCCTGCATTCTACATCTTCGCTACCTATTTTCTATCAATTGCTCGTGCTGCTGGAGCGGTTCTTTGCAATCCCTCTCACACCGGAGGTAACCCGCCGGTATTAATTGTATGTTTGACAAGTGGGATTTTCCCCAACTTTGTAATCAAATGCAAAGTGATCACAGTGTTGCAGCAAGAACTCTGAGCTGTCTGGCCTTTTTTGGCTTAAGATTGGGTCCAATCTTCAGACACTCATCAAGAGTAACAACCACTTCCATGTTGAGGACCCGGTGACCTTTACCGGCCACCTCTCTCAACTTTGCTGGAAGCTCTTCTGTCCGGCCATCTTCTTGAGTGGTGTTCCCCCTCTCAACTTAAATGGACCATCCAATCCCACCACAATGGCTGCCTCCACAGCCAGCCCTGGGCAATGGGTACGTCAGCGATGTTCTCAAGCCATATCTCTTTAAGTGCCTCTGTTTGTGGCTTTGGAATTTCCTGGCACCGCCAACAGCCCACGGCCACCTAAGGCTTTACAATGTGGCTCTATGAGAAGCAGCTGTCCAGGGCCAGCATGCTCTACCAAGATCACAGAAACTACCATTCGCTCATGAGCTGATAACCATACATTCTCCAACAGTCGCAGGGAACAAATGTCCCCACTCCTAATTGGAGAACACTTCTCAGCTAGTTTGGGCGACATAATGTTGACCCAACCATCCATGTTTTCAGGATCTGCAGGCATCTCATCTTGTGGAGCTTCACTTACGCCTTTTGTATTTTTTTCTGAGTACCCTGCAAAGCCTGATCGATAAGTGGGGCATGAAGAGCATCTGGATGTGCATTCCAGAGGTCTTCCCGGGAGTAGATCTTCCGGCTTATGATGTCTATCAGCAACCCAAACTGAGAAGCCAGATCAACACCTATAATGGCTTGTCCTTCTCCCTCTACTAGTAGAAGATGGGTTCTGATAGACCTCCCATGGATTGCCATATCCACATACATGACTCCTTCTATTTCGATAGAGTACCCGCCCATGCCGCAAAGGCATGAGGGGAGGCTAACTTCATGCTTCGGTAACTCCATCTTCCGTGCCACCGACATGCTCATGACCAATACCTTGGCCCCGGTGTTGACAATCATCTCAACCAGACGATCATCCATCAACACATGTCGTGTTCCCTGCAATCCATCAGAACATGTGGTATCCCATGCAAGTAATCATGGCTCTGCAATTCAGGTAGGGACAACCATCATTGCCGGGCATTGCTTTTCTGAGCCTCATCTGTCTTTCCGTCTGCAAAGGATGGTCGTCCACTCTAGGAGACTGTCTAGGTCTGGGCAACAGCATGGGCACACCAATGCCTGAACTGAAGCCCTCGCAATGCCCGTACGTAATGGCACCTCTCCCAAATTAACGCTAAGAGAGAAGGCAGTCTAGCAATCCAGCTGGGCTGCTACGGCTTCCAATGTGGGGCATTGCTTTGGAAATACCCAACAGGTAATTTCCGGGTCTGCAGAACTTGCCAGAGGCACCCCTGCACGCAGCAGGATGCCCATGTATTGGGAGACCACGCAAAGGTACGTTTCTTCTTTGTTTTGCCGGCTTTGCCGGATACCTGAGTTTTCAAGCAAATCCGGTCGACTGCAACTCAGTTTTGCAGCGACCGGCGGTTATTTAATGAGGGTGCATCATCGTCATGACCCACGGTGTGATAGAAAATCCAACCATCAATTAGGGTGGTCAGATATTCCTGGCCCTGCATTACCACGGGCGCTAAACACGGCAGGTACTGCACCACCTGTCTTTAGCCAGGCATCACCCTGGCAACCTGTCCTTGGGCCGTAGGCTTCGGACAGTCCTTTGTGACCCATCTAGTTACATCTAAAGCATGGACCTGGTTGCCTCCGAGTGGGACCTCCACCTCCAGTCATTTGGCCGGACTCAGTATACTCAGTATACCAGTGACCAACGGTCTAAACTGTTTTCCACCACTGTACCGTGGACAAAGTCCATGCCCAGCAGTGTACTAACGGTTTTCACAGTCTTTCAACCATGCAAGAATGCTGGGTAATGCTACTCCACCAATTGTAACGACCCGGCGTGGCCCATTGCAACACCCTGGTAAAACTTGAACCGTGTTACCAGACTCCAGACTTCGTTCGGGGACAAGATTGCAGCATTAGCTGCCCTCTTGCACAATGTCCCTGGGTGATGCTGACCAACCCGAGTCTGCCTCGTCGAGAAATGCCGGACAAATTTACCGTTAAACCGGTGCGAAATACCAGCCGACAGGACAATGGTGTTGACGGCGAAACCCCTCACCGGAAACCCCACCCTCCCCACGGTATTTCCTCAATAAATGACAGGGACAACCAGTGTAGAATAAAGCAATATAAAATAGGTTTATTCAAATATAAACACTTACTTCTGTGACAACCTGGTCTGCTCAATTTTTAAATTTTGATTGAGCAGACGAATTTCCCTATGGTGGTCTGCCTGACAGCTACAGTAGGCTGTTAGGTCGGACGCGATTTTGGTGCCAGCAGACCTCTCACCATGAAGTCTATGGGTGAGAGGTCAGATGTGACCTCTGTCCCCTCCAGGTGGAGTTGCCTGGAGGTTTCCTGTGGCCTAGTCAACCACAGGATCTGGGCAGTGTGTTGTAGGCTTCAGGGGTGACTAGACCTGTGGGTGGAGGTCAAGGAGACCTCCACTGTCCAGCATTCTCTTCATCTTTTGTTTGCCTTCTGACCTTTGTTTTGTTTGGCTGGTCAATCGGACCAGCCTTCTGTAAATACTCATCTTCACATCGTAAGTGTAAATAAAACACTTTTTATTCGTCATACACTTGGTGTCGTGTTTTTGTTTATTTGGGGAGTACCGTGGAGGGTGGGTTGTCCGTTTGGGGTCAACGCCACCATCTTTACTGTCTTGTTACGGCCGGTGCTGGTGTCGGCTCGTGGTAGAACAATGGTTCTACCGCGAGCCGATATTCTCGGTGCGGTGGCGTGGTTTTTGTCCGTGTCCGTCGAGGGTGGCTCCAGGGAGCCGACACGTCCCCAGGAACACCGTGTGGAGGCGGCTACGGGTACGGTCCCGTCCCCGTAAGGAGTCGGTTAGCTGTAAGTTTTACGTCTGTTCTGGGGTTTAGTTTACCGAGGTATTGTGACAGTCCGGCGGGACGTTACAATTGGTGGAGGCGCCGGGTACCTGTACCCCGCCTCTCGCATGGTGATTTGCCGTGAATTCGACCGTTTAGTCAGTCGAATCACCGTGCGGTGAGAGTACGCCACTGGGCGCGGACTTTGGTCCGTGGGACAGCGGCGGAAACCACCGTTTCACCATTGATTTACCATTATCCGCCGTGGGGAACAGACTCCGGTCCGTTGTACCGTGGTGAACGGTAAATCTACCGCACTTTACCGTTGATTTACCGTGTGGCGGACTTCGGTCCGTTGTATCACGGTTAGCGGTAAAGTTTTACCGTATTTTTACCGTGATTTACCGTGGGGAACGGACTTCGGTCCGTTGTACCGTGGTTAACGGTAAATTTACCGTCGAATTACCGTGGGGCACGGACTTTGGTCCATGGTACCGTGGTTTTCGGTGGTGTACGGTGTTTTACCGAGAAGTACACCGTGGGAAACGGACTTTTGTTCGTTACACCGCGGTAGAAACCGGTAAGGTTAAGCTCTGACCGTTCCTCACCATGGGATACGGACTTTTGTCTGTGATACCGCAGTTTCGCAAGGTCCCATTCGTTCGTGACGGTATTTTACGGACTTTTGTCCGTAAGTTTACCGTTTTCGACGGTGGAAACCCGATATCTGGTGGCTTTGTTCAGATTTTACCGTTCGTTTACGGTGAAAATTGGAGCCAGCCCCAAAAGTACCGACGGGAGGTCGGGAACTTGGTGCAGATGCGGTTTGGAGTTACGCGGCCGCGTAGTCGACCGTCCCCTTGGGGGTGGAAGGTGGAGATCCCCTGGAGACAGGGGAACGAAGCGGTAGCGTAGACGGGAATTTCCCGGAGGACTGGGTCATGGTGCGGAAACGCCGCTGTGACATTCTTCCGGGAGAGTACCCGTTGGAAGACAGTGAGTCCGATGGTGATCTCATCGGGGAGGACGATCGGCCACGGCCGAATGTCCAAGTTTCTACCGCCGCCCGTCCAGTTGGACGTGGCGGTCAACCCCATCTGGACATGGTGTAAATCCCGGATGAGACTGCACGGGAGGGTCGGGTCTTTTTGGCCGGGCTATTTGAATTTGAATTTGAAAAATTACTCTGCAAGCAGCCATAAAGGATAATGGCAGAGGGACAAGAGTCCAAGTGCAGCATAGAAAATGCATTGTCAAAACCAGAAAATATAAAACCCTATTGATATAAACCCAACAACAATTTCAATATTTTTTAATGCTGCAAATATATGCATTGTCAAAACGAAACAAATTTATGACTCCCATAAAATACGTTTTTCCTGCACAAAATCCCCAGCAAGCGAGTTCCATTGTCGAATCGCCCTAGGGACAAATGACCAGTAATAAGAATCTGTTCGTGCAAAAATCTCTCCAACTTTGTTAGAGTGGTCACCCCTACCCAAATATAATGCCCTGCTAAGTTTACTTGAAGTAGGTTTAGGGCAAGAGCCTTCTAGCATTCGATTAAAGATATTAAGACTAAAATCTGAACATCTTGCAAGTAAACTATCCCAACCAAGCTCTGAAAGCATTTTAGTTACACTGTCGGCATATTCATATTTACCACAAACAAACCTAGCAGCCCTGCGTTGGACCATTTCTATAGAGTGAGCTAAGTCTTCAGTGTGGGGATTCCACACGGAGCTGCAGTATTCTAGTTGGGGACGTACTAATGATTGATATGCTATACATTTTACCTCCCTGGGACACCTTCTTAGAATGCGTTGACTAAACCTAAGCATCGGCATAGACTTGGAAATAATCTGTTCGACATGCAGCTTCCAAGAAAGTTTAGCTGTAATCGTTACCCCCAAATATTTATAAGAATCTACGTTATTAAGTGGAATGGTCTCTATTCTATATGGAAATATTATTGGATCCCCTAGCTACCCTCATTACACAACATTTTCCCTTATTAAGTTGAAGTTGCCATTTAGAACACCGTGCCTCTATTGCTTTCAAGTCACTATCAATAATATGGCAATCATTGTCAGAGGTAACCTCACGATACATTATTGTATCATCTGCAAATAGCCGGCAATTGCTGCTAACTTGACTGCTGAGGTCATTGATATATAAAAGAAATAAAAGCGGACCCAACACACTACCCTGAGGAACCCCTGATGTAACCCCTATCCAGTCAGATTCAGACCCACCTGCAACAACCCTTTGTTTCCTGTCACTCAAAAAAGAATGCACCCATTTACACACCTGTTCACCCAATTCATGCCCACTAATTTTTGTCATTAGTTTTGAGTGAGAAACTGTGTCAAATGCCTTGCAGAGATCAAGAAAAACCAAATCTATCTGACTGCCGTTGTCTAAAATTTTCTGTGGAATTCTCGTGGAGCCACACCGGAAAGCCTTTGGTGGACGTGGTGTGTTGGCAGTGGCAGGTATCGCCGCAGCCAACCGGCTTGGCACGTACGATATCTGGCTTGAAAACGTGGGAAATGCACCCATTGCCCTGGAAACAGGAGAGGGGGTAGCCACGGCTCAAGCTGTGGAGGCTGCCATTGTGGTAGGGCTGGAAGAGCCGTCTAAGTTGAGAGGGGGAGACCCCACTCAGGTGACGGTTCGACCAGGGGAGGTCTCGTCTAAGTTGAGAGGGGCGTCCGGAAATAGATGCCAAGTGCTCAATGTGACGACGGCTCCAACTCGAAGAGTGTCTTAAGATTGGCCCCAATCTGAAGCCTGAAGAGGCGAGACAGCTTCGGGAGTTCCTGCTGGCACGCCGGGATCATTTCGCGTTCGACTTTACGGAGTTGGGTGAAACCTTTCTGGTCGAACATACGATTGACACCGGTGGGCAACCTCCAGTGCGAGAAGGATTGCGTCGAACCGCTCCAGCGGCCAGAGCAGTCGAGAAAGAAGAGGTGGCGAAGATGTTTGATGCAGGGGTTATCCAACCTTCACGTAGTCCCTACGCGAGCCCTATCTTGCTTGTTCGCAAAAAGGATGGTGGCTTCCGTTTTTGTGTGGACTACTGGAAACTGAATGCCCAGACTAAGCTGGATCAGTATCCGTTGCCTCGCATCGATGATGCACTCGAATCGTTGGCCGGTGCGAAGTTCTTCGCTACCTTGGACCTGGCTAGTGGTTACTGGCAGGTTCAGATGGCTGAGCCAGACGTTGAGAAAACGGCATTTATTTGCTCTCAAGGTCTGTTTGAGTTCCGGAAAATGCCTTTCGGACTCTGTAATGCTCCAGCCACCATGCAGAGAGCGCTATACCTTTTATTGGCAGGACATAAGTGGGAAACTTGTCTGGTGTACCTGGACAATATTATCGTCTTTGGGAACACTTTCGAGCAGTTTCTCGAGAGACTCTCCACTGTCCTTGGACTGTTACGAGGGGCGGAGCTGAAACTCCAGCCGAAGAAATGTTTCTTTGGCTTTAACAAAGTACGTTATCTCGGTCACGTAGTAAGTGCCGAGGGAGTTGCTCCGGACCTGGATCTTGTACGGGCAGTCCAGGAGTTTGATGTCCCGACGACGGTAACAGGCGTCCGTAGTTTTCTCGGACTTGCCGGTTACTATCGAAGGTTCATCAAGGACTTTGCCAAGGTGGCAAGGCCTTTGCATGATCTGACGAAGAAGGATGCGTGCTTCGAGTGGTCGGATCAGTGCAAACTAGCGTTTGCTCGGTTAAAGTCATTTTTAACCGAAGCGCCGGTACTCACCATGTACGATCCTCGTGGTGAGATAATAATACATACCGACGCTAGTGGGTACGGCTTGGGAGTCGTAGTCTACCAGAAGTTGCCGGAGGACAATGTCCCCCGTGTTCTGACCTACGCAAGCCGACTCATGAAAGAAGCGGAAACACGGTATTCGGTCACCGAGCAGGAGTGCGTGGCAGTTATGTTTGCTGTGGGTAAATTCCGTTCTTACCTCTTTAACCGGGAGTTCGTGATCGTCACTGATCACCATGCTCTTTGCTATCTGCAGACAGCCAAAAACCTGCAAGGCAGGTTGGGGCTTTGGCAGATGCAGCTTCAAGAGTACCGGTTTAAAGTTCAGTATAGGAAGGGAACACTGCACGTGGATGCCGACGCTTTGAGGCGGTCTCTCCCCCCCCCCGGCTACATTGACCAAGTCTTCCACCAGCCGCATCTGGGGAGGCCTCCTCCCGTGCATCATCAGAATGCATGGTTGACAGGGAGTAGCGATGGCTGATAATGGGATGGGGATGTTGTCCCTTCAACTGCATGACATCCATCTCCCAGGCCAGCTCCTCCAGCTGCCACCGGGTGAGACGTCTCAAAAAGGCCAAAGGTTCTCCAGCCGCCTCTCAGGGTACTCTACCGGCTCTTCTAGAAGCCCCCTGCCACGTCCACCCAGATGGGCAAGTGTGTAGACTATGGTGCTGGTCTTCTTCCTAGCAGCAACACCACATATCTCAGAATTTATAGTTGCAAGTTAATAACTGTTTTTCAATGATTTCCAAAACCAAAAACATGAATATTTTTTTCCTTCTGATTTTAAATCATCATTATTATTTTTAATATGAATGACGACATTTTACTACTAAAATTAAATATTATAATAAGTGATAATTATAATTAATTATGCACAAAACGTATGAGCCATGCTGTGTTTAACCCTTAAGCTACGATTTGATAGCATTCCAAGCATTGCCATGTTGATTAATACAGTAATAGCATGGTCACAAAGTACACTTTAGTTACTGTATAATTTATAAATACTTTTTTTCTGGTTATTCATTCTTTTTTTAATATTGTTTAGTTTGACCTATGTTTTTACAATTTTGTAAACGAATTCATATTTTTAACATTACTAATTATTTCTTTTATATGAGAAAAATATTTTCAAATTTATTTTTAGATTTAAAGATGTCATTTATCATTTCAAAAACAATTTATATTTTTGAATGTTTCTCTGGTTTGGTTTTTATATTGTCGGAGATTTTTTTTTATTTTAAACATTTTGGCAGTCCTTTAGCTAGTTTTGCCTTGAGTGTAATGACAAATTCTGGAAGTAAACAGGCATCTGTAGACAGCTTCAGAATTTTTTTTGGCTCCGCCCTTTTATGAGCGTCATCAATTGTTAATTGGATTGTTACTGGGTCTGATGTCATGTGTCCCGCCCTTTTTATTTCTAATTGGTTGATATTTTGTCTGACGCTCATAAAAGGGCGGAGCCAAGCATTTCTGAAGTTGTCTACAGGTGCCTGTGGAAGGAATGGTCAATTTCAATGTTTTACAATCTTTTAAACTGTATTTACTATTTATGAGTGTTTTCTTATTTTAGGCGCACCAATAATTTGCATCGTGGTGTACACCGTAAAAAGACTGACAACATATCAATTCAAAGCCAGCCGCAAAACTTTCCTTCATATCGTAGATACCATGAGTATGATTTATCACCATTGCTAGATATTTCACGTTCCTTGACTGCTTCAAGATCAGCAGCAATTACTATACCTCAAAAATCGTCTTACCGCGAGTATTCGACGGTGTCTTCGTCTTTTGGTAATTTGGACATAGGTAATATTGGAAATTAACGTTTTTTCTTAGAATTTAAAGTAATTCATTTAATTAATGTTTATTGCTGTTTTAGCTGTTTTCACTGTTGTACCCATCCCTGATGGGCTGATTTGAGGTTGTTTTCAGTTTCAATGCATTCCATGTATTACAATTGAGACGATTCAGGACCTTAGCCTTTTTATTTAATTGGCGCAGTTTATTTTTTGATCTTAATACTTGTATCACGCTCTGTATTTTGGTTAGCTTCTGGGCCACTCGGTACATTAAGGTACCGATTGACCCAGATTCTATTTTTGTTGTTGATCGGTTCGTTTCTCCTCTTACTCCTTTTGTATTAACTTCCACTTGAGTGAACTTTGTTTTTAACATTTTTGTTTTTAAGTAAGATCTTCACACCTGATTGTGAAAATCGCCTGAGTCATCATTTTGGCCAAATGGACAACTCAGTTGATTGGTCCATTTGTGCCCAAAATATCAAATTATCCAATTAAAGCGATCAGCCCAGGAGCGATCCTGGATCATTTATTTTTATTTGGAATGACATAGAACTTTGTCATCCCTCTGTACGTTGACCCAGTTCTACACAGCTGACAATGCCAATATCCTGTTTTGGGTCACACCACCGGGATTGGGCCCTTTTTCCTCCCAGTCCCACCCTTTAATACAAAGAGATCGTCCTGATAAGCTACAGCAATAAGTCAATGGGGTTGTATTTTCTTTTTGTATGTTTGCTTTTATTATAAGTTAGTCATCCCTAATATTTTTGATGACCACTGGTCAATCATCAAAAGGCTGTGTTTGTATTGTAAATTAAGCACTTTTTTGATTTGATTGCTCAAGAATTAATCTATGCCCGATTGTGGCCAAATTCTGTATATTGTGGAAGTAAATTGTTATTATGAGCAAAAAGTTGCTGGAAGTCATTTATGTTTATTGAAGCAAACGAAGAACTTTAACTGTTAATTTTATCATCTTGAACTGTCAATCCAGGTGCAAACCTGGATCTCCAATACTAGATGAGTGTCTACAGAGGACAAACAATTGACCCACTTTTAATCGGGGGCAAGTCCGAGGAGTAGCAGACAGCTAAAAGATCCTTTTGACTGGAAAGGTTCTTGTGAGAGGAACTTGTGATGAAACAAGATTGATTAATTTGTCCCCTTCCTTCCGAACCAGACTAGAACTAGTGCCATAGCCAACCACTTTCAGACCGCTTGAATCTTAAATTACCGAATCTATGCCCAATTTTATCTAGATTTGTTTCTTATTTTTGAATGTTATTTTTCTAAGTGATTGTGTGTTAAAACCAAAAATTATTTTTGCTCTAATATTTTATATATCTTGTAACAACCCGACTGGCCGTTACAATGCCCACGGTAAATTTCGCTGAACTTACCGCCGCCTGACCTCCGTTGGGACGGGTCGAAATGCTGGCCAGCCCTCCTCTTGTACCCGTCCGTGTACACGGGTAGTGCCAGTTGCAGGTCGACTCCCTCGCCGCACGTCGACGGACGAAAGACCGCCGAACAAGACGAGGAATCCCCGGTAAATCTCTGATGGATCTTACCGTGGATAAACCACGCGCGAGGCACCGGCCGACACGACGATAAACATGCCGGAAACAGGACGGTGGTGGGAGGCAACCCCTGCCGACAACCCCCACCCTCCCCGCAGTACTTCCCCAGTAATTATTAATAATCAAAGACATGGACCACAGTGGTTAGAGTGAAAACAATAAAGAATATTTATTCTACAAGAATAAGTAAAAAACACTCACTGATCAAGAGGCAATATCTGCTGGTAAATCCTACCAGCAGAAAGCCACAAACAGAGATGAATCTCCAGGCTATTCTAGCCAGGAGGAGAGGTCAAAGACCTCCACCCAAGCACAAGGCAAAAGATGAATGGTGGCCATCTTGGCCACCTGATGATTGATGAGAGCAACACAGAAGCACATCCACAATTAAGGGTTAACTTTCCACTGCCCAGATATAATGGCCGCCACCATATATATCACCCCCAGGCTGCTCCACCTGGGGGAGGCCAGTGACCCTTACTGGCCATTTTGTCGTCTGCCTGGCAACCAATTTTTGAGGTGCCTAGCAGACGACAATGGGAATTTAGTTGTTGCTCCACAAAGGAGCAAAACTGGGTCGTCACAATCCTCTCAACTTCCCTGATCTGCCCCGGGATCAGGTCGGTCGAGCCAGCAAGGATTGCACCCTTGACCCCCACTCAGTTTCAGACTGACTTCTTCGGTGGTGAATTCATCGGAGCCACCATCCACTCCGACATCCACCGACGTATCCACCACGAACACATCCGGGTGTTTCTCCACCCGAAACCGAGATCGAAATCAGTCCCCCTGAGTCTTAACACCTCTTGCTGTTGAAACTCTTCGACGGCAAGTGTGTCTTGTTAGAAGGTCTACGAGAGTGGCCGCGGGATCAGACACGCTACCTCGTAGAGGGTGGGTTACAAACTCCCCCAAGATTCCTTCCAAGTAGCTGCCAAGGAGACGCTGAACGTATGGGGCCGCGAGCTGGGCTATACGTACTAGCCCAGCTCCTGTCCCCACCACGTCTAAAACAGCAAAGCATCTCCTTACCGGGTTGACTACCAGCAACACCGGATAGTCCGTACTGCCAAATGCCAGCACATATCGCATGGCAAATGACGGCAGTGACGGCATCCACGGAACTGGGAGTGGCTCCCCCAGACGATAATATCCGTGGAATTTGTACCCCTTCATTCCCGGCTGGTCCTGCCACAGACCAAGCCGGTTATTCAGAAAGACCTCTCCTTCTGAATACGGAGGCTCTGCACCAAAGCGTCGACCCTCGCCCTCGGGCTCGGGAGACTTGGCTCTTTCTTCCGGTCCTAGGGCCGCAAAGACCCCATCATCGGGACCCGGAGAGAAGGGTGTCCTTCCTACGGAAGGCACGGGACCATGTTTGGCGGGAACGTCACCTTTCCCCACCGGGCTGCCCCCACCGCTAGGTAACGGTGAGCTGACCCGGTGGAGAGTTCCCACCTACCGAATTGTCAGGTTCGGTACTGCGACCACCTTCGGGGAGGAGGAAGGTATACCGAGAACAATGTCTCGCATTGACCTTCCATCCGTCCGCGCCGTCCTACTTTGACGGGTATGGTCTGGTTGGCTCCCGGCCGACACGGTCGCACCGTGTCCCGGTCGCACCGTGTCCCGGTCGCACCGTTCCACCACCACCAGTCTCCTGGGACCCACGGGTGGAAGCTTTCGGACCTCCCTTCTTCTCATGATGGGCCTTCTTGCCCTTCTTTTTCTTTTTCTTCTTTTTCTTTTCTTTTCTCTTATGAGAAGAAGGTTGACCGGGCTGTGAGCTGGACGCACCGAAGCTCACAGACTTACCGGGCCGGTCAGTCTTAGAAGGGTGGTTAGCCCTCTTCGATTGACCGGACTTACTAGCCACATACTTTCCAGCCGAAGCTGTACTAGTCTTTGAACTAGTTCCCGTAGCCAAACCGACGGTCGAGGACGCTCGTGTTGCCACGAAGCGTCCCTTTCCATCCCGGGGAAGATTTCTCTTCTCCGGGGCAAGGGTCGGCTGACCCTTTCCACCAACAGGTTTAACTGCCGCACCTTGGTGAGGTGCCTTGGCAGCTTGTACCGCCCCCTTTGGGCGATACGATGTTGGCCAGCAGCCGTAGTGGCACTCGGAATAGGAGTGGCACCAACTCCGACGGGAGGTTCCCCTTCGTCGGCGTGCAGCCTTCTTGTCCCGCAGGACAAGGGCAGGACATCTGGCCGCTTGTGCCTGGTGGTACCGCAAGCGGTCCTGCTGGCTCCACTTTCCTTTGGGAAAGCCGGCCGGACCTCCACGAGAGGTCTTGGCCTTTTTCCCACCGCATTACTGGCTAAAGGTGGGGTGAAGGGGCGGGGATGTTTCTGTCCCTGACCACCACCACCACTGGCGTGAGTGCTCTTCTTCGGAGCGGGAGGAGATGGCTGATTGGCCTTCTTTTCCGCTCTTCGGTCCCTCTTGGGAGTTGCAGACTGCCAGCCTGAACAGCCAGCCTCCGCTTCGGCTGAACCCGAAACCGGAGGCTGACCAACAGGCCAGGCAGCACCAGCAGCTCCCTCATGATGAGCTGGCGACACAGGGAGAAGACCTAATGCCGGCATAAACTTCGCCAAGGCAGCCTTCGTCCTCTCCAACTGTGCCTCCCTCTTCGCCAGGGCTTTCATCCTGGCAGTGTACCTAGCAGCTCCAGACTTTTTCTTGGTTTTTGACCCGTCCTTACGGAACTGCTGGGTAGGGTATTCCCCAACGAAGTAGCGTTTCCCATTGGACGCCAGGAAACAGGACTCCCCAACAGGAACAACCGGAATTGGACTGCCCTTCCGGGCTGGAATACCCTCCTGCGATCCGGTCACAGACCGTTTACCCAGGGAGCCTGATCCTCTCCCTTCAGACTCCAAAGAGTCCTCTGAAGAGAGGATCCGTTTTCCTCGCCACCGCCTGGAGAAGGGCACCACCCCATCTTCCGTGGTTTCCATTTCCGCCTCCGTGTCGATGACCAGGGTTCCTCTCATGGAGGCATCCCTGCTTCCCTCAGCCAGGCTAGCCAATTCTAGCCGGCTTTGGTCCGCAGGAGGATCACACTTTGCCAAGGACGTAGCCGCCAAACCGGTGGCCACCTCTTCGACGGGCGTGCTGGCCCGCACCGGCTCACCAACCGCCGGGATCTCCATGGCTTCCAACTTAATGGTCGCCCTCGGAGATCCCACGGTGGGATTCGGTGTCAACCGTCCCCACACGGACACATAATATAGAGGGGTCCGAGGGGACGGCTGGGTCACCACAGCGTCCTCGACCAATAGCAGACCCAAAGGTCTGCCGTCGGCCAAGTCGGCTATGGCCCGACCCAAAGATTCCGGGGAGCAAGCGGCATCTGTCTCCAACAGCTCCTTATCACCCGGATGCAAAGAGCTGAGGGAGGAGGAACCACTGCCACCCCCGCCAGTTTCTTCCTTCGCCGCCGTGGCTACCTGAAAAAGATCAAAAAACACCATCAGAATTTGACCTATTATGGTGGGAAACAATTTCCACGGTCCAAAACCGCGAAAAAATGTTTTCCGGCCGGGCAGGCACCGTGGTACACGGCCAAAGCCGTCCCCAACGGTATCCGCATGGTCGGAACCGGCCAAAAACCTTTTTGGCCGGTCCAAAATCTGTAATTTCATGTTCGGTACCTTGGGCGGTGATTTCCACGGTACACCACCATCGGAAATCCCATTTCCACCGTGCATATCCCGTGACCCACGGTAAAAACCATCCTTCACGGGATCCGCACGGTCGGAATCGGCCAAACAAGCGTTTGGACCGTCCAAACCCGGCACCGAGAATTCAGGTTGCTTGGGGAGTGGTTTACACGGACCACTACCGGGAAAAACCACTTTCCGTCCGTTAGAACACCGTGGTCTACGGTCGAAACCGTTCTCCATGGTGGTTTCACGAACAGAACCGTGTAAAAACACCATTTTACTGTCCCAACTCCGTAGAACTTGGTCTCCACCAAGTCCCACGGCGTTCGGGCGGCAAAACACCGTGTTATTCACGGCCCCATCAGTGGTAGCATCACCGTCAATATTATTACGGTGACGCCTCCACCAAAACCACACCCAAAAGCAATAAAACAGTACTGCCAAAGGGCAGGAAAAGGAATTTCCCCTTTGGGGACTTACTGTTTTGCTTGTAGCATCCAATAGTTTCGAGTTCTTGCCTTTTCTCCGGTGAAAAATTCGTTTTTCTCTCGAAATAACGGCATACGACCGTCTGTTTTATTTTTAGGCTTAAAACAAGATGGCGCTTAGCCACTAACGTCACCGGAGGAGCGGCTAACAGTGGCGGCTTGGCGGCTACAACATCATTAGCCGCCTCCATTGCTGTTACCATAGAGATTCTACCGTCGTCTGCCTCTATAGGAGCAGATACACGGCCTGAATCTCTATCTAAAGACTCAGGAGAGAGATCTTTAGGAGAAATAACTTCTGCAGACTCCTTTTTGAGTTTGTAGTTGGGAATTGTGGATTTCTCCACCCAGTTCCCCCTGGACAACCGCCATATGTCCGTGACAGACAGGCGGCACCCAGTACAGGGGTCACTGCGCTCCCAATCCTTATTTCCCCGGTTCTGGTCCTCATCATATACCAGGGAATGACCTGCTCTCTCCCACCAGGACAGAGACTTCCAAAGTCCCTGCACCTTCCTGGTGCCTATTGGAGCTCTAGAGGAAGCTTGCGAAACCTCAAAAGCCCTGGGTTTCCTCGGACGGAGATAATACCGGGGCTGAGGTGCTTCCTCTGCTTCAGAGTCAGTTGACTTCACCACCAAGCTAGGCTGGCCAGAAGGTCCTGGAGTGACATCATCTCTCCTCTCACTTTCAGCTGACCCAGACTCAGCATCACTGGACCCTTCAGAGTTCTAGGAGGTTTCAGAGCCACCAAGGCCATCTTCCTCACGAACCCCACATGTGGGTATGAAAGGCTTCAAGTTATCAACGTGAAACCGGTCCCGCACCTTCCGACCATACCCATCTATGAATTCAACCTCGTAGACCAGGTCGGAAAACTGCCGGACCACCGTACCCAGTTCAGCCTTGTAAGCGAAGTTCCACTTCTTGGCTTGACCGAGCTTCCCAGCCATGTCTTTCATCCAGACCTTATTACCAGGCTGGTACAGGGGTGGCTCCACTCGGCCGGTGTCATACCGGCTCTTCTGTCTTGCTTGAGCGGCCGCCAAATTTTGACGGGCACGCTCCTCCACGGCTTGCTGGTCAGGCAGGTCGCGGACTGGACCGTTAGGAATGAGATTGTCAATCCCCAACCTAGGCTCCCGCCCAAACAACAATTGGTACGGAGACACTTTCGTGCTCTCCTGCACCGCAGTGTTGTAGGCCCACACGGCGGGCCGCAATTTCTCCCACCAATCACATTGGTCCTTGAGGGGATCAAGGTAATGCTTGATGGTTTCCATCACGGTCTTGTTCGTACGATCCGTAAGCCCATTAGCTTGCGGATGGTACACCGTCGTGAAGTGCTGCGCTATATTATAGCGCTCCCGGAACTTTCGCAAACTCTTGCTGCAGAACTGGGATCCACGATCCGAGATGAGAGTAGTCGGTGTGCCATACACCGACAGGATCTCATCTTTCAGGAACTTGACAACACAAGCGGCCGTAGCCCTTCGTACTGCCTTTGACACGCCGTACCGGGTGAAGTAATCCACCATGATCAACACATAGGTGACTCCACCCACGGACATGAGAAAAGGCCCAACGAAGTCCATCCCCCAGGCATGAACCGGCTACTCAGGAACTATGGGTTGCAAGAATCCTTGAGCTCTTGCGAACTGTCGTACTCTGACACACTAAGCATGACTTAACATACTCCGCCGTGTCACGTTTCATACCTAACCAGTAGAAACGAGTACGTAACCGTTGTTATGTCTTGTACACTCCGAAGTGACCAGCTTCGGAGCTATCGTGCAACTTCCGCATGCAGGAGGCTTGACACGACCTCGGCACAACCAACACAGTTCTTGTACGATCCTGAATGGATTTGATGGCATACAACAACTTGTCTGCCACCACGAACTTGAACCTTAAGTTCGAGTCGGGGTCGGTGGAGAGCTCACGCTTCACCTTGGAGCACCAACTGTCGTTGGCCTGCTCCATCACCCAATAAACCTCAGACCGTACCTGCTAAATGACCTCACCTACGTCTGCCTCGACGTGTTCAGGCAAAGAAGGATCAACAACTTCATTCACCGGATACCGACTCAGACAGTCAGCATCCTCGTGAAGTTTCCCCTTCTTATACTGGATCTTATACCCCACGGCAAACATGATAGCCAAGCATTCCTGCTCGGTGACACTACATCGTGTTTCCAGTCCCTTCATGAGACGGCTAGCGTAGGCCAGAACCCGAGGAGCCTTGTCCTCAGGTAACTTCTGGTATACTACGACACCTAGACCGTACCCACTAGCATCGGTGTGAATTAACACCTCACCACGTGGATCATACATGGTGAGCACCGGTGCTTCGTTTAAAAATGCCTTTAACCGCTCGAACACTAGACCACACTGCTCTGACCAGTCAAAGGACGCATCCTTCCTGGTCAGATCATGCAGTGGCCTTGCGATCTTGGCGAAGTCCTTAATGAACCTACAGTAGTAGCCGGCCAGTCCAAGAAAACTTCGGACGGCGGTCACTGTTGTAGGGACATTGAACTCTTCGACTGCTCTCACGAGTCCCGAGTCCGGAGCAACTCCCTCAGCACTGACAATGTGACTGAGATATTTGACCTTGTCAAAACCGAAGAAACATTTCTTCGGCTGGAGTTTCGGCCACCGCCCCTCGGTGCAGCCTCAGGACAGTGCTCAAGCGTTCGAGAAACTGCTCAAAGGTGCTCCCAAACACGATAATATCGTCTAGGTACACCGAGCAGCTCTCCCACTTGTGTCCCGCCAGCAAGACATCTAACGCTCTTTGCATAGTGGCAGGAGCATTGCAGAGTCCGAAAGGCATTATTCGGAACTCAAACAGACCTTGAGAGCAAATGAATGCTGTTTTCTCAATGTCCTGCTCTGCTATCCTGACCTGCCAGTAACCACTAGCAAGGTCTAGGGTTGCGAAATACTTCGCTCCAGCAAGTGAATCGAGGGCATCATCAATGCGAGGTAACGGGTACTGATCCGCCTTAGTCTGGGCATTCAGTCTCTGATAGTCCACACAAAAATGAAAGCCACCATCCTTCTTGTGAACAAGCAAGATAGGGCTCGCGTAGGGACTATGCAAAGGTTGGATTACCCCTGCATCCAACATCTTCGCTACCTCTTCTCTCTCGATTGCACGAGCCGCCAGAGCGGTTCTTCGCAATCCTTCACGCACCGGAGGTAACCCACCGGTATCAATAGTGTGCTCGACGAGCAGGGTTTCCACCAGCTCTGTATAATCGAGCGCAAAATGATCACGGCGTTCCAGCAGGAACTCCCGAAGCTGTGCCGCCTCCTCAGGCTTCAGACTAGGTCTGATTTTAAGGCACTCTTCGAGAGTGGGTTTGACTTCCGCATTGAGGACTCGGCAACCTTCTTGGTCGCCCCTCAACTTAGGCGGAAGCCCCCCTGGTCGACCATCTCCATGAGTGGGGTCTCTCTCTCTCAACTTAGATGGATCGTCCAGTCCCACCACTAGGGCTGCCTCCACAGCTTGAGCTGTCGCCACACCCTCCCCTGTCTCCAGGGCAATGGGTACGTCGGTGACATTCTCAAACCATATGTCGTAAGAGCCTTCTTCTGTGGCTTCGGCAATTCCTGCCACCGCCAACAGACCACGGCCACCTAGGGCTTTACGATGGGGCTCAACGAGAGGCAGGGGGAACCTCGTGGGAACCACTTTCCGTTCATGAGCCGATAGCCATACGTTCTCCAACAGTCGCAGGGAACAAACTTCCCTCTCCTAATTGGCGAACTGGTCTCGACGAGCGCGGGTGACACAATGTCAACCCACCCATCCACCTTTTCAGGCTCTGCAGGCATCTCTTCCGGTAAACCGTAAGGCGGGAGTAGCAGAGGCTCCACCGAATCGTGAAGCTTCGCCAACGCCTCCAACAACGAGTTGGGAAGTTGTACCGTAGTACCCTGCAAAGCCTGAATGGCCAGTGCGGCATGAAGAGCATCTGGATGTGCATTCTAGATGTCTTCCCGGAAATAAACTTTCCGGCTCACGACGTCCAACATTAACCCAAACCGGGAAGCCGGGTCAACACCTATTATGGCTTCCCCTTCACCCTCAATGAGGAGAAAATGGGTGTGTATGGACCGTCCATGGATTGACATGTCCACGTACATGACTCCTTCTATCTTGATGGAGTACCCGCTCATGCCAGTCAGGAATGAGGGGAGGCTAACCTCCTGCACCGGTAACTCCATCTCCCATGCCACCAACATGCTCATGGCCGATACTTCGGCCCCGGTGTCGATGATCGACTCAACCAGCCGACCATCCATCGACACCAGAACACATGGTGCCCCACGCAAGTATGCACGGCTCTGCAATTCGGGAATGGGCAACCGTTGTTGCCCGACATTACTTTTCTGAGCCTCATCTGAATTCCCGTCCACAGGGGACGGTTGTACTGGATGCTCAGGGGCCTGGCTACCAGTCTCCACTCCAGGATACTCTCCAGGCCTGTTCGACAGCATGGGCGCACCAACGCTTGAAGTCCTCGTAATGCCCGCACCATTCGAACCTTCCTCCCCACCATCAGGGAAGAAAGGTGCCACCCAGCTCTCCAGCCGGGCAAGCGCAGCTTCCAGTGTGGGGCTTGGCTCCTGAAATACCCAACGGGTAATTTCTGGGTCCGCAGACCTAGCCAGAGGCATCCCTGCTTCATGCAGGATACCCACATATCTGGAGATTGCCCGAAGGTATGCTCCTTCTTTACTTCGCCGGCTTTGCCGGGCACCTGAGTTTTCAAGCATTACCGGTCGACTGTAGCTCAGTTCTGCAGTACTACGGGTGCTAGACCCGGTGTGTACCGCACCACTGGGCTTTCGCCCGGTGGTACTCGAGCAACCTGTCCTTGGGCAACTGCCTTTGGACAGTCCTTCTTAAGGTGACCCATTTGGTTACACCGAAAGCATCGACCTGGTTGCCTACGATTAGGACCTCCACCTCCAGCCGTTTGGCTTGACCCTGACTGGGCTGCTGTGGACTTATTTCCACCCTGGCTCCGCCGGTTCGTCTTTCTTCCCTTCTGCCCTCCGGTCTTGGCAGTAGCTCCGTCCGATTTGGACGGTGCCGCTGCCTTCGCACCCGCAGATGTAGAAGTAGACGTAGCAGAGCTCTTGGGCTTTGCCACAGCACCAGAGGCCTTGGCCGCAGCCTGGGTTCCTGGCACCGTCAAGGTACGGGCAGGTAACGCTCCCGCCATGAGCATGTCGGCCTCGACCAACATTGCCTTGGTGGTTAAGTACCTGACTGTCTCAGCCTTCGATCCCCAGAAAGGTCTGAGAATCTCCGGTTGGAGTTTCTTCTTGTATCGGAGGAGTCGACAAGACTCATCCTCACCAGGAGAAACTCGTTCAGCCAGCTCAACAAAGTGCCAGTAGAACGCCTGGAGTGATTCCGCAGGCTCTTGCTGCATGGCCTCGAAACAGTCAAAACAGGCCTGAACCTGATTCTTGGTTCCGAAGCGGTGAAGCATAGCCTGCCTCAACTCCGGCCAGGTCAGGTTCAGCTTGAACTCCACCAAACAGGCGTAATGTTCCTCAGCTGTACCATCGAGCAGGTACGTAAAGAAGTTGCACCTGGCCTCATCCGTCCAGCGCTGAGCCCTAGCTTTGGCTTCGAACTGCCGGAGAAAAGGCGTAATGTCCTCTCGTCCATCATACCGGATGAACGAGTGAACTGGGTTAAAAAACCCAAACGCCTGAATCTCCGACAGGAAAGCCGTTACAGGCGTACACGCACGGTGCTTACCCGCCGTGGTGCCCTGCTCCGGTTCCCCGAAGTCTCAGCATCAGGTTCAGCATCCACGGGATCCACCAAGTGGACCCGTAGTCGCTGAATGGGAGGAGGAACTCCCCGACCACCTCCCGCAGGAGCGGTCCGTGTTCCTCCTCCTGGAGGCATCCGCCCGGCCGGAGCCGGCGGTGCCTTCCTCCATGCACCTTTCCGGTGCACGGGTGACGGTGTGAATCGAGGCTGCTCCCCATGGAGCCTCTGGATCTCTTGGGAAAGATGACCCTGCCACCGCAGTTCATCAATCCCCCTGGCAACCTCACGGAGCTGCTCCTCGGTCATCCTCGTAATCTGTTGGTCGTTCTCTGGCTAAAGAGCTTTATTTTTGAGAAAAACCAACTTAGAAAAAACTTAAAAGGTTCGAAGTCAATGAAGACCTGTAATGGTTCCAATCAAATTGACTCAACAAGTTTATATTAACAAGATTTTTATTTAAAGGTAAACATGAATTTTAATATAAAGTAATATAATATGCCTGAAGGGCAAATAAACAAAGGCAAATCAAAGGAAATAATAATTGATTATATTCTACTACTATTTTTACAATATAAAAAAATGAGAAACTAGATAGTTATTACTAAATAATAAAAACCAAAAATTCAAAAGACATGCATATATGTGTTAGAATAGATTTTGAAATGGTGCAGGAAAATTGGTAGCTAAGTATTGTTTATACAAACAATCTTTGATACAATCAAAATAAAAAAAGAACAATGTTACACTTACATAAAAACAGCAAACCACCTACAGCATCAAATGAGGATGAACACTTCCAAACTAGCTCTGACTGAGTTTACTCTTGTTTCTCTTTAGAACCAACTGGCTACAGTACTCCATTTAAATAGAAACTATTAGCTTAGTGGTACCCTTTGAGTGTACTTAAATAAAGCCAGCTCAAGCTACTTCTCTTTGAATCAGTCATGCTGAATTCACTCTTTAGTTTTGTCACTAGGAACCAGCAGATCTGCAGTACTCCAATAACATGGAAACTAGCATAAATCTATGGTACCCTAATGCTTTACTCAGATAACTCAGGCTGACTATCCCAAAGCAACTATGGTCTCAGGAGCAACCATCAAACTTAGCCACAGTACTCCAATTATGGAAACTAGTGGTTTTAGTTTTGAGGTACTGCTCCAAAGTACCTTTTACTGTTGGAAGTCTTCACTGTTGAGAATTCTCCAGTGAAGATGGCTTAAAAGCCAAAAAGCCTCTCTTTTCTAAGTAATATTGTGGCCTTTTTATATAAAATAGCCTTCATAGACTAACAGTGGAGAATTCTCATTGGTCACTATGACATAACATAATTTACATAATTTTCAGACACTTTTGTGGCAACCTGGTCTGCTCCAATTTTAATTTTGTTGGAGCAGACGAATTTCCCTATGGTGGTCTGCCTGACAGCTACAGTAGGCTGTTGGGTCGGACGCCATTTTGGTGCCAGCAGACCTCTCACCATGAAGTCTATGTGTGAGAGGTCAGAAGTGACCTCTGTCCCCTCCAGGTGGAGTTGCCTGGAGGTTTCCTGTGGCCTAGTCAACCACAGGATCTGGGCAGTTGGTTGTAGGCTGAGCTGAAGACTAGACCTGTGGGTGGAGGTCAGGTAGACCTCCACTGGCCAGGAGTTTCATCTTTGTTTGCCTTTGAGCTTGTGGGCTTATTTATATACAGTGCCTTTGGGCTGGTCAACCGGGCCAGCCCTCATTTGTAAATATCACTGCTTTTCTCATCGTCACACTTTTTCATCACTTACTTGGTGTGTCTGTGTCTATTTCTTGGGGAGTACCGCGGGGGAGGGTGGGATTACCGGTTGGGGAATCACCACCGTCCTTTACCGACCTGTTTCGGCCGGTACTCGTGTCGGCTCGCCGGAGTTCTACCGCGATATTCTCGGCGAGGTGGCGCATCGGCATCGTATTTCACCGTCGGGAGAGCTCCGCATCGGCACCACCCCAGGGGTGCACCGTGTGGAGAGGCGGCTACGGGTACGGTCCCGTCCCCGTCGTCGGAGCTCTGGTACCGGTAAGTGCGGGCGTTTTCGAAATTCGTTTACCGGGTATTGTAACGGTCCGGCGGGACGTTACAATTGGTGGAGGCGCCGGGTACCTGTACCCCGCCTCTCGCACGGTGATTTACCGTGTATTCGACCGTTTCGTCGGTCGAATCACCGTGTGGTGCAAGTACGCCACTGGGCGCGGACTTTGGTCCGTGGGACAGCGGCGGAAACCACCGTTTCACCGTTGGTTTACCGTTATTTACTGTGGGGAACGGACTTTGGTCCATTGTACCGGAGTGAACGGTAAATCTACCGTCATTCACCGTATTTTTACCGTTGATTGACTGTGGGGAACGGACTCCGGTCCGTTGCACCGTGGTTATCGGTAAATTTACCGTCGAGTTACTGTGGGGCACGGACTACGGTCCGTGGTACTGTGGTTTTCGGTGGTGTACAGTATTTTACCGCAAGTACACCGTGGTGTACGGACTTTCGTCCGTTGATCCGCGGTAGAAAGTGGTAAAAGGTCTTTTACCGAGAAGTACACCATGGGAAACGGACTCTTGTCCGTTATACCATGGTAGAAACCGGTAAGGTTAGACTCTGACCGTTCTTGACCATGGGACACGGACTTTTGTCTGTGATACCGCGGTTTTGCACGGTTCCATCCGTTCGGTACGGTATTTTACGGACTTTTGTCCGTGAGATTACCGTTTTCGACGGTGGAAACCCAAGATCTGGTGGCTTTGTCTAGATTTTACCGTTTGTTTACGGTGAAAAATGGAGTCAGCCCCAAAAGTACCGACGGGAGGTCGGGAACTTGGTACGGATGCGGGTTTAGAGTTACGCGGCCGCGTAGTCGATCGTCCCCTTCGGGGGCGGAAGGCGGGGATCCTCTGGAAACAGAGGGACCCAGCGGTAGCGTAGACAGGGATCTACCAGAGGAATGGGTCACGGTGCGGAAACGCCGCCGTGACATCCGTCCGGGAGAATACCCGTTAGAAGACAGTGGGTCCGATGGTGATCTCACCGGGGAGGACGAGCGGCCACGGCCGCTTGTCCAAGTTTCGACCATCGCCCATCTGGTTGGACGTGGCGATCAGCCCCGTGGGGACATGGTGGAAATCCCGGACGAGACTGCACGTGAGGGCCGGGCCTTTTTGGCCGGGCTATCCGAGCAGCAACTCGTTGAGATTGCCTACGGGATAGATGTCTTTCGCTTGGAAGGGCGACTGTCCCGGTCCACGGTTGAGCCGAGGGTGGCACCTCGGTTTTCACTGTCGCCCGTGCGTGAAGGCACACGGGGAGAGGAACCACCGGTACTTCCCCGGTTGGTACCTCCGCGGGTAGCACCCAGGCCATCTCCTCGGGGACTTGGCCGGGTAGCTCCTGCGGCGCCCGGACAGCAGCTGAGGGTTCAGATGATGATACCCTCGGAAGCTGAGTCCGTGTCTGACGTTTCGGGGAACCGGAGCAGGCAGCCTCGCAGGGTTAGCGCCGCTGCTTGGACGCCCGCTCCAGCGGTTCCAGCGGATGTTCAGGCGTTCGGGTTCTTTAACCCGGTCCACTCTTTTGCTCGTTACGACGGCAGGGAGGACTTGACGCCTTTTCTCCGCAAGTTCGAAGCGAAAGCCCAAGCTCAGCGCTGGACGGACGAGCCCCGATGCAGTTTCTTTACGTTTCTGCTGGACGGTCCGGCGGAAGAGTACTACGCCACGTTGGTGGAAACTCTTCCAGACCTGACCTAGACTGAGCTGAAGGATGCTATGCGTAGCCGCTTCAGCACAAGCAACCAGGCTCGCCTCTGTTTCGGTGATTTTGAGTCCATGAAACAGGGGACTACCGAGTCTGTTCAGGCATTCTACTGGCGGTTCTTGGAACTGTCCGACCGAGTGTCTCCGGGGCGAAGACGAGAGCTGCAAACGGAAACTCCAGATGGCCATCACTGATCAGTTGATCGGTTGCAAGGCCGGTACGGTGGAGGCATATGCCCGAAAGGCACGGCTGGTAGAGGCCGATTTGCTTCTAGTAGGTAAATTACCTACCCGTACAAGAGGGGTTCCTCAGGACAGGGCTAACGCTCCGTCCTCCGGAACCATGGCTATCTCTGGGAGCTCTGCCAAGGCTTCATCTTCAAGCCAAACGGGTGCGAAGGCTGCTGCACCGTCCAAGTCGGACAAAGCAGGAGCCAAGACCAGAGGCAAGAAGAAGAAGACGGTAGGCTCTGGTGGAGGTCAGCCGGCGGCAACGCCTCGCGGTACGGACCGTACGGGAGATTCACTCCGGCGACTAGGTCCTTGTTTCGGGTGTAACCAGATGGGTCACCTGAGGAAGGATTGTCCGAAGGCTGCGGCCAAAGGGCAAGTTGCTAGAGTGGTACCTGACGAGTCAGAGCCTCCAGCCAACCGCTGGCGTTGCGCCAGTTTGGCTAGAGGGTCGTAAGTACCTGGTCACCGTTCATGATGGCCAGTTCTACTATCGACTCGTGGAGGACGAGGAGAAATCCTCGTTAAACCGCCGCCGGTCGCCACCGAACTGAGTGGTGTGCGACCGGTAAAGCTTCAAAGCTCAGGTGCCTGTCACGCCCTGAGCTCTGAACGAGGGACGTACCTCCGGGCGGTCTCCAAATATGTGGATGTCCTGCGGAAGGCAGGGGTGCCTCTGGCGAGGTCTGCGGACCCGGAAATTACCCAGTGGGTATTTCCATCGCCATGCTCCACATTGGAGGCCGTATGCAGCCAGCTGGATCGCTGGTTTGCCCCCTCACCCTATATGCCTAGTGGTGAGGTGCTGGATCGTGCGCTCATCGAGCAGGTGGGAGGAGTTGGTGTGCCCATACCTCCTGTTGTGCCTGGGGAGTCTCTGGTTTCTGAGACTGTGCCCCAGTCTTCTGCACGTCTGGGATTACCATCCGGTGTGGACGGTAAGGTGGACGGGAGGCAGAAGATCGATGGTGGGAGCCCGCGGGTTCTCATCCCTGAGCTGCAGAGCCGGGCCTACGACGTAGGTTCACCGAGGGTGTGGGTGTCGATAGGCGATCGTCTGATGGAGATGATCGTAGACACCGGGGCCGACGTGTCGGTCCTAAGCATTACGGCGGCACGAGTGATGGAGTTGCCTATAGATGAACTGGCGGTTCCTTCATTCCTTCTTGGAATGGGTGGGCACTTTATCGAGGTAGTAGGGGTCACAAATGTGGAATTGACCATCCACAAGAAAACCATCAAGGTGCCTCTCCTTTTGGTGAAAGGAGAGGGCGAAGCGTTGTTGGGCATTGATCACGCCTCACGCTTCGGCTTGATGGTAGATATCGTGCACCGGAAGGTTTACTTCCGGGAGGATGTCTGGACGGCACATCCAGACGCCCTCCAAGCTGCATTCACCGATCAAGCGCTTGCAGAACCTAGGGAGGTGGAAGCAATTCCATCGCCGATACCAGGGGCTTTGCCTCAGGGACGGCAACTCCCAGTGGATCCGCCTGCACTCGAGAAGGTTGACGGGTGGGTGAGCATTGTTTCACCAGAGCTGCCCGAGACCAGAACCTCTATCGGGCGCGGAGAAGTTTGTTCTCTGCGACTGAGGGAGAATGTCTGGCTACCAGCCCACGTACGACGTGTCGTATCCGTGACGTTGGTAGAGCATGCCGGCCCTGGCCAGCTGCTTCTCGTGGAACCGCACCGGAAAGCCTTAGGTGGACGTGGTGTGTTGGCCGTAGCAGGTATCGCTGCAGCTAACCGGCTTGGCACGTATGATATCTCGCTTGAGAACGTGGGTAATGCACCTATTGCCCTGGAAACAGGAGAGGGTGGAGCCACGGCTCAAGCTGTGGAAGCTGTCATTGTGGTAGGGCTGGAAGAGCTGTCTAAGTTGAGGGGGAGACCCCACTCCGAAGACAGTTCGACCAGGGAAGTCCTCGTCTAAGTTGAGAGGGGCGTCCGGGAACGGACGCCAAGTGCTCAACATGGCGACGGCTCCTACTCTCGAAGAGTGTCTTAAGATTGGTCCCAATCTGAAGCCTGAAGAGGCGAGACAGCTTCGGGAGTTCCTGCTGGCACGCCGGGATCACTTCGCGTTCGACTTTACAGAGTTGGGTGAAACCTCTCTGGTCGAACATACGATTGACACCGGTGGGCAACCTCCAGTGCGTGAAGGATTGCGTCGAACCGCTCCAGCGGCCAGAGCAGTCGAGAAAGAAGAGGTGGCGAAGATGTTGGATGCAGGGGTTATCCAACCTTTGCGTAGTCCCTACGCGAGCCCTATCTTGCTTGTTTGCAAGAAGGATGGTGGCTTTCGTTTCTGTGTGGACTACCGGAAACTGAATGCCCAGACAAAGCTGGATCAGTATCCGTTGCCTCGCATCGATGATGCGCTCGACTCATTGGCCGGTGCGAAGTTCTTCGCTACCTTGGACCTGGCTAGTGGTTACTCGCAGGTTCGGATGGCTGAGCCAGACGTTGAGAAAACGGCATTTATTTGCTCTCAAGGTCTGTTTGAGTTCCGGAAAATGCCTTTCGGACTCTGTAATGCTCCAGCCACCATGCAGAGAGCGCTAGATCTCTTATTGGCAGGACATAAGTGGGAGACTTGTCTGGTGTACCTGGACGATATTATCGTCTTTGGGAACACTTTCGAGCAGTTTCTCGAGAGACTCTCCACTGTCCTTGGACTGTTACGAGGGGCTGAGCTGAAACTCCAGCCGAAGAAATGTTTCTTTGGCTTTAACCAAGTGCGTTATCTCGGGCACGTAGTGAGTGCCGAGGGAGTTGCTCCGGACCCGGATCTCGTGCGGGCAGTCCAGGAGTTTGATGTCCCGACGACGGTGACAAGCGTCCGCAGTTTTCTCGGACTTGCCGGTTACTATCGAAGGTTCATCAAGGACTTCACCAAGGTGGCCAGGCCTTTGCACGATCTGACGAAGAAGGATGCGTCCTTCGAGTGGTCGGATCAGTGCAAACTAGCGTTTGCTCGGTTAAAGGCATTTTTAACCGAAGCGCCGGTACTCACCATGTACGATCCGCGTGGTGAGGTAATTATCCATACCGACGCTAGTGTGTACGGATTGGGAGTCGTAGTCTACCAGAAGTTACCAGAGGACAGTGTTCTCCGTGTCCTGGCCTACGCAAGCCGACTCATGAAAGGAGCGGAAACACGGAGTGCTTGGCGGTCATGTTTGCCGTGGGTAAATTCCGTCCTTACCTCTTTAACCGGGAGTTTGTGATCGTAACTGATCACCACGCTCTTTGCTATCTGCAGACAGCCAAAAACCTGCAAGGCAGGTTGGGGCGTTGGCAGATGCAGCTTCAAGAGTACCGGTTTAAGGTTCAGTATAGGAAGGGAACACTGCACGTGGACGCCGACGCTTTGAGTCGGTATCCTGTTCCTGATGTGGCGGACCTTTCCTTACCTGAATACGTCGAAGCCGACCTAGGTGAGGTTATTTACCATGTCCGTTCCGAGGTGGATTGGGTCAAGGAGCAAGAGGCCGATGGCTGGTGCTCCAAAGTGAAGAGTGAAATCTTCCGTGACCCCAACTCGAACCTCCGGTTCAAGTTTGTGGTGACAGATGACTTGTTGTTTGCCATCAGATCCATCCAGGATCGGTTGAGAACTGTTCTGGTAGTTCCGAGGTCATGCAGGGCTTTCTGCCTTAGGAAGCTACATGACATTCCCGAAGCTGGTCACTTCGGGATGTTTAAGACCTACAAGAGACTGCGCTCACGCTTCTACTGGATCGGTATGAAGCGGGACACTGTCGAATATGTTAAGTCATGTTTGGTGTGTCAGAAAGCGTGACAGTTCGCTCGTAGTCAGGGATTTCTCCAACCGATTGTGCCGGAGTACCCAGTTGTTACCTGGGGAATGGACTTCGTTGGACCGTTTCCTGCCTCCGTGGGTGGAGTCACCTATGTACTAATCATGGTTGACTATTTCACCCGGTACAGTGTGGCAAGGGCGGTATGAAGGGCCACGGCCGCCTGTGTGGTGAAATTTCTGAAGGACGAGATCCTTTCGGTGTATGGCACACCGAAAGCTCTTGTCTCGGATCGTGGGTCCCAGTTCTCCAGCAAAGTCCTGCTGAAGTTCCGGGAGCGCTATAATATAGCGCATCACTTCACGACGGCGTACCATCCGCAAGCTAATGGGCTTACGGAGCGTACGAATAAAACCGTAATGGAAACCATCAAGTGGTACCTTGATCCCCTCAAGGAACAGCGTGACTGGTGGGATAAATTACGGCCCGCCGTGTGGGCTTATAACACAGCTGTCCAGGAGAGTACGCAAGAGTAAGGAAGAGCAGGCTCGTCAACGTTTGACGGCTGCTCAGAGAAGGCAGAAGGAGCGGTATGACGCTGGCCGTGTGGAGCCTCCCCCGTATCAGCCTGGTGATCAGGTGTGGATAAGGGATCAGGCTGGGAAGCTTGGTCAGGCGAAGAAATGGAGCTTGGCCTATAAAGCTGAGAGGGGTACGGTGGTCACGCAGTATTCCGACCTGGTCTACGAGATAGTTCGTAGATGGGTATGGTCGGAAGGTGCGTGACCGGTTTCATGTAGATAACCTTAAGCCGTACGTACCCACCTGTACCGTGAGGGAGGAAGATGGACTTGGAGTCTCTGACACCTCCTCCGGTACAGACAGTGATGCCACGGAGGCTTCGGCGCGGAGTGGAATGACTCCGGCGCTAAAGCCACCGTCCGTTTCTTCGCCGGAGTCTACCGACTCTGAGGGAGATGACCCCCCCTCCACCTCGGTATAATCTCCATCCGCGGAGACCGAGGGTGTTCGAGGTGAGTGGGTTTGACGCTCGAGTGGGAAGCCCCATATTGTGGGGTACTCTGAGCGTGTCCTTCCCATGGTGGGAGAGAGCTGGCAGTCCGCTAGTTTGGGCGGACGGCTGGGAGAGGAGGCGGCCGGACATTGCGGTGTTTGGGGCCCCGCCACGGTTTCAGTAGAAACCAAGGGCGACCCATCGCCAGGTGTCCAGCCAAAGGCCCGACAAAATCGGTCCGTGGACGGAGAAATCCATCTGTAAAAACCTCCGTGCAATCTCCAATTACCGTCAATATAAGAGAATTGACGGTAAATGTCTCTACCCACCAGTTCCAGTCTTGGGGTAGGAGGATTCACCGTGTGTCTGCCCCTAAGAAGGCAGACAACGGTGAAATCTCCATGGTGACCATGCATGAGGTGGCTGATGATGTTTTAGCCGCTACTGCACGGCCATTAGCCGCTAAGACGGTGAATTTGGTGGCTAGGCGCCATCTTGTTTGCAAATTAAACAAACAAAGGACGCCGGCCACACGTGGTTTTGAACAAACGCAAATTCACCGTCGGAGAGGCCACCAAGACCTGGAAAAAAGAGGGCAAAATTAAAAAAGTAAGTCCCTCTAAGGGAATTTCCTTCTCCTGCCTGTTGGCAGTTCTCTTTTATTTGTTAACGGTGTGTTTTACGGTCAATGACCGTATACACACGTGGTGGGTGTGGTTTCGCCGCCATGACTGTTGTCATGGTGGTTCAACCACTAAGGAAAGCACTTTTCCGGTGGGTTTAGCCCGTCCGAGCGCCGTTTCGCTTGGGAAGGCCCAAGTTCGACGGTGTTTGGATGGTAGAAGCCCGCCAGGGAGTGGTTTTCGCCGTCCGAAGGCGGTAAAACACGGTTTTGACCGTGAATTGCCGACTTTGGACGGTGATAACGGCATTTTGCACGGTAGAAGTCCGTGCAATGCCCTTTCCAACCGTCGGCACTCGGTGAAAGGGTGTTTTCACCGTCAGAAGGTGGTTGGCCATGGTTTTTACCGTGGTTTACCGACTTTGGACGGTGGAAACCGTGATTCGCACGGTGAAATCCCGTGGAATACCCTTTCTACCGGTTCCGAAAGGGGGAAAAGTGGTTTTCACCGTATGAAGGCGGAAAAACATGGTTGTGACCGTGGATTACCGACTTTGAACGGTAAAAACGAGAATTCTCACGGTGAAAGCCCGTGGAGTTCACTTTTCCGCGGTAAAAACTTGTTTTTAACGGTTTCTTCCCTTATTCACAGGCTCACCACGGAGAAGGAGAAGGAGGAAGGCGACGGGAGTGGCCAACGGTCCCCCTCCCTCAGCCCGCTGCATCCGGGGGATGCAAGGCTGTTGGAGTCGGGATCGGAGGGCTCCCCATCATCTAGCGGACCGGAAACGGCTGACGCTACCGTGGAATCAGTTGATTCCCCAGCGGCAGAGGCCGTGAAAGGTCCGAAGTCTGCCCAGTCGACTCCGACCGGTGTCGGAGCCTTCTAGGGCAGATACCTGCAGTCTCCCTCCAGAGATACGGCTGCTACCACCGTTCAGTCGGTGGCGGCGGTAGTTTCTCCGGTTGGAGAGGCTGCAGAAGCGGGTATTGATGGTGGGAAAGCGGCTACCGGTGTGGTAACCGCTAGTACCCCGGAACCCGGGTCTCCGTCTGTTCGAGACCTCCTAGATTGGTCTAGGGTGGTCGAGGACAGTGAGGACGTCTCCTTGGGAGCGTCCTTAGTCATTGACATGGAGATGGAGGTCGAAACCACCGTTGATTCGGCTGTTGACGCCTCAAAGCAGTGGCGGAGCCGTAACGCCTCTTCAGAGGGTTCTTCGGAGTCTGACGGGAGTAGTTCGGCCTCCGAGGGTAAACCGTCTGGGATCCCCCGGAGTTCTTCCCGCCGATCCAATGTCTTTGGAGGCCGTGGCTGTGTCCTTGGCCGAAGAAGAATGCCGCTTGGATCGGTTGGACGAAGCTAGACGGGACATGGTCCAGGAAGGTGGCTTCCTGGTCGGGGACCGTCGATGCTTCGTCGGGGAGTTTCCGACCGTGCAGGTGAGGAAGGACGGCACAAAGAAGCGCAAGAAAAAGTCCGGAGCCGCACGGATCACTGCCAGAGCCAAGGCTCTCGCAGAGAGAGAGCGGCACTGCTCAAAGCTAAGGAGGAGGCGTTGAAGAAGTTCACGCCTGCTGTGGGGCTTCGAGTGGAGACTCACCCGCCCAGACGGTTGTTCAGGGGCTGCTAGGCCAGAGAAGCCGGCTACTGGATCGGGTCCGCCCGAGGCAGTAGCTGGCCACTCCGGCTGGCGGTCGGACAACCCGAAGAGGTCCTGGCGAGCGGAGAAGAAGGCTACCCAGCCTCCAGTACCCGCTCCCGGTAAAATGGGGAAATCTGTGAGTGGTGGTGGTGGTAAGGGACAAAAAAGGTCCCGCCCTCACACCCCACCAGTGGCTGAACGCTCTCGAGGCAAGAAGGCCAGGTCCTCCGGTCGAGGAAAGGCCTCCGAACCTCGGAAGCCCGAGAGCTTGGATGACAAGCTCAAACGGCTTCAGGCTCAAGCAGCGAGCCTGCACCGACAGATCGCGCGTGCGGTCGTTGCAGGTGAGCGGCAGGAGTTTAAGCGCCCGGCTGCGGAGTTCCCTCCCCTGCAGGGGATGTCCGCCCGGAGCCCGCTCAAAACAGGGGAACCTCCTGTCGGTCGTGGTGTCCCGCCTATTGCAAGCGCCACGACCATCGCTGGCCAGAAGTGAATCGCCGAGAGGGAGGCGATGCAGGCTTCCAGTGCACCAGCCCATGGTGCGGAAGCCAAAGCTACTGGTATCAAGAGTCAGCCGACTCTTGCACCGAAGGAGAAGCCTCTCCTTCGGGATGGTCGAGGAAGATTTGTCTCCGGACAATCATCCTCGGCTGTCGCTTTGGCTAAGGGCACTTCTTCAAAGAAGAGTACGGCTCCGGCCGGAAAACCTTCGAAGAAGGAGTCCGAGAAGGCGAAGGGGGCTAACCACCCGCCTGATCGGCCCAGTAAGTCGTCGGGGTCAGTTAAGTCTTACCCGACGCATGGTCAACCTTCCTCTCACGGGAAGAAAAAGAAAAAGAAGGACCGTAAAAAGTCCAAACGTGAGAGGAAGGGAAGTCCGACACCCTCCAGTAGTAGGTGCCAGGGAGCCGAAACTGGAGGCGTCGTGGCGGAAAAGGAGGAGTCCCGGCGTGCTTGCCTGAGCACGGACGGGAGTCAACCGGTCCATACCTGTCCCGTTGAGGCGGCACGGATGGATGGTAGGTCGATGCGCGACGTTTTGGTCGGCACGACTCCATCCTACCCGAAGGTGGATGCGGTCTCGAGCCTGCGGGTTCGAGCAGTGGGAACCCTGCACCGTGTGACTTTGCCCTCACCTAGGGGCGAAGGAACCTCGGTTGCAGGAGTCAGTGTTCCCACAAGACGTGACCCCGTGACCCCCAGTGGGGTACATCCTTCTCTCCGGTCCATGGCGGCGGGGTATTCGATACCCTAGGACCTGAAACGTCAACCTCCCCTAGGCCTGAGGCTGAGGGATGGCGTATTGGCGCATTGCCCCCGTATTCAGATGCAGAGGTGTATCTGAATAACCGGCTTGGTCTCTGGCAGGACCAGCCGGGAATGGAGGGTTGCCAATACCACGGCTACTACCGTCTGGATGAGCCACTTCCAGAGCCGTGGGTAGCAAGGCTACCGCCGTACAACATGCGCCATGTGGTGGCGTTTGGTTGTGGAGGTTTTCCTGTTGTTATGGTCGTAAATCCGGTCCATTAAACGTTTGCTATTTTGGATGTGGTGGGGCTAGATGCCGGAATAGTTCGTCTAGCCCGGCGTGCAGCCCCATTCATCCAACGTTTGCTGGGATGCGACTTAGGAGGTATGGCTGGACAGTTCATTACTGAGCCTCTACCAGGGTGCGAGACCGAGCCCGCGGTTGCCCTGGTAGACCTCCTAACAAGTCGGACGCTTCGTACGCGTCCGCAACTCCAGGATATTCCTTTCGAGGAATTCCGAGCCCTGGAGGAAAGCCGTCTTAGGGGGACGGTCTTCGATACTGGTTTTGGGTGGTGCAACACCCAGATGTGCTTGTGGTGGGCACGTCGGTGGGCTGCGGAGTGGATGGGCTCCACTTTCGCGACACCGCCAGAGAAGCCGTCCAGTACCTAAGAAGGTCAGGTTCGGGGAGCAATCCTGGCTGGCTTGACTGACCTGTTCCCGAGACAGAACAGGGAAGTTGAGAGGATTGTGGCAACCTGGTCTGCTCCAATTTTAATTTTGTTGGAGCAGACGAAATTCCCTATGGTGGTCTGCCTGACAGCTACAGTAGGCTGTTGGGACGGACGCCATTTTGGTGCCAGCAGACCTCTCACCATGAAGTCTATGGGTGAGAGGTCAGAAGTGACCTCTGTCCCCTCCAGGTGGAGTTGCCTGGAGGTTTCCTGTGGCCTGGTCAACCACAGGATCTGGGCAGTTGGTTGTAGGCTGAGCTGAAGACTAGACCTGTGGGTGGAGGTCAGGTAGACCTCCACTGGCCAGGAGTTTCATCTTTGTTTGCCTTTGAGCCTTTGGGCTTATTTATATACAGTGCCTTTGGGCTGGTCAACCGGGCCAGCCCTCATTTGTAAATATCACTGCTTTTCTCATTGTATATCCGTCGTAAGTGTGAATAAACACTTTTTCATCACTTACTTGGTGTGTCTGTGTCTATTTCTTGGGGAGTACCGCGGGGGAGGGTGGGATTACCGGTTGGGGAATCACCACCGTCCTTTACCGACCTGTTTCGGCCGGTACTCGTGTCGGCTCGCGGTAGAACTCCGGTTCTACCGCGAGACGACACGAGTACTGGTGATATTCTCGGCGAGGCGGCGCATCGGCGTTGTGTTTCACCGTCGGGAGAGCTCCGCATCGGCACCACCCCAGGGGTGCATCGTGTGGAGAGGCGGCTACGGGTACGGTCTCGTCCCCTACGTCGGAGCTCTGGTACCGGTAAGTGCGGGCGTTTTCGAAATTCGTTTACCGGGTATTGTAACGGTCCGGCGGGACGTTACACTTTAATTTCTATTAGAACCTTCATGGAGCATTTGTGTTGGGGGCATAAATACTCCATGTTTTCATAAAACCAAAATAAAAAAAAGACGGGTTGTTTGTTTTTCTTCCTGTCTGGGATTTTGGTAAATAGGCCTGGTCTAGAGAAAATGTGGTCAATTTCTAGACAGTCTAATTGTCTCTATAGTTTCTTCTGGCTTGCCACTAGAGGGGAGGGGTGGAACAGGAGGTAACAAATGAAAAGAGGAGTAAATAAACAGGGAGTAATTAAAAAGAGGGGATAAAGTAAAAGAGGGGACTTCTTTAATTAAAAGTTTTGAGGAGGGGAATCAATCTTGTTAGACAACATGATATATAGGCCTATATTACAGATAGGCCTATTTAGGCATATGTCTCATGTTTATATAAGCAATGTTTTAAAGAAGGGGAGGGGGACTTTATTTTTCTTTTCTACATTAGTGGTAACTTGAACAAAAAAGAATATATCTTATCTGACAACAGGCTGTATAGGCCTCTTGTGTGTAGATAGGCCTACTTAGCCATGTGTCTAGTTTCAAACTTTTAATTGGGGAAAGAGACAAGGTGGAAGGAAAAAGGAAAAAGTTTTAATTCTAATCCTCAACTGGGGGGAGGTCTAAACAAAATATAGTGAGTATACAGCTGTTACAGGCATAATCAGAAACCCTATTGACAGAAAAGAAGGGGCTTTTAGACTTGTAAATAAGACAATAATAATAATGCAAAAACTATTTCACAAAAATGATATAACTATAATTTTCTAACTAATAAAGGTTTACAATCATTTATTACAATAAAGACTTAAAATCAGATTGGGAAAAAGCAATTAAAAAATCTTGATTCATGTAGAATGAAAAAATCTTCATTCTACAAATCTATCGTCTACTTACGGTAAACTTGACCGTAACCCGGTTTTACCACGGTATCCACGGACAAAAGTCCGTGCCCTACAGTGTTCTTCCTGTCACCCGGACAAGCTACGGTTAAGTTACCTTTTTACCGGGTTCTACCGGTCCTGCACGGTAAATCACCGTGCTACCGGTATACTAATGGTAAAAATAACCGTTATCCCGCGTTCGGACGGTCCTGCACAGTCAACTACCGCACCCACCGTCCTACTTACGGATAACCTAGGGCTTTCCCCGGTGACCACCGCGGTATCACGGACAACCGTCCGTGTCCCACGGTCCTTCACCGGACTACTACGCCCTAAGCCGCGTTTGACCGACAAATGTCCACGCCCTACCGGCACACACACGACTCCGGTCTTACCGACCACACAAGAGAGGCTGGTGGTAGCGCTACATGGCGCCTCCACCAATTGTAACAACCCGACTGGGCGTTACAATGCCCACGGTAAATTTTGCTGAACTTACCGCCACCTGACCTCCGTTGGGACGGGTCGAAACGCTGGCCAGCACTCCTCTTGTGCCCTCCCGTGTACACGGGTAGCGCCGGTTGGAGGTCGACTCCCTCGCCGCACGTCGACGGACGAAAGACCGCCGTACAAGACGAGGAATCCCCGGTAAATCCCCGATGGATCTTACCGTGGATAAACCACGTGCGAGGCACAGGCCGACACGACGATAAACATGCCGGAAACAGGACAGTGGTGGGCGGCAACCCCTGCCGACAATCCCCACCCTCCCGCGATACTTCCCCAGTAATTATTAATAATCAAAGACACGGACCACAGTGGTTAGAGTGAAAACAATAAAGAATATTTATTCTACAAGAATAAGTAAAAAACACTCACTGATCAAGAGGCAATATCTGCTGGTAAATCCTACCAGCAGAAAGCCACAAACAGAGATGAATTTCCAGGCTATTCTAGCCAGGAGGAGAGGTCAAAGACCTCCACCCAAGCACAAGGCAAAAGATGAATGGTGGCCATCTTGGCCACCTGATGATTGATGAGAGCAACACAGAACTGGTAACGCCATTATATATCACCCCCAGGCTGCTCCACCTGGGGGAGGACAGTGACCCTTGCTGGCCATTTTGTCGTCTGCCTGGCAACCAGTTTGAGGTGCCTAGCAGACGACAATGGGAATTTAGTTGTTGCTCCACAAAGGAGCAAAACTGGGTCGTCACAATCTATGGAATAAATCCATATTTTTATTTAATTCAAATCAGTGGTCTTTATTATTAATTATTTTTGCGACTGTGGAATTCATCAATGTTTGCAGCTCTACACCTTATCTGATACTACAATTCATCGATCAGGTGCAAACCTGCAACTGTAAGTCAGCTAACTATTTTAATACTATTTTCAAGGGTCGATAGAATTAGTGACTTATCCAACCACTAAAGATACGGGTAAAAACTCGTTCCGTATCGACAATTAAGCAGATTCTTTCAAGGGGAAAAAAGGTCCGTCACACAATTATGACGATATTAGGTGTATATTAGAGGCACACCAGAAGCAGACCAGTATTAGGAGTATATGATAGGCAGACCATAGATACAAGGCCAGGTCTGGCTCTCATTTTCATTTGGGGGAGAGGTGAATCCTTCTGCACTGTCTCTGCCTGACAGGTATGTTCAGGTTGGTTTCTGGCCAGCATGCTTTTACTAGCGTGTCGGTCCTTTAGGACTTACGTTAGGTTCCGGATCTTCCTTCCTCTCACGCTTGGACTTGTCCTTTTTCTTTTTCCCGTGAGGAAGGTTTTGTGAGCATTGGACGACCTTTATGATTATTTGGCAATTCATTATGCTCGTTTTTCTGTAACTAGTTTCTTCCCTGGATCGCGTGGTGATCACACGGAGAAGATTCGAGCTACAGAAGTAGTCAGATGGTGATTGATTGTATTCATTCTTCTATGTAGGGGTGCAATCTATCAGAAGGATGGTTACCATCCACTTCTGGTTGCCATTGTTGTTCATCTTTCTCTTGGTTGGAAGATCTGCTGCTCCATAGGGATCCATATGCTTTCTGGCCCTATGGTGTCTCCGGCTTCTCTAGAGAAGGATTAGTTTCAGAACAGAAGACAATGTAGTTTCATATTATAAACACTTTATTCACTCTTGCATTGAAACATAAACGTTACAAGAATGAATGTTCATTATTAAAGGTTCATCCACATGCCCATGATGTGATACAGATATAGAAATTGACGTAGTACAAAAGTAGAGCAAACTGGATCAAGAACAAAGAGGAGCATGGTCCTTTTATACCTTTGTGACGACCCAGTTTTGCTCCTTTTGGAGCAAAACTAAATCTCCTGTTGTCCTCTGCTAGGCTGGCTATTTGGCTGCCAGGCAGACTGTCCTCCCCAGGTGGAGCAGCCTGGGAGTGGTATATAATGGCGTTACCAGTGCAGTGAGTGGAACCCCTTTTATGTGAGATGCATGTAATACTGTGCTCCGTCAATACTCATCTTAATCCTGAATTACATCTATAGTGCTGTTGTTCTCTGCTGGAGAAATCATCCAACAGATTTGCATAATAATTGAGTGAGTCTATTTGCTTATACTTGAATAAAGTATTCTTTTATTTCCACTCTACACTGTTTCCGTGTCTGTTTCATTATATTATTGGGTAAGTAACCGCGGGGAGGGTGGGGGTTTGCCGTTGGAGTTATGCCGGCACTTCACCTTCCTATTTCAGCGTGTTCTTTGTCATGTTGGCCGGTTCTTCGCGTCGTCACCCACGGTGAGATCCACCGGGGGTTCACCGTGGGTTCTCTGTCATTTTCGGCGGCCAATCGACCATTGATCTTCGGGGAAGATCCTCCGATCTGCGCCACCCATGATGCGGACAGACAAGAGGAGGGTTGGCCCGCACTTCGACCCGTCCCAAGGAGGATCAAGCGGCAGTAAGTTGGGGAAAATTTACCGGGGCATTGTGACGACTAAGTCGGGTCGTTACACCTTCGACCTGTGTACACCTATGAGGTGTAATCAGGTTCAAGTGACCATGGTTCTAAAAGGTATTAATCCGCCACTTAGAATTAGGACATAGATTATGGGACAGAGATGAGTTCTTTAATTCCAGGATATTGTTTTTGGTGGGATCATGAGTTACTGGGTATTACAGTTTACTATGCTTCGAGTTGACCCAGTCTAGCTTGAAGGCTTACCAGGCTGATCAGGCTGTGGCAGGTGAATAGCCTGCTTAGCCCTCTCGGTCTTGTCATCCGTAGTTTTCAAAATCAGTCTCGTGGCCAAACTGACACCCTTGGACGGTTGTGCACCCACAAACCGTCCTTGATTACCTCAAAAGAGAAATTTCTCTTTCGGTGCAAGAGTCAGCTGAATTTTGCCACCAGCAGTTTTATCTGCCATGGTTTGGGCTGGTGCCTTGGCAGATTGCATCACCTCTTGCTGTGTGATTCGCTGCTACAAAGCAGCTGACTGCACTCGCAACTTGAGCGACACCACAACTGACTGGAGGTTTCCCTGTTCTGAGCATATTCCTGGCAGAAATTTCCCACAGGGGCAACACTTTCATGCCTGGAACTCAAACTCCTGGCGACCTTTAGGGCCCATTGCCGGAATATTGCGGGCTTCTAAATGTGCCGCTTGTGCCTTGAGGATTCTCAGCCGTTCCTCCTGATTGGGCTTTTTACTCAAGAAAGCCTTTGCTCTCCTAGAGGTCCTGGCTTTCTTACCTATTGGACGAGAAGCTACCGGTGGGGTGTTAGAATGGGGATGTTTCTGGCCTTTTCGTTTGGTAGTTTCTAAAGGCTGTGAAGCCTTTTTCTCTACCTGCTGGGCCCTCTGAAAGGTCACAGTCTTCCAACTTGATTGCTCAGCCACAACTGTGGGTTAACCCGAGGTTGGCAGCTGATCTGCGGGCCAAAAGACACGTGGATCTCCTTTTGAGTGGGCTAGAGTTCCAGGCAAAGACCCACTACCAGCATGAATTTCTATAAGGAAGCTTCATGGAGCATTAACTGAGCCTCTCAGCCAGAGCTTTCGTCCGTACAGCATACCGAGCAGCGCCATACTTTGTGCACTTCATGGTACCATCTTTACGGTACTGCTCGGTCGGAACATCCCCAACGAAGAACCATTCTCCACCAATCAGGACACCACGTGATTGCACCATGGATTTATAGGCTTTGTCCAGCTGGTCAAGTTGAGCCACTTCCTTTGCCACACCCATCGGGTTTTTTTTCTGAGGTTATTCTTAACCAGCAGGAGTTTCTCAACTGGACCCAGTCACCAACTGTGTACCCATGGAGGCCTTATGACTGCCATCAGACTCAAGAGACTCCTGAAGAGTGGTAGCGACCTCTATACTGCTGTGAGGTGTCTACCACCGAATCCACGGTGGTTTCCACCGCCATCTCCATGACTCTGACCAGGGATGTTCCAAAGACACCCTCCCCGCCTTCCTCCACCGCACTAGCCCAATCTAGCCGAAGACCCAAATTTTGTCGTTTCGGCGGATATTTCGTCTGACGCTCAGAAAAGGGCGGGGCAATCTAAATTTTAGTGGTGGGCAGAGAACTGGCGTTTGGAACCAGCACAAGAAATTCGTTTGCCCCACCTTTTTATGAGCATCAGAACAAATATCAACCAATTATAAATTGCTGTTCCTTATAAAAGGGCGCGGGTATGTGACCGATGTAAAAAATGGGTCGCATTTTAAACGTTTTTTGACGTTTTTTCTAACATGGAGTTCCTGCACGTTTATAAATTCATCTTTCCTTGCATCTTTGATCTACCTCTCATTTACTCCGATCATTCTGACAGGTTAACATCTAGTATCATCATAATTGTATTACATGGAATATTTAAAATCGAAAACATAACCCCAAATTAACCCGCCAATGACGGATACTACAGCTAGTTGTTCATAACATTTTATTCGTGTTTTTTTTTTCTTTTTAATGATTTATTGAACCGATACATGGAAAAGTTTTCAGCCGTCTTAGAATAAAACTTTAAAGCCAAAAATCCACTAAGGATATGTAATAAAACACAAAGGTTGATTATGTAACTACACACTTTTTTACTATAGTATTTCAGAATTCCACAATAACCATGCAACTAATTTATTAAAAAAAAAAAAACGGTAAAATAACTTCGATATATTGAGACGTTTTGGGCCCGCCGCTTTCTTTTATTTTTAGCGCTATTTCGTTTTGGATTTTTAAACTTGTTTTTCATCTTCTAATCTTGTTGTAGCTTCTGGGCCACTCGGTAATTTTGGGTACCGAGTGACCCAGATTCTATTTTTGCAATTGACCATTTAATTCCCCCTCATGTAACTTCTAATGAGTGGGTTTTATGTGATTTTAATTTTGTTTACGTTTTCTTCTGTTATCACTTAGGTGTGATAACAGAAGATGAATCATGGTTTTGGCCAGATAGACCTTTTCGTTGATTGGTCTATTTGGGTCCAAACTTTATTTTAACCATGTGGCAACCTGGTCTGCTCTATTTTTCAAATTTTGATAGAGCAGACGAATTTCCCTGTGGTTGTCTGCCTGACAGCTACAGTAGGCTGTTGGGACGGACGCCATTTTGGTGCCAGCAGACCTCTCATTATGAAGTCTATGGGTGAGAGGTCAGATGTGACCTCTGTCCCCTCCAGGAGGTTTCCTGTGGCCTGGTCAGCCACAGGATCTGTGCAGTTGGTTGTAGGCTGTGGATGTGACCAGACCTGTGGGTGGAGGTCAGGGTGACCTCCACTGTCCAGCTTGGATTCATCTTTTTGCTTTACCTTTTGGCCTTTTATGTTTATGGGTGTTGGCTGGATGAATTATCCAGCCAATGTGTAAATAACACTGTCATCAATCATCGTAAGTGTAATTAAACAGTTTTTTATCATCACTTAATTTGTGTCGTGTATTTATTTGGGGGTTTACCGCGGGAGGGTGGGTTTCCGGGTTAAGGAAACTCCACCGTCCATTTCGACCTATTTCGGCTGGTAAATCGTGTCGGCTCGCAGTGAAACCGGAGTTTCACCGCGATATTCTCGATGAGGCGGCGTTTTTCGTTGTGTGTCACCGTCGAGGGAGCTCCGCGCCGACATCACCCAAGGGGTGCACCGTGGGAGAGGCAGCTGTCACCGGTAGGTAAGAGCGTTTTGGAGTTTTTGTTTACCACGTATTGTAACGGTCCAGCGGGACGTTACAACCAATCAGATGTTTGTGCCCAGAGAATCCTACTTGTGGATTCTCAGGGTATATAAAGAGTGATAATTGTCTGTTTGTGACCGATTCTAAAACACGGAACCTTTGCCCGATTTTGGCTAGGTTTTTGCAACTAATTTTCGAATGTTATTTTTTTCTAAGTGTTGTGTATAACCAAGTTACTATTTTCGCTGATTTCAAATATTTGAATAAAACTTCCATTTCTATTAAAACTAAACCAGTGGTGTTTCTTTAAATTATCTTGTGTTGGATTATTTTCGCAACGCGCCTTTCATCATTACATTGCAGCTCTTCACCATTTGGATACTCTACGACTCCAAACAGGTGCAAACCTGCAATGCAAGATTGTAAGTATATTCACACTGATTTCACGGGCAAATTTACGGACGAAAGTCGGAGATACAGAGACTAAAGACCCTCAAGACTGTAAAAGTCTTTAGCCAGGGACTAGTGAGGACATTAAATAGACCTTATATTGGTCTAGTCCTCTCGGGCCGGTAGAATTAGTGACCTAGCCACTCACTATTAATACGAGTGTGAACTCGCTCGTATCATTTAAAAGAGCAGATTCTACCTGGGGAAAAAGGTCCGTCACTATATAATATAACGAAATCTCCATCGCCATTCGTGTTAAAGTTTCAATCTATAGCGATTTTCAGAACACAGAAATCCCCCCCTCCCCCCAAAAAAAACACAAAATCCTTGCAATGCACGCCTTTTAGCCCATTTGTGTGTTGTTTATTTCGTTTCATCCTGTAGTGCATAACTTTAGGGTCATAATGTACTGCTTGTACAAATGTGATCTAATTATTGCAATCGTCTATTTATTTTGTAATCTTTAGATCTCCTAAGTCAGTTGCCTTTTGTCTTTCTAATTCTGCCTGACTGATTTTATGGCCTTTTAATTTGTATCTGTTTTGAGTTAAGCCACAATTAAGTGTGAAAACAGATGATGTCATGTTTTGGGACTATCGGACTAATCTTTTGATTGGTCATTGTGTCTCTAAAATTGTAAAGTAACGAATCCCAAACCCTGTTATCCTCTTTGGCCAGAGCTTCATTTTGGCCGTATTTTAGAATTTAATGTAGCATGTTTTGTATTTGTGTTCACTTCTTCAGATAGGGAATCTATGTTCAATTTTTAAGAGATCTATACCATATTGTTTATATAAATTTAAAGTTATTTTACTTAACAAATTGGTCATCTTTATTGTTTTTTTGGCAAACATCATCTCGAATTAAGTTATTTCAATTGAAACGTCACTCGAAACAGAATACCAGATGAAAATCTGAAACATCTAAGCTGAACAACGAGGACGTGAATATGCTTTTCAAAGGCATTTTATCAGGTGAAAACCTGAAGGTTAGCAGGCAGCAAAAGATTCCCTACAAAGCTGTGAAAGTCCTTTTCAGGACTCATGAAGATGCCGTAACGGTTTATAAATGTTCTAGTCCTCCAGGGTCAGGTAGAATAGGTGGCATAGCCAACCACCTTCAGAGCACGTTGTAAAGTTGCCCTGTAGCCAATGAAAGCATATTTTACCCACAAGAGAAATGGTCTGTCACAATATACATTGTATATTAAAAAAACCAAAGGCTGAATATGAAATTGCATACAGTGTACGTGTATTTTTGTTTTACAGTATTTCACAATAACCGCGTATATAAGTTTTCGAGAAAATAGCAAAACTACTTATGGTTCATCAAACTTTTCATAGGGTTGCATGTTAAAGTTTTGTCTGCTTGCTTCTTTGTGGTCATGTATGGCCAATTGTCTTAATTGTGGCTTGGGTTTAGCTGTAAAGTTCAAATGTACATTTACATATGCCTGTTGTAACTATTAGAATGTTTTGTACTTCCAGATAACACGACACCATCGTCTCTAATTGGTTCATATGATGATGAACAATCACCTCCACCCCGAGCCATTGTTGGCAGTGCAGGCTCACCTTTTTCTTTTTATCATCAAAGAACGACAACTCCAACTTCTATGCGTCCTGGTCGGGCACTTATAAACCCATTTGATCCGTCTCATGTTACTATCAAGCTCACTTCAAATCGACGTCGCTGGACTCATGTTTTCCCCCTTGGTATATGCATTTTTCAGTTTGTCAGTAACATGTTTTGATTACTTTGCACATTATCATAATTTTCTGAAACGATATATCTGTAATATTTCGCCCACAAAATGTCTGCGATGGGATGAGCAACCGAAAAAAAAAGCGTCTTTTAATGACGTTCATCCATGTGTATCCTTTTTCGCCTTTTCTCTGTGCCCAAATCATTGTAATGCAACCTACATGTTGGTTCTATACATTGTTGTAAAAAGTTTGGCTATAGCAGTGTTTCTCAAATTGAGGTCCGACAGTCAGTGGCGATATCCGTGGTGGTCCGCAGACACAAAAATAGTGAGAAAATTTTTTTTTACAATGCAAATGTCAGAACGGAAGTTGCCAGCAGTTGCCAGTGCATCGACAAATTATCTAGTGGCCGTCATTGGGAAAAATTTTGAGAAACACTGGGTTATAGATTGTTTACTACACATTTATCAAATCTCTAGTGACATGTTTGCATCTCTATGACAAATTAAGTTTGATCTATATATCTTTAAGGGAAAATAGAGGTAAGCTGATGTGAAGACAAAATTAGCTAAAGATGTAAATTTAAGTCAGCTTCAAAGTTTTAGCTAAAGCTTTGTCATGTGTATATATGCTGAAAATGAAATGTTTGGGCTTTTGCTGAAATTTACTTTCAGCTTCTGTCAAACATGATCGAACTTTTCAGTTCAAATAAGACTAAATTTAGGCTATTGATGTCATAAACATGTGATCACTTTCAGCCAATAAGTATTTATGTGGTCATATTTTTAACATTGTATTGAAGAACAATAGCAAAACTTGGCAATTAGTGCAAAACACATAAACAATTATATTTAAAAGTTTAGTTATTTAAATAATTACTTAATAAATTAATTAAAAAATCTTAAATAATTAAATTTATAAATAAATTTCTAAAATATAAATCATTTTCGCTAGTGGCAGGTTTCTTAAAAAAAGCATTAAAATTGAAATGTAGCCCTCTTCTGTTACCAACCCTTTTTGTTCACAGTGCATTGAGCTTATAATTTTTTTTAGCGTTTCTCTAAATAGTAAAATGTGACCACTTTTGTATGCTTAAATGCTAAAGCTCATCTTTTGCAAATTATCTTTGTCATCTTAAACTACCACTTTCCAGCATACCTATATTTTCACCATTAAGGCAAGTTTGCAGTACAGTGGAATAGCCGTTTTGTGACGACACAAATAATTACAATTAGAAACATCATTATGCAATATGATACAATATCATGGTCTATGTAGATATCATAAAACAATGGACTATTTAAGCAGTTGGTATTTTTTCATTTTTGTCATTGATGAAAAGTTTATTTTTAAACTTATCTACATGAAAATGTTTTGATGTACTACTTGTACTTGCACTTCTTGTTTCTAAAGCATCTTCATTTTATTTTTATATTACATACAAAAGGCTAAGTAATCGAATTTAGATTATCAGCTGTTGATAAACATCAGAAGTCAAGCTTACTATCCGTTGTGTTCTTAACTAATTTGTAGACCAACAATATAAAAGCTCATCAACAAAATTCGATCCGGTTGTTTGACATCTGATGAAAAGAAAAAACAAAACTTAATAACAATTTTTCATACTTGTTCATGTTAATTTGATCATAAATGGTTCAATTAGCAAATCAATTGTTGGTCAGTCTGGTGTAAAAACATTTTTTTTTTATTACAGGTCCCACTGGCATCTTCATGCAACAGCATCATTATCAAGCCATTCCACAGCAGACGAGTAGTATTGATGGCGTAGAGCGTGGTGAACCAACTCAAGAAGTTTTGCAAGCTGGTCAGTTGGCTATGGAAGCCAGAAGGCGGAAGACATCATCGATATGTTTGCATCCGAATGAAGGTGATCATGAGCTTCTGATTAACTAGAAGCATTCTAAATGTTTGTTTAGATCCTATGCTAAAACAGGGTACTCTGGGTACAACGTTTCTAGAAATAAGAGTGTTCAGTTTGTTAGTGTTTGCTCGTATTAAGTAGAAATAAATACTGTACCTATCTGAATTAATGCTTTTTTTTTTAAAAAAGTAAGTTTAAGCTACTATATGTCCACAATACAAATTTGTAAAAAACGATATTAATTATACTAAAATTATTAATACACTATTACCTCGCTTTAAGCCTGAGATATGTTCCGGGAAAGTTGGATGTAAAGTGATATGCCATATAAGCGAATCATTTATTTTCATACCTAAATATGCAAATTCCATAGATACGTTCTAATGTCAGAGATAATCACTAAGTTTTTAGTTAAAAATGAAATTTTTACTTTGTGTTTCATTTAATATTAACATTTTCTTTACATTTTATATGTAAAAACGAAAATATAAATTAAAAATAACATATAAGGTACCTGATGCGAATAAGGCCCACGTTAATTACAAATTGAATAATTTAGAGAATTGTTAAGATTAATTGAAACAACAGTGTATATACTAAAGATTGGTTTATTACTAATAAAAAAAACACAAATAAGAACAAATCTTAGGGTAATTTAAATTTTAACGAATTTTAACTTATTAAACTGTAACACCCAGCAACTCCCCTTCCCGCCGAAACTGTAGCCCGGGGGTAAACAACTCCTGCTTGTCCCTTCCTCCTCTCTGACTCACACTTCTGACACACATAGAAGTGGCGGAGTGATACACTTAGGACCTTGGTCACTTGGACCTGGTTACACCTGGCAGGTGTACACAGGTCCAAGGTATACAAAGACCGTGTTCCCCTTTGTTTCTCGTCCTTGTCTTTGCTCTAAAATTGTATTACGTTGAATTTTTCCGTACCACATCATGGGCATGAGGACGCACCTTTGATCTAAACTGTTCATCTTTGTAATCTTGATGTTTCTTGACAAAGATGAATAAAAGTGTTACAATGAGAGGTGAGGGGTATGTGAGCTTTTGGCATCGACACTAATTTTACCAATTGTGACGACCCAGTTCTGCTCCTTTTTGGTGCAGAACTAAATCCCATGTCGTCTGCTAGGCACTTGCTAAATTGAGTGCCAGGCAGACGACAAAATGGCCAGCAAGGGTCCCTGTCCTCCCCCAGGTGGAGCAGCCTGGGGGTGTATATAATGGCGGCGGCCATTGTATACTGGACAGTGGAAGTGAAACCCTTATGCAGAGTGCATGTGCTTGTTGCTCCTTCAATCAACAGGTGGCCAAGATGGCCACCATTCATCTCTTTGTTTGCTGTTTGTAAGGAGGTTAATGACCTCCTCTCCTGGCTGGAATTAGCCAGGAGATTCATCTTTAATTGCATCTCTTTGTTGGCTCTCTGCTGGTACAATTACCAGCAGATATTGCCTGTTCACAGTGAGTGTTTTTATTGTTTATTCTGGTGAATAAATCATCTATTATTATTTTCACTCTCCAACCACTGTGTCCGTGTCTTTCTTTAATTATTCTTTATAATTGCTGGGGAAGTATCCGCGAGGGGGTGGGGGTTGCCGGTGGGGGTTCACCGGTACTTCACCGTCCTGTGTTCGGCCTGTTTCTCGACTTGTCGGCCGGTGCTTCGCGCGCGGTCCCACGGTAGGATCCATCGGGGATCTACCGCGGATTCCTCGTCTTGTTCGACGGTCTTTCGTCCGTCGACGTGCGGCGAGGGACGTGACCTCCGACCGGCGCTACCCGTGGCACGGACGGGTACAAGAGGAGGGCTGGCCAGCGCTTCGACCCGTCCCAAGGAGGTCAAGCGACGGTAAGTTGGTTTGGATTTGCCGTAGGTATTGTAGCGACCAAGTCGGGTCGTTACAATTGGTGGAGGCGCCGGGTAGCGCTACCACCAGCCTCTCTTGTGCGGTCGGTTTGACCGGAGTCGTGTGGTGCCGGTAGGGCGTGGACATTTGTCCACGGAACTACGGCCGATCGCAGCTTAGGGCGTAGTAGTCCGGTGAAGGACCGTGGGACACGGACGGTTGTCCGTGATACCGCGGTGGTCACCGGGGAAAGCCCTAGGTTATCCGTAAGTACGACGGTGGGCACGGTGGTTGACCGTGCAGGACCGTCCGAACGCGGGATAACGGTTGTTTTTACCGTCAGTATACCGGTAGCACAGTGATTTACCGTGCAGGACCGGTAGAACCCGGTAAAAAGGCAACTTTACCGTAGCTTGTCCGGTAGACAGGTAGTACACCGTAGGGCACGGACTTTTGTCCGTGGAACTACGGCGGAAACCCGTCTACGGCCAGGTTTACCGGTGATACCGTGGGACACGGACTGTTGTCCGTGATACCGTGGTAAAACCGGGTTACGGTCAAGTTTTACCGTAAGTAGACGGTGGATTACGGACTTTTGTCCGTGAATCACCGTTCGAACACGGTAAGAAGTCAGTTTCACCGTTGGTGGACGGTAGATTACGGACCGTTGTCCGTGTATCTCCGTTCTAGGACGGTGAAAGAGCTTTGTACCGTGATTAGACGGTGAACAACGGACGGTTGTCCGTATATCACCGGTCGAAAACGGTAAGAAGGTACTCCACCGTAAATTGAACCGTGGGATACGGACTTTGTCCGTGAAACTGCGGTAGTTTACGGCTTTACCGTTAATTGTCGGTGTTTTGCGGACTTTGGTCCGTAAATTCACCGTATCTCACGGTAGAGTTTCTTCCAACAAGTGGTGGCCAGTTTTGCCCGTGTTCGCACGGACGAAATCGGCCAAGACCCTGTTTTCCCGATGTCTGGTCGGGGAAGCAGTTTGTTGGAAGAATTGGAGTTGCATTCCCGCACCTTCGGCCGTGGTAGGCGGCCGGAGGGGCGGCACCCTGTTGAGTACCGGATGGTACGGGCATTACGAGGGCTTCGAGCGTTGGTGCGCCCATGCTGTCGCCCAGGCCTGGTGGGTCTCCTGGGGTGGAGACTGGAAGCCAGGCCCCTGAGCATCCGGTACGACCGGATGAGGCTCAGAGAAGTAATGTCGGGCAACGACGGTTGCCCATTCCGGAATTACAGAGCCGTGCTTACTTGCGTGGGGCACCGCGTGTTCTGGTGTCGATGGATGGTCGGCTGGTTGAGTCGATCGTCGACACCGGTGCCGAAGTATCGGTAATGAGCATGTCGGTGGCACGGGAGATGGAGTTACCGGTGCAGGAGGTTAGCCTCCCCTCATTCCTGACGGGCATGAGCGGGTACTCCATCCAGATAGAAGGAGTCATGTACGTGGACATGTCAATCCACGGGCGGTCCATACATACCCATCTTCTCCTCATTGAGGGTGAAGGGGAAGCCGTAATAGGTGTTGACCTGGCTTCCCAGTTTGGGTTAATGTTGGACGTCGTGAGCCGGAAAGTTTATTTCCGGGAAGACATCTGGAATGCACATCCAGATGCTCTTCATGCCGCACTGGCCGTCCAGGCTGCGCAGGGTACTTCGGTACAACTTCCGAGTTCCGTATTGGAGGCGTTGGCGAGGCTTCACGATTCTGTGGAGCCGGTGCTACTCCCTCCTTTCGGGTTCCCGGAAGGTATGCCTGCGGAGCCTGAAAAGGTGGATGGGTGGGTTGACATCGTGTCACCCACGCTCGCCAAGACCAGTTCTCCAATTAGGAGCGGGGAAGTTTGTTCCCTGCGACTATTGCAGAATGTATGGTTATCAGCTCATGAGCGGAAGGTAGTTTCCGTGAGCTTGATAGAGCATGCTGGCCCTGGACAGCTGCTTCTCGTTGAGCCCCATCGTAAAGCCTTAGGAGGCCGTGGTCTGTTGGCAGTGGCAGGAATTGCCGAAGCCACAGAGGAAGGCTCTTACGACATTTGGCTTGAGAACGTCGCCGACGTACCCATTGCCCTGGAAACAGGGGAGGGTGTGGCGACAGCTCAAGCTGTGGAGGCAGCCCTAGTGGTGGGACTGGACGTTCCATCTAAGTTGAGAGGGGGAGACCCCACCCATGGAGATGGTCGACCAGGGGGGCTTCCGCCTAAGTTGAGAGGGGCGACCAAGAAAGGTCGCCGGATCCTCAATGCGGAAGTCAAGCCCACTCTCGAAGAGTGCCTTAAAATCGGACCTAGTCTGAAGCCTGAGGAGGCGGCACAGCTTCGGGAGTTCCTGCTGGAACGCCGTGATCATTTTGCGTTCGATTACACAGAGCTGGGGGAAACCCCGCTCGTCGAGCACACAATTGATACCGGTGGGTTACCTCCGGTGCGTGAAGGATTGCGAAGAACCGCTCCGGCGGCTCGTGCAATCGAGAGAGAAGAGGTAGCGAAGATGTTGGATGCAGGGGTAATCCAACCTTCGCATAGTCCTTACGCGAGCCCTATCTTGCTTGTTCGCAAGAAGGATGGTGGCTTTCGTTTTTGCGTGGACTATCGGCGACTGAATGCCCAAACTAAGGCGGATCAGTACCCGTTACCTCGCATCGATGATGCCCTCGATTCACTTGCTGGAGCGAAGTATTTCGCAACCTTAGACCTTGCTAGTGGTTACTGGCAGGTCAGGATGGCGGAGCAAGACATTGAGAAAACAGCATTCATTTGCTCTCAAGGTCTGTTTGAGTTTCGAAAAATGCCTTTCGGACTCTGCAATGCTCCTGCCACAATGCAAAGAGCGTTAGACCTCTTGTTGGCGGGACACAAGTGGGAGAGCTGCTTGGTATACCTAGACGATATTATCGTCTTTGGGACCACCTTTGAGCAGTTTCTTGAACGCTTGAGTACCGTCCTGAGACTGTTACGAGGGGCGGAGCTGAAACTCCAGCCGAAGAAGTGTTTCTTCGGTTTTGACAAAGTCAAATATCTCGGTCACATTGTGAGTGCCGAGGGAGTTGCTCCGGACCCGGGACTCGTAAGAGCAGTCGAGGAGTTCGATGTCCCTACAACGGTGACCGCCGTCCGAAGTTTTCTTGGACTGGCCGGCCACTACCGTAGGTTCATCAAGGACTTTGCTAAGATCGCAAGACCACTGCATGATCTGACCAGGAAGGATGCGTCCTTTGACTGGTCGGAACAGTGTGGTCTAGCTTTCGAGCGGTTAAAGGCATTTTTAACCGAAGCACCGGTGCTCACCATGTACGATCCACGTGGTGAAGTGTTAATTCACACCGATGCTAGTGGGTACGGTCTAGGTGTCGTAGTATACCAGAAGTTACCTGAGGACAAGGCTCCTCGGGTGCTGGCCTACGCTAGCCGTCTCATGAAGGGACCGGAAACACGGTATAGTGTCACCGAGCAGGAATGCTTGGCGATCATGTTTGCCGTGGGTAAATTCCGACCTTACATCTTTAACCGGGACTTTGTGATCGTCACAGATCACCATGCGCTCTGTCATTTGCAGACTGCCAAAAACCTGCAAGGCAGGTTGGGGCGTTGGCAAATGCAGTTGCAGGAGTACCGGTATAAGATTCAGTTCAAGAAGGGGAAACTTCACGAGGATGCTGACTGTCTGAGTCGGTATCCGGTGAATGAAGTTGTTGATCCTTCTTTGCCTGAACACGTCGAAGCCGACGTGGGTGAGGTGATTTACCGGATCCGGTCTGAGGTGGATTGGGTAATGGAGCAGGCCAACGACAGTTGGTGCTCCAAGGTGAAGCGTGAGCTCTCCACCGACCCCGACTCGGACTTAAGGTTCAAGTTTGTGGTGGCAGACAAGTTGTTGTATGCCATCAAATCCATTCAGGATCGCACTAGAACTGTGTTGGTTGTGCCGAGGTCGTGTCAAGCCTTCTGCTTGCGGAAGTTGCACGATAGCTCCGAAGCTGGTCACTTCGGAGTGTATAAGACCTACCAACGTATGCGTACTCGTTTCTACTGGTTAGGTATGAAACGTGACACGGTGGAGTATGTTAAGTCATGCTTAGTGTGTCAGAGAGTACGACAGTTCGCAAGAGCTCAAGGATTCTTGCAACCAATAGTTCCTGAGTACCCGGTTCATGCCTGGGGAATGGACTTCGTTGGGCCTTTTCCCGCGTCCGTGGGTGGAGTCACATATGTATTGATTATGGTGGACTACTTCACCCGGTACGGCGTGGCAAAGGCAGTACGAAGGGCTACGGCCGCTTGTGTTGTCAAGTTTCTGAAAGATGAGATCTTGTCGGTGTATGGCACACCGACTACTCTCATCTCGGATCGTGGATCCCAGTTCTGTAGCAAGATTTTGCGAAAGTTCCGGGAGCGCTATAATATAGCGCAGCACTTCACGACGGCGTACCATCCGCAAGCTAATGGGCTTACGGAGCGTACGAACAAGACCGTGATGGAAACCATCAAGCGTTACCTTGATCCCCTCAAGGACCAACGTGATTGGTGGGAGAAATTGCGGCCCGCCGTGTGGGCCTACAACACTGCGGTGCAGGAGAGCACGGAAGTGTCTCCGTACCAATTGTTGTTTGGTCGTGAGCCTAGGTTGGGGATTGACAATCTCCTCCCTAACGGTCCGGTCCGCGACTTGCCCGACCAGCAAGCCGTGGAGGAGCGTGCTCGTCAGAATTTGGCGGCCGCTCAAAGAAGACAGAAGAGTCGGTATGACGCCGGCCGGGTGGAGCCACCCCGATACCAGCCTGGTAATAAGGTCTGGATAAGGGACATGGCTGGGAAGCTCGGCCAAGCCAAGAAGTGGAATTTCGCTTACAAGGCTGAACTGGGTACGGTGGTCCGGCAGGTTTCCGACCTAGTCTACGAGATAGAATTCGTAGATGGGCATGGTCGGAAGGTGCGGGACCGGTTTCATGTGGATAACTTGAAGCCGTACATTCCCACATGTGGGGTTCGTGAGGAAGATGGCCTAGGTGGCTCTGAAACCTCATCGAACTCTGAAGGGACCAGTGACGCTGAGTCTGGGTCAGCTGGAAGTGAGAGGAGGGATGATATCTCTCCAGGACCTTCTGGCCAGCCTAGCTTGGTGGTGGAGTCGTCTGACTCTGAGGCAGAGGAAGCACCTCGGCCCCGGTATTACCTCCGTCCGAGGAAACCCAGGGCCTTTGAGGTTATGCAAGCTTCCTCTGGAGCTCCAATTGGCACCAGGGTGGTGCAGGGACTTTGGAAGTCCCTGTCCTGGTGGGAGAGAGCAGGTCATTCCCTGTTGTGGGATGATGACTTGAATTGGGGAAATAAGGATTGGGAGCGCAGTGACCCCTGGACTGGGCGCCGCCTGTCTGTCACGGACAGATGGCGGTTGTTCAGGGGGAGCTGGGTGGAGAAATCCACAATTCCCAACTGCAAACTCGAAGAGGAGTCTGCAGTAGTAATTTCCCTTAAAGATCTCTCTCCTGAGTCTTTCCGTAGAGATTCAGGCCGTGTATCTGCTCCTATTGTGGCAGACGACGGTAGAATCTCTATGGTAACAGCGACGGAGGCGGCTAAGACTGTGTTAGCCGCCAAGCCGCCGCTGTTAGCCATTCCGTTGGTGAAATTAGCGGCTAAACGCCATCTTGTCGTTAAATTAAAAAAAAGACGGACGGTTGCCGCTATTTTTGTGAAAAAACGTGTATTTCACCGACGAAAAGGCAAAAACTCAGGACAATTGGATGCTTCAAAACCAGAAGTAAGTCCCCAAAGGGGAATTTCCTTTTCCTGCCCTTTGGCAGTATTCTTTTATTGCTTTTGGGTGTGTCAAGCGGTCATTGACCGCTTGAACACGTGGTTTTGGTGGAGGCGTCACCGTCATAGTTTTGACGGTGATGCTACCGCTGATGGGGCCGTGGAGAACACGGTGTTTTACCGTCAGAACGCCGTGGGACTTGGTGAGGACCAAGTTCTACGGAGTTTAGACGGTGAAAAGGTGTTTTTGCACGGTTCTGTCCGTGAAACCACCGTGGAAAATGGTTTCGACCGTGGTCCACGGTGTTCTAACGGACAGAAAGTGGTTTTGCACGGTAGTTGTCCGTGCAAATCACTCCCCAACGAACCTGAAGTGTCGGTGCCAGGTTTGGACGGTCCAAACACCTGTTTGGCCGATTCCGACCGTGCGATTCCCGTGAAGGACGGTTTTTACCGTGGGTCACGGGATATGCACGGTGGAAACGGGATTTCCTACGGTGATTTACCGTGGAAATCACCGCCCAAGTTACCGAACGTAAAATTACGGAATTTGGACCGACCAAAACTATTTTTGGCCGGTTCCGACCGTGCAATTACCGTTGGGGACGGCTTTGGCCGTGTACCACGGTGCCTGCCCGGCCGGAAAACATTTTTTCGCGGTTTTGGGCCATGGAAAATGTTTCCTACCGTAGTAGGTCAAATACTTACCGTGTTTTTTGATCTGTTTCAGGTAGCCACGGCGGAGAAGGAAGACACTGGCGGGGGTGGCAGCGGTTCCTCCTCCCTCAGCTCTTTGCATCCGGGGGATGCAGAGCTGTTGGAGTCGGATGCCGTTTGCTCCCCGGACTCTTTGGGTCGGGCCATAGCTGACTTGGCCGACGGCGGACCTTTGGGTCTGCTATTGGCTGATGACGCTGTGGTGACCCAGCCGTCCCCTCGGACCCCTCTATACTATGGGTCTGTTTGGGGACGGTTGACACCGCCTCCCACCGTGGGTTCTCCGAGGGCGACCATTAAGTTGGGAGCCATGGAGATCCCGGCGGTTGGTGAGCCGGTGCGGGCCAGCACGCCCGTCGAGGAGGTGGCCACCGGTTTGGCAGCTACCTCTTTGACGAAGTGTGATCCTCCGGCGGACCAAGGCCGGCTAGAATTGGCTAGCCTGGCTGAGGGAAGCAGGGATGCCTCCTTGGGAGGAACCCTGGTCATTGACACGGAGGCGGAGATGGACACCATGGAAGATGATGTGGTGCCCGTCTCCAGGCGGTGGCGAGGCCAACGGATCCTCTCTTCGGAGGACTCTTCGGAGTCTGAAGGGAGAGGGTCGGGCTCCCTGGGTAAACGGTCTGTGACCGGATCCCAGGAGGGTACTCCAGCCCGGAAGGGCAGTCCAATTCCGGTCGACCCTGTTGGGGAGACGGAAGCGGCCTGTCTGGAAAGGCAGGATGAAGCCGCGCAGTACCAATCGGCGTCAGGTGGTTTCCTGGCGTCGGATGGGAAACGCTACTTCGTTGGGGAGTACCCTACCCAGCAGTTCCGTAAGGACGGTTCTAAATCCAAAAAGAAGTCCGGAGCTGCTCGGTACACCGCCAGGATGAAAGCCCTGGCGAAGAGGGAGGCACAGTTGGAGCGGACGAAGGCTGCCTTGGCGAAGTTTACGCCGGCAGTGGGTCTTCTCCCTGTGTCGCCAGCTCATCCTGAGGGAGCTGCTGGTGCTGCCTGGCCTGTTGGTCAACCTCCGGTTTCGGGACCAACCGAAGCGGAGGCTGGCTGTTCAAGCTGGCAGTCTGCAACTCCCAAGAGGGACCGAAGAGCGGAAAAGAAGGCCAATCAGCCTTCTCCTCCCGCTCCGAGGAAGAGCGCTCACGCCAGTGGTGGTGGTGGTCAGGGACAGAAACGTCCCCGCCCCTTCACCCCACCTGTGGCCAGTAATCCGGTGGGAAAGAAGGCTAAGACCTCTCGTGGAGGTCCGGCCGGCTTTCCCAAAGGAAAGTGGAGCCAGGAGGACCGCTTGCGGTACCACCAGGCACAAGCGGCCAGATGTGCTGCCCTTGTCCTGCGGGACAAGAAGGCTGCATGCCGTCGGGAGTTTGAGCTCCAGGCCTCTCAGTTTCCGCCCCTGCGGGACGCTGATGCCAGGAATCCGCTCAGTACAGGGGAACCTCCCGTCGGAGTTGGTGCCACTCCTATTCCGAGTGCCACCACGGCCGCTGGCCAACAGCGTATCGCCCAGAGGGGGACGATACAAGCTGCCAAGGCACCTCACCAAGGTGCGGCAGTTAAACCTGTTGGTGGCAAGGGTCAGCCGACCCTTGCCCCGGAGAAGAGAGATCTTCCCCGGGATGGAAAGGGACGCTTCGTGGCGACACGAGCGTCCTCGACCGTCAGTTCGGCTACGGGAGATAGTTCAAAGACTAGTACAGCTTCGGCTAGAAAGTCTGCGACTAGTAAGTCCGGTCATTCGAAGGGGGCTAACCACCCTCCTAAGACTGACCGGCCCGGTAAGTCTGTGAGCTTCGGTGCGTCCAGCTCACAGCGCGGTGAACCTTCTTCTCATGAAAAGAAGAAAAAGAAAAAGAAAAAGAAGGGCAAGAAGGCCCATCATGAGAAGAAGGGAGGTCCGAAAGCTTCCCCCCGTGTGTCCCAGGGGACTGGTGGTGGTGGAAGTATCGGGACCGAGGAGGAGGAGTCCCGACACGGTGCGACCGTGTCGGCCGGGAGCCAACCGCACCATACCCGTCATAGCACGACGGCGCGGATGGATGATCGGTCAATGCGAGACGTTGTTCTCGGTATACCGTCATCCTCCCCGAAGGTGGTGGCGGTACCGAACTTATCAGTTCGGTCGGTGGGAACTATCCACCGGGTCAGCTCACCGTTACCTAGCGGTGGGGGCAGCCCGGCGGGGAAAAGTAACGTTCCCGCCAAACGTGGTCCCGTGCCTTCCGTAGGAAGGACACCCTTCTCTCCGGGTCCCGATGATGGGGTCTTTGCGGCCCTAGGACCGGAAGAAAGAGCCAAGTCTCCTGAGCCCGAGGGCGAGGGTCGACGCTTTGGTGCGGAGCCTCCGTATTCAGAAGGAGAGGTCTTTCTGAATAACCGGCTTGGTCTTTGGCAGGACCAGCCGGGAATGGAGGGGTACCAATACCACGGATACTATCGTCTGGGGGAGCCACTCCCAGTTCCGTGGACGCCGTCGTTGCCGTCATTTGCCATGCGCTATGTGCTGGCATTTGGCAGTACGGACTATCCGGTGTTGCTGGTCGTCAACCCGGTAAGGAGATGCTTTGCTGTTCTAGACGTGGTGGGGACAGGAGCTGGGCTCGTACGTGTAGCCCAGCTCGCGGCCCCATACGTCCAGCGTCTCCTTGGCTGCGACTTGGAAGGAATGGTGGGAGAATTTGTCACCCACCCTCTACGAGGTAGCGTGTCCGATCCCGCGGCCGCCCTCGTAGACCTTCTTACAAGTCGGACTCTTCGTCAGAGTCCGCAACTTGACACACTTGCCGTCGAAGCGTTTCGTCAGCAAGAGGTGTTAAGACTCAGGGGGACTGATTTCGATGTCGGTCTCGGGTGGAGAAACACCCGGATGTGTTCATGGTGGATACGTCGGTGGATGTCGGAGTGGATGGTGGCTCCGATGAATCCACCACCGAAGAAATCAGTCTGAAACTGAGTGGGGGTCATGGGCGCAATCCTTGCTGGCTCAGCCGACCTGATCCCGGGGCGGATCAGGGAAGTTGAGAGGATTGTGACGACCCAGTTCTGCTCCTTTTTGGTGCAGAACTAAATCCCATGTCGTCTGCTAGGCACTTGCTAAATTGAGTGCCAGGCAGACGACAAAATGGCCAGCAAGGGTCCCTGTCCTCCCCCAGGTGGAGCAGCCTGGGGGTGTATATAATGGCGGCGGCCATTGTATACTGGACAGTGGAAGTGAAACCCTTATGCAGAGTGCATGTGCTTGTTGCTCCTTCAATCAACAGGTGGCCAAGATGGCCACCATTCATCTCTTTGTTTGCTGTTTGTAAGGAGGTTAATGACCTCCTCTCCTGGCTGGAATTAGCCAGGAGATTCATCTTTAATTGCATCTCTTTGTTGGCTCTCTGCTGGTACAATTACCAGCAGATATTGCCTGTTCACAGTGAGTGTTTTTATTGTTTATTCTGGTGAATAAATCATCTATTATTATTTTCACTCTCCAACCACTGTGTCCGTGTCTTTCTTTAATTATTCTTTATAATTGCTGGGGAAGTATCCGCGAGGGGGTGGGGGTTGCCGGTGGGGGTTCACCGGTACTTCACCGTCCTGTGTTCGGCCTGTTTCTCGACTTGTCGGCCGGTGCTTCGCGCGCGGTCCCACGGTAGGATCCATCGGGGATCTACCGCGGATTCCTCGTCTTGTTCGACGGTCTTTCGTCCGTCGACGTGCGGCGAGGGACGTGACCTCCGACCGGCGCTACCCGTGGCACGGACGGGTACAAGAGGAGGGCTGGCCAGCGCTTCGACCCGTCCCAAGGAGGTCAAGCGACGGTAAGTTGGTTTGGATTTGCCGTAGGTATTGTAGCGACCAAGTCGGGTCGTTACACAATGAGCTATGAGCATCATAAGGAGAAACACGTTTTTTTTCTTGTGTCCCGATTTTTTAGCTATTTTACTAATTTAAACTTGTCATCGGAGTGTATAGTAAGGTGTTTTTAATAGTGTTTTGTCTCCTGAATACAGTGGTGAAATCGAATTCCAATTTGGATAAGTATTTTTTGAGTTAGAGCGATTTTAATTTAGGACACTACTTCCTTTGTCTCCTTTTTCTTTGTTTCTGCTGGTGAAAGCAGAATCAAAATCCGACTTGTAGTTTCTTTATAATCTAGATGTTAATATATCTTCTGGTCCAGATGAAATTTCGCCACGTTTGCTAAATTAGATGGCCACAGAAGTTAGCCCTTTTAAGTAAATTTTTCCAAGATTCCCTTGATAGCGGCATACTGCCTATGGCTTGGAGGCAAGCAAATATCTGCCCAATTTTTAAAACAGGAGATAAACATTGTCCAAAGAACTATAGACCCATTTCTCTAACCTCCATTGTATGTAAGACTCGAGCATATAATTTATTCTAATACAATCAAGCATTTAAAAACCCATACATTAATTCACGAAAACCAGCATGGTTTTCGAAAAGGCAGATCATGTGATACCCAGTTAGCACTATTCATCCAAGACATACAATCTGGCTTGGATAGTAAAGGCGAATTTGACTTGGTATTTTTAGATTTTGCAAAAGCATTTGATATAGTGAAGCATTCACTACTAATTAAAAAATGGTGACTTTTAACTTAAGTAATTTTGTGGACATCATCATTCTTATCAAATAGACAATAGCAAGTCCAAATTGATGGTGCTGTGTCGGACTGGGCTAAAGTAACATCTGGTGTACCTCAGGGTAGCATTCTTAGACCACTACTTTTCCTTCTGTTCATTAACGATCTCGCAGATAGATGCAACAGTACGATGCGCTTGTTTGCAGATGATGCTGTTGTGTACAGGATGATTAGGGATAATGAGGATAGTGAAGTCCTCCAAAGAGATCTAGACAGTGTTTAAGAATGGTGCTCTGAGTGGCATTTACAACTTAATAGGAGTAAATGCACTGTTTTGCGATTTTCCCGAAAGCGAGAATCTTGCATGGCAGATTATACAATGGGAGATGTTCAGCTAACTCATGTTGATACCATTAAATATCTTGGCTTAACCTTGTCCAAAGGAATGCTTTGGAAAGATCATATAACCAAAGCAGTTGCAAAAGCTAATCAAGGTTGCTGTTTGTCGAATGCACCCTTAAACATTGTAATGAAAATGTAAAGAAGGTCTGCTACTTTACCCTAGTTAGACCTATCTTAGAATATTGTTCCCCAATTTGGAGCCCATTTAGAAATAACCTAAAACAAGAAATAGAAATGGTGCAGCGTAGGGCTGCAAGATTTGTAAAGGGACGGTATGCATATACTGACAGCGTATCATCTATGCTTCAAGAGCTAGAATGGCAAACATTAGCAGTCCGAAGAAATGAGCGAAGCCTTGCTCTTCTGGGACATTTGCTGTCCGATGATAACATTACTCTGTTTAATGGTTTACTAACTTGAAATCCTCGTAAAGGTAGATTTGGGCATTCAAAGACTTTCAAAGAATTAATGGCTAGGACTGATGCATATTTTTGGTCTTTTATTCCTAATGTTGTTAGACTATGGAATTCTCTTCCTGTGAATAGTTCTTTGTTAGGACGATTTCAATTTCGTGATGTCTTATTTTTAAATAATGACAATCACTCATGATTGGGAACAATCCCCCCTGCCACATGGCTTTCAAGCTGATTGCCGGTGTATCTAATTGAATTGAATTGAACTCGTAGATGGTGTTTTCTGTGACTCGTTTCTTCCTGTAATCGCACGGTGCCCGCACGAGGAAGATCCGAGTCACAGAATTAGCTGAATGGAGTCGGATTACGATCATCCACCTACATGGTGGTGAAATGAATTCAGAAGGATGGTGGCCATCCTGCTCTCTGTCGACACTGATATACATCTTCTCATGAATGTAATTACCGATAGAAGATGTTGTAGCTGCATCAGGATCGTATGTCTCCTTTCTTATGGTGTCTCCGGCCTCTGTAGAGAAGTGGTTAGTTACTGAACATAAAGACAACACAGTTTCGCATTGTAACACTTTTATTCATCTTTGTCAAGAAACATCAAGATTACAAAGATAAACAGTTTAAATCAAAGGTGTGTCCTCATGCCTATGATGTGGTACAGAAAGATTCAACGTGATACAATTTTAGAGCAAAGACAAGGACGAGGAACAAAGAGGAACATGGTCCTTTTATACCTTGGACCTGTGTACACCTGCAAGGTGTAACCAGGTCCAAGTGACCAAGGTCCTAAGTGTATCACTCCACCACTTCAATGTGCATCAGAAGTGTGAGTCAGAGAGTAGGGAGGGACAAGCAGGAGTTGTTTACCCCGGGCTATAGTTTATGCGGGAAGGGGAGTTGCTGGGTGTTACAAAACTATGGTAGTTTAATAAAGCCCATTAACAAAATTAAATATTTGAAAAAGATAAAAAAAATTATTTGGCACTCTTACAATTTCGTTCTTTGAAAAGGTCTTTGGTTACTCTTGTCCTTGTGGCAACCTGGTTTGCTCAATCAAATTTTTCGATTTAGCAGACAAACTCCCTATGGTGGTCTGCCTGGCAGCTGCAGTAGGCTGTTGGGACAGACGCCATTTTGGTGCCAGCAGACCTCTCACCATTGAGTTCAATGCGTGAGAGGTCAGAAGTGACCACTGTCCCTGGAGGTCTTATATGGCCTAGTCAGCCATTAGGTCTGGGCAGTGTGTTGTGGACAGGAGACCAGAAACCATCAATGGCGGAGGCCAGGCCGGCCTCCAATTGCATCTTTTTTGATCTTTGTGTTGCTTATGGCCATTAGGCCTTTGTTTGTATTCTCGTCGTGGCAACGTGTTACCATCGTGTCTGTCGGGAAGAGACTGTGGGAGCCAGCATTACCCAGGATTAACTGGGAGAGGCGGCTACCGGTCTGGTCCCGTCCCCATAACCGGGGTCTGGAAGCAGGTTTGTTTTAATTTGCCCGGGTATTGTGATGGTCCAGTCGGGACGTTACATAATTTAATGTTTTCTTCATGGTTTTGCCTTTACAACTGCATAATTTGGCATTGACAATTTGAACAATAGGCGGCCACTTGGCTTTTTTGAGCAATTCATTATGCTCTCCTTTCTGTAACTCGTTTCTTTTCTCAGTCGCACGGTGACCGGTGATCTACGGTGTTCACCGTACGGTTGAACACCGTAGATTTGGCCATTTCGGCAGTCAAGTCACTGTACAGTGCGAGTACGCTACTAGGCACGGACTTTGGTCTGTGGAACAGCGGCAGGAAACACTGTTTACTTCGTTTAACTGCTTATTTACCGTGAGGTACGGACTTCGGTCCGTTCTACCGTGGTGCTAAGTGGTATACCAGGTTTTTACTGCTAGTACACCGGGGGTGCGGACTTTGGTCCATGGTACCACGGTAGTATGTGGTAAGGAAGGTTTTTACCACAAGTACACCGTGGGGTGCAGACTTTTGTCCGTGGTACCACGGTCGAAAGGGGTAGAAAGGAGGTTTACCGTGAAGTACACCGTTGGGCACTGACATTTGTCCGTGGGACCGTGGTAGAAACCGGTAAAGAAGAACTAACCGTTTTTTACCGTGGGATATGGACTTTGATCCATGATACCACGGTTTTGCACGGTTCCTTCTGGTCGTTACGGTGTTTTACGGACTTTTGTCTGTAAATTTACCGTTTTCGACGATGGGAACCCATTGTCTGGTGGGTTTGGCCAGAATTGACCGTGGAAGCACGGTGAATCATGGAGCAAACCCCGAAAGTACTGCCGGAAGGTCGGGAAATCGATATGGATGCGGGTTTGAAGTTATGCAACCACATAGTCGACCGTCTCCTCGTGGGGGTGGAAGGCGGTGTACCCCTGGCAACAGAAGTACGCAGCGGAAGTGTGGACGAGGATTCCCTGGAGGGAAGCATCTGGGATGACGTCTCCAAGAACCAATCTCTTTTGGGGGAATATGTCACGGTGCTGAGATGTGCGGTGGATGGTCTCCCTTGGGAATCACCATCGCAAGTCGGCGGTGAGGCTAAAGGCAATCTCAATGGGCATGGCGCTCAGCCACGGCTGAATGTCCATGCATCCACCGCCACCTGTCCGGTCGGACGGGGTGGTCAACTCCTTAGGGAGATGGTGGTAGTCCCGGATGAGACTGCTCAGGCGGCACGGGCCTATTTGGCCAGGCTCCCTGAGCAGAAACTCATAGAGATTGCTTACGGCATAGATGTCCTTCGGTTAGGACAGCTGTCCCGGTCGGTAATTGAACTGAGGGTGGAACTCCAGTTCTCACTGTCACCCGTGCGGGAATCCACACTCCCTCCGTGATGGAGGGAGGCACCGCCGCTGCAAGCAATTTTGGTACTTCTGCAGGAATAAACCAGGCCACTCCCTAGCGGATTTGGCCAGGGTTTTCCTCCCGCATCCGGACAGCAACCGAGGGTTCGCATTGCGTTACCCTCAGATGCTGACTCCGAGTCTGACATTTGTGGGAGCAGGCAACCTCGCAGGGTTAGTGCCGCTGCTTGGACACCCGCTCCAGCAGTTCCAGCGTAGGTTCAGGCATCCTAGTTCTTTAACCCGGCCCACTCTTATCCGTTACAACGGTAAAGAGGATTTGGCGCCTTTTCTCCGCTAGTTCAAAGCGAAAGCCCCCGCTCAACAGCTTCGGGAGTGTTTTTACTGGAACGCCAAGATCATTTCGCGTTTGACTTTACGAAGTTGGGCGAACCCTCTCTTGTCGAACATACTATTGACACCGGTGGGCAACCTCCAGTGCAAGAAGGATTGCGTTGAACAGCTCCCATGGCCAGAACGATTGAGAGAAGAGGTGGCGAAGATGTTGGATGCAGGGGTGATCCGACCTTTGCGTAGTTCCTACGCGAGCCCTATCTTGCTTGTTCGCAAGAAGGATGGTGGCTTTCGTTTTTGTGTGGACTACCGGAAACTGAATGCCCAGACTTAGCTGGATCAGTATCCGTTACCTCGCATCGATGATGCGCTCGATTCGTTGGCCGGTCCGAAGTTCTTTGCAACTTTGGGCCTTTCTAGTAGTTACTGGCAGGTTTGGATGGCCGGGCCAGACATTGAGAAGACAGCTTTTATTTGCTCTCAGGGTCTGTATGAGTTCCGGAAAATGCCTTTTGGATTCTGTAATGCTCCAGCCATGATGCAGAGAGCACTAGACCTCCTATTGGCAGGACATAAGTGGGAGACTTGTCTGGTGTACCTGGACAATATTAGTGTCTTTGGGAACACTTTCGAGCAGTTTCTCGTGAGAGAAACCTTGGTCTGTTACGAGGGGTGGAGCTGAAACTTGACAAAGTACGTTGTATCAGTCATGTAGTGAGTGCCGAGGGAGTTGCTCCGGACCCGGATCTCGTAAGAGCAGTCCAGGAGTTTGATGTTCCGACTATGGTGACAGGCGTCCAAAGTTTTCTCGGATTGGCCAGTTACTATTGGAGGTTTGTCAAGGACTTCGCCAAGGTGGCAAGGCCTTTGCATGATCTGACAAGGAAGGATGCATCCTTCGAGTAGTCGGATCAGTGCAAACTAGCATTTGCTCGGCATCCTCAGGATGCCACAGGCTGAGGGGGACGGACCGTCGGCGGCTCCTACCGTCGTTCTTCTCCTTTTTCTCTGTGGCGGACCTAAATAAACTGGAAAACACGGTTAAAAACCATTTTCGACTGTGAAAAAGCGAATTCCACGGGTTTTTACCGTGTGAATTCCCGTTTCCACCATCCAAAGTTGGTAAATCACGGTCGAATATATGATTCACTGCCTTCGGATGGTGAAAATCACTCTTCCCTCCATTTCTACCATCGGAAAGGGCATTCCACAGATTTTCACCATGCGAATTGCCGATTCCACCGTCCAAAGTCTGTAAGTCACAGTCGAAACCATGATTCACTGCCTTCGGATGGTAAAAACCACCCTTTTTCGGGCTCCCACCATCCAAACATGGATGGGCAGAACCCGTCGCAAAGGCGCTTCCCGTAGTGGCTACACTACCATGACAACAGTTATGGCGGCTAAACCACCTCCACCACGTGTGTATTCGGGCATTGACCGAATAACACACCGTTAAACAGTAAAACACTACTGCTAACAGGCAGGAAAAAGAGATTCCTTTACAGGGACTTTATGGCTTCCACTCCAGCCAGTATTTTGCATCGCTTTTTGCGGTGAACTTTGGTTTTCTTCTTGAAAATCCGCTGCTGTTTCGGGTCTGCCTGATTCAGCAGCTGGATGCTCCAGCTGGCAGTCGGATTACCCGAAAAGGGACCGGCGAGCGGAGAAGATGGCTGTTCAGCCTCCAATATCCGCTCCCGGTAAAGTGGGTAAATCTGAGTGGTGTTGGTGATAAGGGACAAAAACGGCCCCCTCACACGCCACCAGTGGCCGAAAGCTCGAGGGAAGGCGGCCAGGTCCTCTGGTCGAGGAAAGGCCTTCCAACCTCTGAAGCCTCTGAGCTTGGGCGACAAGCTCAAGCTTCTTATGGCTCAAGCAGCGAGCTTGCACTGTGCCATTGTGCGTGGGTGCAAGTGAGCGGCAGGCTGCGGAGTTTCCTCCCCTGCAGGGAGCTCCAGCCCTGGGACCGTTCAGCACAGGGGAACCTCCTGTCAGTCATCGTGTTGTACCAATTTCAAGTGCCACGACTGCTGCTGGCCAGCAGCGAATCACTCAGAGGGGAGCGATGCAGGTTACAAGTGCACCAGCCCATTGTGCGGTAGCTAAAACTGCTGGTGGCAAGAGTCAGCCGACTTGTTGCACCGAAGGAGAAAACCCTTCTTCGGGATGGCCGAGGAAGGTTTGTCGCTGCACAAGCAACCTCGACCGTCACTTCAGCTAAGGGTGCTTGTCCGAAGCAGAGTATGTTTCCGGCCGGAAAACCTTCGAAGGAGTCCGAGAGGGAGAATGGGGCTAACCACCCGCCTATGCCTGACCTGCCCAGTAAGTCGTCGGGGTCAGTTAAGTCTGACACGACGCATGGTCAATCTTCCGCTCACAGTAAAAAAAAGAAAAAGGACCGTAAAAAGTCCAAGCATGAAAGGAAGGGGAGTCGGCACCCTCCACTAGTAAGCGTCAGGGAGCTGATTGTGGAGGAGTTGTGGCGGAGAAGGAGTCCCGGCATGCTAAGGCAAGCATGCCGGCCGGAAACCAGTCGATCCATACCCGTCCCATTGAGGTGGTGCGATGGATGGTAGGTCGATGCATGACGTTTTGGTCGGCATGCCTCCATCCTCTCCGAAGGTGGATGCGGTATCGAACCTTCTGGTTTGATCGGTGCGAACCCTCCATCGTGTGACTTTGCCCTCACCTAGGGGAGAAGGACCTTGATTGGAGGAGTCAGTGTTCCCCCAACACGTGATCCCATGACCCCCAGTGGGGCTACACCCTTTTCTCTAGGACCAGAAATGTGACCTCCCCTAGGCTTGCGGCTGAGGGATGGTGTATTGGAGCATTGCCCGCATATTCAGATGCAGAGGTGTATCTGAATAACCGACTTGGTCTGTGGCAGGACCAGCTGGGAACGGAGGGTTGCCAATACCACGGCTACTGTAGTCTGGATGAGCCACTTCTAGAGCCGTGTGTAGCGAAGCTACCACCATACAACATGCGCCATGTGGTGGCGTTTGGTTGTTGAGGTTTTCCGGTGATAATGGTTGTGAACCTGGTCCAGCAAACATTTACTATTCTGGATGTTCTGGTACTAGATGCGGGATAGTTCGTCTATCCCGGCGTGCAGCCCCATTTATCCAATGTTTGCTGGGATGCGACTGAGAAGGATTGGCAGGTCAGTTTATTACTGAGCCACTACCAGCATATGAGAGCGAGCCCGTGGTTGCCTTGGTAGACCTCCTAACAAGTCGGATGCTTCACACGCGTCCGCAACTCCGAGATATTTCTTTCAAGTAATTCAGAGCCTGGAGGAAAGCAGACTTAAAGAGATGGTTTTCGATCCTGGTTTTGGGTAGCGTAACACCCAGATGTGCTTATGGTGGGCACGTCGGTGGGCTGCAGAGTGGATGGGCTCCACATTTGCACCACCGCCAGGGAAGCCATCCAGTAGCTAAGGAGGTCAGGTTTTGGGGAACAATCCTAGCTGGCTCGACCAACCTGTTCCCGAGACGGAACAGGGAAGTTGATAGGATTGTGGCAACCTGGTTTGCTCAATGAAATTTTTTGATTGAGGAGACAAACTTCCTATTTTGGTCAGCCTGACAGCTCTGAGGTCAGAAGTGACCACTGTCCTCTCCAGGTGGAGTTGCCTGGAGGTCTTATATGGCTTGGTCAGCCATTAAGTCTGGGCAGTGTGTTGTGGACAGGAGACCAGATACCACCAATGGTGAAAGCCAGGCTGGCCTCCAATTGCATCTTTTTTATTTTTGTGTTGCTTTTGGCCATTATGTCTTTGTTTGTATGTATGTATGTATGTATGGTGGCTTGGCTGGTCAAAGGTGACCAGCCAGTTGTGTAAATATTCACTGCCTTAGTTTAATTGTGTAAGTTCATTAAATCACCTTTCTTATTTACTTATACTGTGTTCGTGTCAGTCATTTGGGGAGTATCACTGGATGGTGGGCTTCCGTGGGGAACTCCACGTCCTCTTCAAGTCCTAACTTTGCATCCTATTCCAGCTTGTTTCGGCCGGTACTCGCGGTAGAACCGGAGTTCTACCGCAATATTCTCTTCTTGGCAACATGTTACCGTCGGGAGGAGAGACTGTGGGAGCCGCCTTTACCCAGGGTTAACTGGGAAAAGCGGTTACGGGTGCGGGGTCCCATTCCCGTAATCGAAGTCTGGAAGCGGGTAAGTTTGTTTTAATTTGCCCGGGTATTGTGACGGTCCAGTCAGGACGTTACATAATTTAATGTTTTCTTCATGATTTTGCCTTTACAACTGCATAATTTGGCATTGACAATTTGAGCAATAGGCGGCCACTTGGCTTTTTTGAGCAATTCATTATGCTCTTCTTTCTGTAACTCGTTTCTTTTCTCGGTCGCACAGTGGCCGCACAAAGAAGATTCGAGCTAGAAGTAGTCGGATGGTGATGGATTGTAATCATCCTTCCGTGTTGAGGTGTAATCTATCAGACGGGTGGTGACCATCCACTTCTGGTTGCCATTGTTCATCTTCCTTTGTTAGGAAGATCCGTTGCTTCGTAGGAATCAATATGTCTTCTTGCCCTATGGTGTCTCCGGCTTGTCTAGAGAAGGGTTAGTTTCAGAGCAGTATACAACGCAGTTTCATATTGTAAACACTTTATTCATTCTTGTACAGAAACTTAAACGTTACAAGAATGAATTCTATTAATTAAAGGTACATCCGTGGGCCCATGAAGTGATACGGATATGATAATTTGTGTAGTACAAAAGTTAAGCGAAAGAGTGGACGAAGAACAAAGAGGAACATGGTCTTTTTATACTTTGGACCTGTGTATAGTTGAGTGATAGGAAACAAAGGGTTGTTGCAGGTGGGTCTGAATCTGACTGGATAGGGGTTACATCAGGGGTTCCTCAGGGTAGTGTGTTGGGTCCGCTTCTGTTTCTTTTGTATATCAATGACCTCAGCAGTCAAGTTAGCAGCAATTGCCGGCTATTTGCAGATGATACAATAATTTATTGTGAGGTTACCTCTGACAATGATTGCCATATTATTGATAGTGACTTGAAAGCAATAGAGGCATGGTGTTCTAAATGGCAACTTCAACTTAATAAGGGAAAATGTTGTGTAATGAGGGTAGCTAGGGGAAGGAATCCAATAATATTTCCATATAGAATAGGGGCCATTCCACTTAATAACGTAGATTCTTATAAATATTTGGGGGTAACGATTACAGCTAAACTTTCTTGGAAGCTGTTTGTCGAACAGATTATTTCCAAGTTTATGCAGATGCTTAGGTTTAGTCAACGCGTTCTAAGAAGGTGTGCCAGGGAGGTAAAATGTATAGCATAACAATCATTAGTACGTCCCCATCTAGAATACTGCAGCTCCGTGTGGAATCCCCACACTGAAGACTTAGCTCACTCTATAGAAATGGTCCAATGCAGGGCTGCTAGGTTTGTTTGTGGTAAATATGGATATGCCGACAGTGTAACTAAAATGCTTTCAGAGCTTGGTTGGGATAGTTTACTTGCAAGACGTTCAGATTTTAGTCTTAATATCTTTAATCGAATGCTAGAAGGCTCTTGCCCTAAACCTACCTCAAGTAAACTTTGCAGGGCATTATATATGGGTAGGGGTGACCACTCTAACAAAGTTGGAGTGATTTTTGCACGAACAGATTCTTATTACTGGTCATTTGTCCTGAGGGCGATTCGACAATGGAACTCGCTTGCTGGGGATTTTGTGCAGGAAAAACGTATTTTATGGGAGTCATAATTTTGTTTTGTTTTGACAATGCATATATTTGCAGCATTAAAAAATATTGAAATTGTTGTTGGGTTTATATATTTAGGGTTTTATATTTTCTGGTTTTGACAATGCATTTTCTATGCTGCACTTGGACTCTTGTTCCTCTGCCATAGGCCTTTATGGCTGCTTGCAGAGTAATTTTTCAAATTCAAATTCAAAAACATGCCTTCCTTTGAAACAAAGTGTGACAACAACACATAACTTGTTTGCAACTATTGTTTTTTTATATTTCTTTTGATTACTATTAATAAAACGAAATAAAGAACATCCTGTAATAATTACAAAAATTTATTTCATTTTTCATCTTTTTTTTTCTAATTTCTAGGGCTTCTGGGGCACCTCAAAAGTCTAGATTTGGGCAACTATAGTTTTTCTTATGCCAAATCGAGTTCGGAAACACATTTTTTGACTATTCCATATGTTTTTTTGCGTACTCAAAACAATATGATTTATGTAAAATTAACAGAAAATTGTAAAATTTTACAAATTTCGGATCATCGGGGGGCACCTCAAAACTTAAATCTAGAAAATTGTCATTTTGCACATCTAAATGTTAAGTAGAAAGACAGCTTTTTGCAACTATTCCATTACAAAAATCAAAAAGTCGTTTTTCATACATTTTCACTCCACCCTAACCTAACATGTAATAAACAACAAATTAAAATGTTGAAAAATGGTTCTAATCAAAATTTTACCACCCTTCTCGATGCGACATCTGCTTTCTAACACAGTGACATTTTTTTTTAATGCAGCTGTTGTGTTTATGTAATGTTTATGTAATAGTTGCATTTTTTAATTAATATACAGTGCAAAGCCACAAGCGACAACTTAGTAAAATACACATAATGTACATATAGGGTTTATCCGTTTTGTTTAGCCATATATTGAAACTTTTGGGCTGTAAATCAAAACTTGAGTGGTAATTAAAAAGGCTTGTTATAGCAAAGTGCCGTATAAAGAAGGGCTGTATAGTGAGGTATGAGTGTACTAATAAAACTGGCAAAAGCCAATGACAGAAGCCGATTGCTATATACTGTGGTGTGCTAATGAAGGTTTGTAATTGCCAATGCAGAATTTCTTACTCTCAGGTTACGTTTTAGGCTTTCAATAAATGTTACAGACCGCACTGGTAGTAAATTATTATCATTATATTTAATTATTATTATATTCTTTATTATCATTATATTTAATTATTATTATATTCTTTATTATCATTATATTTAATTATTATTATATTCTTTATTATCATTATATTTAATTATTATTATATTCTTTATTATCATTATATTTAATTATTATTATATTTACTAGTTGGGTAACCCGTCATAAATGACGGTAGCAAAATTCACATGCAATTGTGCCCAGCATTAGAATTTCTTTTTCTCCGCTTTTTTATGACGTTAGGCCAAGTAACCGTTCTTCCCCTTTTTTCCCCTCCACGTTTCTCTCTCTCCCCAATCTACACTTTCCAACCTTTTCCCCCTCTCCAATTTAATATCATGGGGTTATTGTATGGGGAGAGTGCAACATATAGCTGACCTTGAAAAAAAAGCGGTTCATTTATTTAAATTTATATAAATTCCGATGTGCTGCTTACACGTTTTTGTCCTTTTGTTGCACAGCGTTACTCAAAGAAAGAAGTAAACATCGAAGGATAGACGGGGCTTAATATTTATATAACTAGTGGGGTAAACCGTCATAAATGACGGGAGCCAAATTTACAGGAAATTGTGCCCAGCATTAGAATTTCTTTTTCTCCGCCCTTTTATGATGTCAGACCAAGTAACAAACCAATTAAAAATTGATGACGTTCGTAAAAGAGTGGAGCAAAAGAAATGTTCATGCTGGGCACGATTGCCCGTGATAAATTCTAGTTTAATTTTGATACTACAGTATTATCCCCACCCTTTTTGGGGGGATCCCCCTTTGTTCCCCCTCCACGTTTCTCTCTCTCTCTCTCCCCCCTACCCTTTCCAACCTTTTCTCTTCTCCAATTTAATAGCATAGGGTTCTCGGATGGGAGAGCGCAACGTAATCTTGACCTTGAGAAAAAAAGCTGTTCATTTACTCATTTAAATTTATGTAAATTCCGACGTACTTCAAGGTTTTTGTCCTTAATTGTTTGTACAGCGTTACTCAAAGAACAGGCCTCTGCATGCAACACTTTAGTATAGCAAAATGCAAGCTACGCCATGTTTCCACAACACCAACCCCACTAATTGTTCCAAAGCAACTAAAGCTTATGCCCACCACAAAATTACTTATTCCCCACGGTCTTAATGAACGCATGTGTTGTTTAATTATTGAACACACTTTCACCTTTTAAATACCTTTGGATGTACTCCAGGTTTTCAATTGGGACTTTATGAATGTCAAAGGAATAGTTTATTATGTGTGACTGCTTACTTCTACATATTTAAAAAACCATATTCCTTACACGTTATATTGTTTTATTTAGTTTTATCACGGCCAAAGAGCACGCCTAGTCGAGGGTCAATTTTGAATACAGAGTTGAAATCGGAAAAAAGTTTAACGTTGCTATGGGGTGCAACCGGAGAGCAGGAATGGACTCCAGCCTTAACAACAGGTATTTTGTGTGTGTGTGTGTGTGTGTGTGTGCGCGCGCGTGCATGCGTGCGTGTGGTGTGTACATTTGAAGCAGTGGAAATCATTTTGGTTTGAATTTGTTGAAACTATGTTGCATTTAAAAAGACCATTACCTCCAAAATTTTCTTCACAAAATATTTTCAAGAGATACCCAACATTTACCAAAACGATTTTTAAAATTTAAAATAAGTCATTAATATAATTTAAAAATTTAAAAATCAGTTGACTTCATATAATTGGACTTTATTAGACACATGTGCGTGATATTTGAATTATACCACCTGCCACGTGGCTCTTGAGTTGATTGGCAGGTTGTATTGAGTTAAATATAAATATGGAATACATGTATTTCTTGAAATTTAAAATGATGTTGTTTGGTGACTCATAAAAAAGCACTTCATTTTTTAAGTTTTTTTGTGCTTTCATTGACTAATATTGTATTATATTTTAAGTCTTTTATGCAATCTTTGTTTAACAAGAAATTTCTGGAGGTAGTAGTGGTCTCTTTATAGAAAATAAGTTTTATTGTGTTCTAATACATGTATACTGATTTATCACATTTTTTGTAACTTCGTTTTAAACACTATCAGGCAGAGTTCTACTTAAACTTCAATTTTAAACTTATAGCTAATGGGAGCTTTTGACATTGACTCTATATTTTTACCACCTTGTAGATGTTGTTTTCTATACCTCATTACTTCTCTGCATCGCGCAGTGCCCGCATGGAGAAGATTCAAGCTACAGAAAGAGTCGGTTGGAGATCGATTGCAATCATCCTCCTGCATGGAGGTGAAATAGGTGCAGAAGGATGGTGGCCATCTTTCCTTGTCGACACTGATATGCATCTTCCTTGGTTGTTTACACAAATGAAAATGCTGTAGCTGCTTCAGGATTGTATGTCTCTTTGCCCTATGGTGTCTCCGGCCTCTGTAGAAAAGTGTTAGTTACCGAACATAAAGACAATGCAGTTTCTCATTGTAACGTTTTTATTTATTCTTGCTCAGAAACATCAAGAGTACAAGAATGAATATTATTGATTAAAGGTGCGTCCTCATGCCCATGATGTGGTACGGATAAAGATCGACGTAATACAAGCAAGTTGAGCAAAGGAGAAGGACGACAAACAAATTGGAACATGGTCCTTTTATACCTTGGACCTGTGTACACCTGCGAGGTGTAACCAGGTCCAAGTGACCATGGTCCTAAGTGTATCAATCTGCCACTTCGATAGGACTCAGAAGTGTGAGTCAGAGAGGAGGGAGGGACAAGCGAGAGTTGTTTACCACCCACGCTATGGATTTGGTGGGAACGGGAGTTACTGCGTGTTACATACCCCCAACTTTGCTTGAAGTACGTCCTCGTACTCCAGCCAAAGGTGGAAGGGTTAAGTCATGCAAGCAGGAATACATGGGTGAACGAGCAAACACCTTGTACAGAGGTATATTCAGAAGAGGGCACTAGTACAAAGTGAGTGTCTTCCAATGTATAAATGGCTGAAAAATAGAAATAATTAAAATTAAAAACTCGCCAAGGTTGGAGTACCTATTGAAAAATGAGATACATATGATAAGCGGAGTGAATATTTTTTCATGCATTTACAATGAATTTTTAATTTATTTTATCAATTTTACCACCCGGATGTGTGGTGGCCTCACGAGTACATGTGACCGGCGCAGTTATCCCTGCTGTGGAGGGTGGGGAAAGTCCTGGGTCCATGAATTCGTAGAGACTGGACTCATCGGTAAGATGCGGTGAGCCATTGCTCCTGATCCGTCCGGTAGATCCCGGTTTAAGGTGTGGATGTCACGGTCCCCGATGATCTTCCTAGAGGATCGCTTGTTGTGTAGGATGGTCCTGGGATGTGAAGGCAACCAGTGTGGAATGTCTTTCCATCCGGGAGCCTGAAGACAGAGTTAACGAAGGCCCCCAAGAGGGCGGGCGTGGCTTCGTCGACGGCATCCCTGGCGAAGCTTAATGTCTCGGTGATCCTCCGGTTTGGGAACACGATTGTAATGAGGATGCTTGCTTGGCGGGAGAGCCCTACAATATATTGCTCCTGCGGAGGGAGGTCCAACCGAGGGAACCCTTCCTCCAGGGTGAAGTGTCCCACGTAGTAGAGGGTGTTGGCAGAGCGTACTTTGCGCTGCCAAGTGACCCACCGGTTGTTAAGGAGCCTCTCGCCGGAGGTGGCCATACGGAAGGGACGATACAGCAGTAACCACCCCAGAGTAGTCCCAGTATGGGGTACTGTGGGCGGTGCGGCTGATTGTTCTGGCTCTGGAGCTGCATTAGGTGCAGGTCCTGTCTTACTCGATGTGCCCGCGATTGGCCTGGCATGGCATAAGGCGGACTGGGCCATATCCTGGGCTCGCTGTCATTGCCGCTTCACCTCTGATCCTTTGCTCAGGGCCTATGGCGGTTTGGTGTTACCTGGGGGAGTCCCAGTGCTTCTCACAGATCACCTCTGTCCCGCATCATGTCCTGCAGAAGGTCTGTACCGGCCTTCTGTTTCCTCAGGAATGTGGCACGGTCTGCAGAGGGCTGAGGTGTCGGAGTCAGGTGTGTAGTCCTCCCAAGAGGGCTGCTTGGAGGTGGCGGAGGAGGTACCGGTACCGGACGTACCGGCCGAAACAGGTCGGTAAAGGACGGTGGAGCTTCCCCAAACCAGAAAACCCACCCCCTCGTGGTAACTCCCCAAAGAAACGACACGACACACAAAGTAAGATGAGTTAAAAGTGTTTTTAATTGACACTTACGATGTATGATGATAAAGGCAGTGATATTTACACAACTTGGCTGGATACCTTATCCAGCCAAGCCCCCATAAATATATACAAAATAAAAGGCACAATGGCAAAACAAAAGATGAATAAGATGCACTGGCCAGTGGAGGTCAAGCAGACCTCCACCCACAGGTCTAGTCACTGTTCAAGCCTACAACCAACTGCCCAGATCCTGTGGCTGACTGGGCCACAGGAAACCTCCAGGCAACTCCACCTGAAGGGGACAGAGGTCACATCTGACCTCTCACCCATAGACTTCATGGTGAGAGGTCTGCTGGCACCAAAATGGCGTCCGACCTAACAGCCTACTGTAGCTGTCAGGCAGACCACCATAGGGAAATTCGTCTGCTCCATCAAAATTAAAATTTGAGCAGACCAGGTTGCCACAACATTGGCCCAACTTTTAACCATATGTAATTATCCAAACATTGGCCCTACTGTTAACCATATGTAATTATCCAAACATTGGCCCTACTGTTAACCATATGTAATTATCCAAACATTGGCCAATTTATTATTGCTTCAATTTTGCTGAATATCATTAATATAAACGTCTAAAAAAGTTCTAACTTTTAATTTAATTTCACCACTAGATACAAATGATGATTCAATAAAACATTTTTTGATCACAATGGTCAACAATAGCCAGGAACAATAAGTCCAACTTATACCTTAATACATAATGTTTAAAATGCCAAAATATACATGGACCTCATGGGTTTCAGAGGTCATTTTACCATCATCAGTATCATAGCTGGTTAACATTTCACATTATACAATGCTAGCCAAAATGGGAACAAAAACGACAAACATGGAACTTCTTGTTCTCAATGCAGATAAGGGTAACTTCACTGTAATTATTCTTATACTAGTACTTACAAACACCTCAAGTGACCCTACGTTTCTTTTCTTCACAGCGGCGAAGAAATATCTTAAGAGGTAACCCGCACCTCCACCAAATGTAACAATGTAGAGCTCTTGTTACGGGGCTCAGGTTGTAGACTCTCTTGACTAGAGCGGATACCGCTTTTCGTTAAGAGAGGGATTGGTATATACCAGCTGAGTCCAATGGTGCCGGGGTCGTTCTCTTAGATATTCCATGGAATCGTTGCTGCGCTGAAAGGAATAGTTAGACAGGCGAGACGGATGCAGGTTCCGCTTTATACTTATTTTATTACGATCAACCATTAAGGCATAATAAAACAGAGAAAGAGTTAACTGGCGTGCTTTCGCCACTGGACCATTATATGAGTAGTTTCATAGTTTCAGTATCAGAGAATGGACCCAGAATCTATCGAAACATGGTGTTTTATACCCAGAGCCTGTGTACACCTTTTCAGGGGTACCCATGCCTTTGGGACTATGCATCGACGGGTATTCATCTGCCGATACCGGAACCAGTGTGTATTAGAGCTTTGGGGTCTTCAAGAGGGAGGGAAGGGACGGAAGTACGTCCCTTACATCCCCAGGGACCCCCAGGCTAGGGGAGGGATGGAAAGCCGAAATACAGGGTATTACATACCCCCCAACTTGACGTGAAGTACGTCCTCGTACTTCAGAGCCAGAAGGTATGCAACATGGCTTAGTTGATGGGAACTGGCCCAATGGCTAGGCATGCTACGAAAAAATGAGATGTGTACATGCTGGGAGAGGGGCTGACACGACTTGTGTCAACCGCTCCCCAACAAGTCAAGAAATATGAACTGGGATATATAAAAACGAAGGAACTCAACGGGGTAACAATGAACAAAAAAAATAAATTGAAACAATACCCAATGGGGTAAAACCCAAAAGAAATATAAATAAACCCAACGGGGTGAAAAAGACCAAAACGCAAAGAAAAATTGATTATTCCCGGAACGATGGGGATTTAAGAAAAGGAAACAAGTGAAAAATGAATGAAAACGAATCAGGACGCAAACGCAACGGGGCAAAAATTGAGGAAAACGAAAAAAAAAACAGATTAAAACAAATTACATGACTTAAACAAAACCCGACGGGGTAAAGAAAACGAGATGAATAATTACTTCGTGAGTGAATAACATAGAAAAAAAAAAATTTTTTATTTTTATTTTTTACTCACGAGAAGGGCACTGGATTGATGGCTTCACGGGCGATGTCCCTCGCAACAAGTGGCGATCCAGCAGTCCACATGGCCGTGGAGGTCCGCGAAGAACGTCTGGTGAACCTCTCAGTCAGGCCTGGTGGCTCGGATTGGCAGACGGTCGAAGAGTCGCCAATGCCGCATCATGGAGGATGGCGGCCTGATGGTCAGGAGTGGCACTTCTAAGATAGCTTCTTGAGATCCAGAGTGTCCCTTTGGTAGGAGTGCCAAATACGGTGATGAGGAAGGCCCTCATTAAGGCCTGGAGGGCGGTGGTGATGAGCTCCCTGGCGAACTGGAAGACTTCTACGTGTCTTCACTGGGCACAACAATGGCAGTGAAGAGGGAGGTGTCATGTGTCATCCCGATGACATACCGTTCTCGCTCCGGGAGTTCCTGGTGTGGAAACCATTCCTCCAGGTCGAAATGTCCGAGATACAGGGTCTGATTAGGTTTTGTCTGTTGTTGCCACAATGCCCAGCGATTGTTAAGGAGTCTTTCCCGTAGAGACTCCGGGTGTAGTGGTCGGCAGACAGGGGTCTTTCTCCCAGCGGTCACCGCGGGAGGAACAGGCAGAGTTGTGGTCGTGGCCGGAACATCCTGGGCCGGAGCTGGAGGCGCGGTCCCCGCACCAGCAGCTGGAGGATCGTCATCAGGATTAAAAGCCGGAGCAGGAGGCGCGGTCCCCGCACCTACAGAAGATTCAGCACGTTGAGCCTGGAATAGTGTTGCCCAGGGGATGTCATGGGCTCGCTGATGTGGCTTCTTCTTGCGGCTCTTTTCCAAAAGAGGTGGTCTGTCCTCGAGTGGAGGGCTCCCTAGAGTTTCGCGAGGATCCCATCCTCGCCTGGCAAAGTCCAGAACAACGTCTGTCATCTTCCTCTGTTAACAGAGGAAATATTCCCTCTCAGTGGAGACAGGTGATGGCGTAGATGTGGTCTTCGCAGGTGGAGGTGGTGGTGTCGGTTTTGGTATGAGTGTCTCCATCAGGGGTCTGGCGGAGCCTTGCGGACGATGGCGGGGCTTGTCCTTCAGTTGTCGGCAAAGGTCCTGTGTTCATCGGCGGAACTCCCGGTGGCCCTGGTGTTGTTCGAATTGTTATTGTGGAGAGCGTTGTTCTTGAGGGGCCGTTCTTTTGGCGGTGGCTCTTTTGATGTGAGGATTGTGGCTTTTGGTTTGACCCCTTGCTGGTGCACCGGTGTTGTTGAAGGAGGTGGTGTTGGTGGCAAGGAGTTTCCAGACGTGGTTGCCATGGCTAGTCGCTCCTCAGTGATGAGTTGGTCCTCGATTTTTTTTATCTCCTCCTGGGGGAGTGGGCCGTATAGGGCAACGCCAGCTCTGCCAGTCGGAGACAAGCCAACTGAAGGAATCTCTTATTTTTTTCTCCTTCTGCATTGACCTTCTCTTGGATCTGTAGACATCGTTCGATTTCTAGTCGTTGTTCGGTTTCGGCAGTGGTTATTGGTGCTGTTCCAGATGTTTTATGCCCCCAGGGCCCAGCTCCTCTTGCAATCATCTGACCAGGGGCCAGGCTCTTCGAAAAGTCCTTGGGTGGTACCAGAGGCATAGTGGAGATGTCGATCTTATCCTCTCTCTCTTCGCTCCAATGTTTCGATGTGGCAGCGGTGAGAGGCACCAGAAGACTGGGCGTGTCGAGTTTTCCTTGATGGCCAACATTAGTGGGACGTCGAAAGGATTGCTTGACATTCCTCGCCCCGACGATGGAAATTCTCCGGTATGGAGTGGCGCCGATGCTTTGCACTGTTTTTGGGGAGGGTGGTCTCGTGGCAGGCTCGCTGGCGGACCCCGCACGAGCCTGTAACATTATTAGTGGTTTCAGTGGGTGGTGGGGCGGTCCCCACCAGTTCACCACCCACTAACATTGGTGTTTCATCAAGAGGTGAGGGGGTGGTATTTCATTCACCCCCTTCATCGCTGGAGGGGCCATGTTGATGGCAACCCCTCCACATGCCTCTGGTATATTTTGGCATCATTAGTACTAAAGCGGGAATAGAAAAAAAGTTTTGTTAGAGGGGATAACCACCACCTCTTTCAAGACTTATGAGTGATGGATCCTTAAGTGGCAAAATCTTGTTCTCTTTATCCCAATCTTTGATAGTCCTGTGGACAGAATTTTCTTTCTTGATGAAAACGGGGTGGTTGAAATTTTCCAAACAAATAGAGTCGGTTGCCGATTCGATTTGTTGAAAAATGGGGTTTCTGTAATGAATTTGGAAAGATGGCTGATGGGTCAGCCCTCTTGTTGGGGTCGCTATGAGATCTGTTTGTCGATTGGGCCTTTCTTTGACATCGGAGTCGTTTTGATTGGCCCAATTAATATGTTTGTTTTGATTGACATGGGGCTTTGTTTTGATGTCTTTTATGGCCCCTATTTTGTGTTTTAATTCCCATCGGTCATGACATAGCTCCATTTCTTGCATTAGGGTGTGAAGAGTTAGATGTTTGACTTTCCCACCGAAAATCTGAACTTGAAACCTTAAGTAGGTCACTGAGTTCACTTTTTCTTCTTGCTGTGACGTCATGAGAGGGGGATTACGATGTGTTATAGTTTTCTCTTGGGTCCACGTGGCTTTTATTATGTTTCCAAGCGTGGGTAGCGGTTACCGCTACTATTTTGGTTTTGTTTTGAATTGAGGACGTTAACCTTGTTGCCTCCATGTGTTCAACACGTGGTTTATGGTTCTCAGTCACGTGGATGGTTTTGATAGAGTATTTTTCCGATTTTTGGTGAAATTCCATCGTTAATTTCCTCATTTTTTTCTTCCGCTTTTTTATCGGTAGATTCGAACGATGGATTTACCGCTTTTAATTTTAATCGTTTCTTTTTGTGGTGGAGTTTCGAATTTTTAGATTGAATAGAAGTTTCAGTTGGTGGTTCTTTTGTGGATAGAGTTTCGGAGGATGCGTTTTTGGAAAAATTTTGAGGTATGGTAGATTGTAGGGGTTCGTTGGGTTGTAGGGGTTCTGTTGGTTGTAGAGGTGGGCTGGTGTCTACATCTATTTCTCCCCTCCTTCCCTAAGAAACTCGTCCTTCGTCAAAGTCTTTCAGTTTTTCAGGATCGGTTACCGACACTGATTTTGCTGGGATGGTAGCGGTTCCTGCTACAAAATCCCCAAGTCCCTTTACGTCACAGCTGGCTGCCAACTTATGGTAGAGATCTTGTATCATGTCCCGGCAGCAAGCGCGCCCATTTTTGGGGTTTTGCCTCCAGGCATGATGATCACGACTGTCCTATTTTCTCGGCAACCGAAAGTGGAATTCGCGGAGTTGAAAGCTTCCATTATCTCATTCCACTTGCCCAGGTCTATAGTAGTCCAGGGTTCCAACTTGGGATGAGCTGATGGGTTGATGACTGCGATGGGGGTGGTGGCCGGGTTGGTGGCAGAGCTTCGAGGAGGATCTTGCGAAGTTGTCCTCCCAAACTGATAAGGGCATATTCGGTACCATCCTCGGTGATAACATCAGTCTCGGCCAGGTCCTCCCCGGGAAGTTGCACAATTCCTCCATACTGTTTTACCTCCAAATTCCTTTTTGGTTGCTTGCATTCGTGGGAGAAGTGTCCTAGTTGTCCACATTGATAACAGGTGGCCTTGCTCTGGTCGATGGTTGTTACCGTCGCATCGCGGCGAGGGCCAGGGGCCGAGCTTCTTGGAGCTTGTGGAACCCCTGATCTACATTGTGGAGCAGCATGGGATTTTGTCGCATTTTGTTTAGATTGGTTGTCGTGAGGAGCTGGTGCGGTCACTGCATGTTGCTCCCCATCAGGTGTGGTTGTCATGGAAGGCCATATGCTGCTTCCGGAGCTGGAAGCCACTTATCCTTGGAGTAGAGAATCGCCTCCATGCTGAGAATAGCTTCTTTGAAGGACCTGAATGAATGGGTGGGGGCGGAGTCCACTGCGTCTTGGATTGTGGAATGGAGTGAGCACCGGAGCTGGTTGATTCGGAGTTCGTCGGACAGATCAGGGTAGATTTTATCACCTAGTTTGACGAATTTCCAGATGAAGGCTTGGGAGCTCCCAAGCCTTCATCTGGAAATTTGTCCTTTTTGGCGTAGTTCCCAGTAGCGTTTTTCCAAAAGAGTTCGTTCGTTTGGTTTACCGAATGTGGCGGTCATTCTCTTCCTGAGCTCAGGCCAGGTCAGGTCAGGGTGGCGATAGCGAAGCTTGCTGAGCCATGATCGAGCTGGTCCTCAAGGCAGGTGGTAATGAAGTTCTCCTTGTGGTGGACATCCCATCGATGCAAGTTGGCGACTTCCTCAAGTTCTTCCAAGAAGGCACGGAAGGAGCTTAACCCATTGAACTTCTTGATAGTCGGCAGGGTGGCGGCTTCCGTATTTCTTGTTAAGTTCCTCCACAGTAAGTACTCTGGGTGGTGCCCTGTAGACACCATCCAGGACCTGGCCTAGCCCTATAGCACTGGGGGTTGGTCCTGGGTCCCTGTGGTGGTTCTCTCGAGGAGGAAATTGTGGTGCATAGATGGAGCTTCGGTTATGAGCGGTCTGGAGGCAGACTAGGGCGGTCACCGCCATTCTCCGACTCACTTGAGGTGTAGTCGTAATATCTAGGCTCGATTGGTCGGGGACGCGGTCGATCCGCTTCTCGGTGTCGAGCCTCAGGGTAGGGTTGCTGAGCTGTTGAGGTCCTCATAGGCCCAGGAGTCATTGGATAGGTCCTCCTGGTGGGCATTGGTTCGAATGAACTAATGCTTGGTCGGTGGTGGTCTATCTGTGGCTCCGGGTTCCAGTGTTGTTGAGGTTCGGGCTCTGGAGGTGTAGATGGGTGCCTGCTCCGTGATGATTTTGGCTTGGAGCAGCTGGTAGACAGTTGAGTAGTCAGCTGTGTTCCCAGGGTGGTCCAAAGCCTGATGATCTCGGAGAGTTCTGCGTCGGCAGGCAGCGAGAGGTTTTGTTGGGATGGTTTGTTTGTCTTCGGCTTCTTGCGCATCGGGCGGTGATCACCTTGGCTACCTGTAGACAAGCTCGATGTATCACTCCCAGAGGGAATGCGAAGGCCTTGTCCAGGCATCAATGTCTGCATAGAAGTTTGCGAAGATTGGGAAGTTTGAGAAGTTAGTTGAGGGGAGGGTTGTTAGAACCCTCACCACTGTCGAGTGTTTGATGTGGGTTGGATGCTTGGGCCATTTTCGATGATGGTCCAGGTAGTGGGTGTGTTTTTCGTAATCCTAATCGACGGGGAACAGATCTGGGATTATATCATATGGATTTTGCGATTGAATGTGATTCCAGATCTGATTCCAGTGTAAGAGTTCAAAAAATGTCTTTATTGGTATTAGTGATCGGCTACCGATCGAGTTTTTGAGGTGAATCACCTTTTAAACTCCAAGTGGGATGATGAAAGAGATGGCCACGTGGGCAGAAGTGGCCAATAGGATAAATAAAGGTGGTAACCTGTTTTCTCTTTTTGGAGCACATGGAGTGATCGGAAAAAAGAGAAAATTGATTGGAAACCGACTTTAATTAAATGAAACACAGAAAAAGGAGGTGAATAACCTTTAGAACCACGTGGTGAATGGTATTTGACCACGTGGGTAAGAAGTTTTAAAAAGAAAGAACGAAAAATGTACTTTAAATAAAGTTTTACCGACTTTTCTCTTTGCTCGGAGCAATCGGAGCTGTTGGAGTGGTGAATTATATACACACCACGTGGCTAAGAGCACAATGGAGAGAGATTCAGTCTTCAGCAGTGTAGATCGATGAAAAGAAAACAGAAGGTCGGTTACCGACTTCATTATAGCACAAAAAGACGAACAATTGATGATAACAAAAACGAAAATGTACCGGAAATAAAGTCACAGCGATGTTTCATCTCCTCTCAGAGCAGGCGGAGCTCCTGGAGTAGTGAACGAGATACACTCCACGTGGCTAATAGCACAAGGAGAGAGATTCACTCTTCCTCATTGTAGATTTTAGGGAAAGAAGAACAAAGGGTCGGTTACTGACTTTATTTGGGGCACAAAATGAAGCACAAATCATGATGATGAAGTGATGGAATCGAAATAAAGTCTGTAGATCCATTCTTCTATTCTTGGAGCAGTCAGAGCAACCAGAGTGATGTATTTGTATACACACCACGTGGCTAACAGTACGAAAAGAGGAACAAAGACTCCTCCTTAGTAGCTGAGATGGGAGAAGCAGAAAGACGGGGGTCGGTTACCAACTTTATTTTGATGAAGAAATGCACAAAAATGATGAATGATGAAGGCTCTAATGTTCTTGGTTGTCCCCCTTCCATTGATGATGGTGTCTCAATGAGGTGGGCCACGTGGTAGCAAAAGGAAAAGATCCAGGAGATGGTGGATCATGAAAAGGTACGAAAATAAACGCAGAAGACGGAGATTCGTAGGTCACAGGCTGCAGTCCCGTAGTTTTCCTTCTGCCAAAGGGGATTGACGAACAGTCTGATAATTAACGACTTTCTTGAACGAAGGACAAAGAAGTGCGTGGGCGGAATTGTTGTTCCCTTGTGAGCCCTAGGTTAGATGGCCCCAACAATTCGCACACGTGGTTCCCACAAGTAACGAAACAAAAAGGATGTACGAAGGAAACACGTGGCAATGTAAGTGTTCACTCTTGGATGGACGGATGTTTCTTTTCTTCACAGCGGCAAAGACATATCTTAAGAGGTACCCCGCACCTCCACCAAATGTAACAATGTAGAGCTCTTGTTACGGGGCTCAGGTTGTAGACTCTCTTGACTAGAGCGGATACCGCTTTTTGTTAAGAGAGGGATTAGGATATACCACCTGAGTCCAACGGTGCCGGGGTCGTTCTCTTAGATATTCTGTGGAATCGTAGCTGCGCTGAAAGGAATAGTTAAAGACAGGCGAGACGGGTGCAGGTTTGGCGTTATACTTATTTTATTATGATCAACCATTAAGGCATAATAAAACAGAGAAAGAGTTAACTGTGGCATGCTTTCGCCACTGGACCATTATATGAGTAGTTTCATAGTTTCAGTGTCAGAGAATGGACCCAGAATCTATCGAAACATGGTCTTTTATACCCAGAGCCTGTGTACACCTTTTCAGCGGTACCCATGCCCTGGGGACCATGCATCGATGGGTATCCATCCGCTGATACCGGAACCAGTGTGTGTATTGGAGCTTTGGGGTCTTCAAGAGGGAGGGAAGGGATGGAAGTACGTCCCTTACATTCCCAGGGACCCCCAGGCTAGGGGAGAAACGGAAAGACGAAATACAGGGTGTTACACTATCTAGCCAGGCAAACATTAATCCTCACATTTCTAAATGGCAAAAAACAACTACATGTACATAATCTATAAATGAAACCCATCACCTCAAATGCTATAATGGCATTTGCCACAAATTTATGGCTTAATTTTCACCACCTTGGACTTCAAATTTTTTATATATTAGTAGTATTCTATTTATCAATAAACAATTCATTTGTCTCGTTCTTTCATATTCTAGCGTGTGAATGGATTTGCTTTTGTTTACCTTTTTTGTTTTGTTTTAAAATAATTATAATTAATTATATTTATAATAATTTGTGTTCAAAATAATTTTAGGTGTTGATTGGAAATCTTTAACAATCCCAGCTTGTCTTCCACTCACAACTGACTATTTTCCGGATAGACGAAGTCTTCAAAACGATTATGTTGTATCTGATTATGACCTCATCCCGGATTGCATGAGCTCTGATCTGGCTCTTAAAAAAACGTCAAATTACAGGCCCCTTACAACTGAAGAAGTTTTTAGGGAACTTGTTTGTCAACGTTTACAACAGGTGAGTGTTCATTTCTTATCATGGGGTGCATTGGCACCAACTTGTCAAAACAAATTGTGCTTAATAGGGCATGTGTTGTTTTTGCTGAGACCTACCATCAAATAAAGCATGTATTTGTTAGAGGCTATCTTGTTTCTAACCGCAGTATTATGTGCTGAATTGGTTGATTGATTAAAGTTGTCACAGTATGTCCTACCTCTCAGAAATTTGGCAAAGCTGATGAATTCCTGATGGCAGTTTGCTACGCTGCTTATAGTAGGCAGCGTAGAAGATGCCATGTTGACTCCAGCAAGTCTCTCATCATAGGTTTCTGTGGGGGAGAGGTGAAGTGTTTCCAGGTGAAGTGTTTCCACTGTCCAACCCCATGGGAAGTCAGATGGGGTATATAATGGCCAGACTGGCCATTAGCTGGACAGTCTATATAGAATTGGAGATGAGGGGAAAACTACCTGCTTCAGGCCATGCCAGGCGTATAGCATAGTGTTTGATTTAGTTATTTTCGTTGGGCTGTTTGGGGGTTTTACACGAGGTGATACGTGTTTGATCCAGCCACCATGTTTCATGGATCCGGCAACTACATTTGTCCGGTGACAAACCTGACTTTTTCCTTTGTATTCTCATCGTGTTGCCACAATTTCTGCAATCGATGTCAACGTTGGATTCCAAGTTTCAGCTGTAACAACGCGACTGGGCTCCGTTACAATACTCCAGTAAAACTTATCCGTCTCACCGTATCCTGATTCCCTTAGGGGCCGGGATCGAAGCAATAGCGGCTCTCTTGCTCTGTCCGTGTCCCTGGGTGGTGCCGGCCGAGAGTCGTTCTCCCCGATAATCGATGGTGACTTGTCGCCGAACAGGTGAGTAGGGACCATGCATGAAGTACCGGCCGACATGACAGAAAACAGGACAGTGGTGAATGGTGAAACTCCCACCAGAGTTCCCACCCTCCCTGGGGTATCTTCCCCAGAAAAAAGTGACATGTGACACAAGTGTAGTAAAATATAATAAACAGGTTTATTCAAAGTAATAAACCCTTATTCTATGCAAATAAACAGTAATCTGCAGGGCATCCTGCTCAGCAGAGAAACACAGAAGAACACAATTACACAATATAATGGTGATTGATGATGTGTGGCATCCTGGAGGCCATCTTGGACTCCACACACACACACATGATAATGTAGCAACTTGGTTTGCTTAATCAAAATTTTTTGATTGAGCAGACGAACTCCCTATGGTGCTCTGCCTGATAGCTTGCAGTAGGCTGTTAGGTCGGATGCTATTTTGGTGCCAGCAGACCTCACCATTGGCGTCAATGGGTGAGAGGTCAGAAATGACCACTGTTCCCTCCAGGTGGTGTTGCCTGGAGGTATAAATGGCCTAGTCAACCATTTGTTCTGGGCAGTGTGTTGTAGGCCACAGACTGGAAAAGATCATCTCTGCTGGAGGCCAGGGTGGCCTCAATTGTGCTTTGTGTGGATCTTCTGTCTTTTGTTTTTGTCCTCCATTGGGGCTTGGCTGGTTGAAGTTACTAGCCAAGTTGTGTGGAGAATATACCACTGCTTTTATTTGCTGATTCTATTGTGTTAATAAACACCTTTTATTTTAACCTACTTACTGTGTCGTGCACGTTATTGGGGAGTACCGTGAGGTGGTTTAAATTCTATGGGGTTTTCACCGTCCGTTTTCGGCGTGTTTCGGCTGGTACTTGCATCGGCTCGCGGTGGGACGTAATATTCTCGTTGTGGCAGAAGATCAACGGTCATGTCCAGCGAGGGAGACTCCGTGGGAGTCAACGTGACCCAAGGTTTACCGTTGTGAGGACTTCTATGGGTGCGATCCCGTCCCCGTAATCGGAGTCTAGAGCCGGGTAAGTTTTGCAAAGTTCTTGAACGGATGGAAAGTAACCCGAGATATTGTGACGGACCAGTTGAGTCGTTACAATTGGTGGAGGCGCCGGGTACTCGTACCCAGCCTCTTGCACAGTTAAAGACCGTGGATTTGACCATTTCGACAGTCAAATCACCGAGCAACTGTAACGACCCGACTTGGGTCCGAAACAACACCCGGCAAAACTTCCCCGTCTTACCTCCTCCTGACTCCCTTGGGGCCGAGGTCGAAGCGCGGACTGCCCGCTCTTGTCCGTCCGGTCCCTGGGTAACGCCGGTCGAGAGTCGATCTCCCCGGAGATCGACGGACGAATTGCCGCCGAACCGATGGAGAATCCACGGTAAATCCCCGTTGGATCTTACCGTGGAAAGCCGACGCGAAGTACCGGCCGAAATGACGAAAATAGGATGGTGGGTGGTTGGTGAAATCCCACTTGAACCCCCACCCTCCCCGCGGTAACTTCCCCAGAAAATAAGTGACACGGACACCAGTGTGTAGAGTGAAAACAATAATAATAATTTATTCACAAAGAATAAATAAAAACACTCACTTCGATGAAGGCAATATCTGCTGGTAATTATACCAGCAGAGAGCCCAAAAAGATGCAATACAAGAAGATTCTCCTGGCTAATTCCAGCCAGGAGAAGAGGTTAATAACCTCCACACCCAAAGACAAACAAAAGATGAATGGTGGCCATCTTGGCCACCTGATGAGATTGAAGCACAAAGCAATCACATGCATAAGCATCAAGGGTCTCACTCACACTGCCCAGAATATAATGGCCGCCGCCATTATATACCCCCAGGCTGCTCCACCTGGGGGAGGACAGTGACCCTTGCTGGCCATTTTGTCGTCTGCCTGGCAGCTAATTAGCCAGCCTAGCAGACGACACAGGAGATTTAGTTCTGCTCCACATAGAGAGCAAAACTGGGTTGTTACACAACGGTAGTACGCTGCTGGGCGCAGACTTCGGTCTATGGGACAGCGGCAGAAACCTTTGGGTAACCTCGTTTACCTCGTTTAACCGCAATTACATCATGGGTTTCGGACTTTGGTCCGTTCTACCATGGTGGAAAGCGGTTACAGAGTTTTTACCCCAATTACACTATGGGGTATTCTGTGGTACCACGGTAGAAAGTGGTGAACAGTCATACTGTGAAGTACACTGTGGGGCACGGGCCGTTGTCCGTGGGACCGCGGTAGAACCCGGTAGAACCCGGTAGGTAAGAACTCTGACTGTTCGTTACCATGAAACGCAGACTTTGGTCCATGATACTACGGTATTTTATGGTTCCATTTGTTCGTTACGGTGATTTACGGACTTTGTTTGCTCCGTGAAGTTATCGTTTCAGACGGTGGGATCCTGTTTTCTGGTGATTTTGGCCGTAATCCCCGGTAGTACTGATAAAGAATCAGGAAAATGGTGTGGAAACGGGATTAGAGTTAAGCAACTGTGTCGTTGACCGTCCCCTGGGGGCAGAAGGCGACGTACCCCTGGCAACAGGAGTATGAAGCGGTAGCCTGGACGAGGATTCTCTTGAGGAGGGCGGCAGTGTGGACGATGTTCCACAGGACCAACCCTTGCTGAGAGTTTGTCACGGTGTGGAGGCACACCAGTGTCAATCTCCCCAGAGAATCTCTGTTGGAAGTTGGTGACACCGATGGTGATCTTCAGAGGATTGGTGCTTGGCCACCGCCAAGTGTCCATGTTTGTTGGTGGAAATCCCACATGATACTTTACCGGAGGGATAGGCCTTTTTTGCTAGGCTCACCGAGCAGCAACTCGTGGAGATTGCTTACGGGATCGATGTCCTTCGGTTGGAAGGACAATTGTCCCGGTCGGTGATTGAACCAAGAAATGTTCTGAGGTTTTCACTGTTGCCCTTGCGGGAAGCCGCACGGAGGGAGGCACCACCGGTACATACTAGTTCGGCACCTCTGCGGGAAGAAACCAGGCTGTTTTTTAGTGGATTTGGCCGGGGAGTTCTTCCCGCATCTGGACAGCATCCGAGGGTTCGCATTTTGTTACCCTCGGTAGTTGATTCTGTGCCTGGCACATCGGGGGACCGGAGCAGGCCACCTTGCAGGGTTAGTGCCGCTGCTTGGACACCTGATCCAGTGGTTTCTATGGAGGTTCAGGCGTTTGGGTTTTTCATGCCAGTCCACTAGTTTGTCCATTATGACAGCAAAGAGGATATGTTGCCTTTCCTCCATATGTTCAAAGCTAAGGCTTGGGCTCAGTGCTGGACGGATGAGTCCAGGTGCAGTTACGTTACGTACCTGCTTGACGGTCCAGCGGAGGAGTATTACGCCTCTGGTGGAAACTCTGCTGGACCTCACCTGGGTTGTACTGAAAGAGGCTATGGTTAGCCGATTCAGTTCGGGAAATCAGGCTCGTGTATGCTTCTCGAAGTTCGAGACAATGAAGCAGGGAGGTCACGAGTCTGTGCAAGCATTCTATTGGCGGTTCATTGAACTGTCCAAATGCATGTGTCCGGGCAAAAACGAGAGCCCCTGTAATGGATGGCCAGTTCTACTATAGACTCGTGGAGGATAACGAAGAAATTTTTGTTAAACCGCCGCCGGTCGCCAATGAACTGAGTGGTGAGCGACTGGGAATGCTTAAAAACTCAGGTGTCTGACATTGTTAGCACTCTGATAAAGGGATGTACCTTCGGGCAGTCTCCAATTATGTGGATGTCCTGCGAGGAGCAGGGGTGCCTCTGGCAAGGTCTGTGGACCCGGATGTAACCTAATGGGTTTTTCTGATGCCATGCTCCACAATGGAGGCTGTGGTGGCCCAGTTGGATAACTGGTTTGCCACCTCACCCTAGGTGCCTAGTGGTGAGGTGCTGGATCGTGCACTCATTGAGCAGGTTGGAGGAGTTGGTGTGCCCATACCTTCCGCCGGGGCTGGGAAGTCTCTAGTTAGTGACACTGGATCCCACTCGTCTGGTGTTACCATCCTGTGGGGATGGTAATGTGGACGGGAGGCAGGAGTTTGATGGTGGGAACCAATGGGTTTCCTGAACTGCAGATCCGGGCGTATGCTTGGGGTGCACCAAGGGTGTATGTGTTCATTGGCGAACACCTCCTTGTGGACACGGGGGCCAAAGTTTCGGTCCTGAGCATGAAGGTGGCATGAGCGATGGGGTTACCCATTGAGGTACTGGCGGTACCATCATGCCTACTCGGCATGGGTGGGCACTCCATCGTAGTAGAAGGTGTTGCATTGGTGGACTTGACCATCCACCGAAAGACCATCAAGGTGTCTTTTCTCCTGGTGAAGGGAAAGAGAGAACTGATTTTGGGCATTAATTATGCCGCATGCTTCGGCTTGATGGTGGCTATTGTGCACCGGAAAGTGTATTTCCGGGAGGATGTCTGGACCGCACATCCAAGTGCCCTTCGAGCCGCACTCACCGATCAAGCACTGGGGAAACCTGTGGAGGTGGAATCAGTTCCACCACCGATACCAGAGGCTTGGCCTCAGTTACGGCAACTCCCAGAAGTCCCGCCGGCACTTGAGAAGGTTGACGGGTGTGTGGACCTTGTTTCACCTTAGCTGCCCAAGACCAGAGTTTTTATCGGGAGCAGGGAAGTTTGTTCTCTGCGATTGAGGGAGAACATCTGGCTACCAGCCCACGTACAATGTGTCTTTTTGGTGGGGTTGGTAGAGCATGCCGACCCTGGCCAGCTTTTTGTGGAGCTGCACCGCAAAACCTAGAGTGGACATGGTGTGTTAGCTGTGGCAGGGATTGTCCAAGCGAACCGGTTGGGCCAGTACGATATCTGGCTTGAGAATGTGGGAGATGCACCCATAGTCCTGGAGACAGGGGAGGGTGTGGCCACGGCTCGAGCTGTTGAGGCTGCCCTTGTAGTAGGACTGGAAGAGCCGTCTGAGTTGAGAAGGATTTATGTGGTCAACAACTTACCATGGAGACAAATCTTCATGGTAATCACACTCTACCTTTATGGGGCTGCCACCTGTTTCTTTCAGGAAATACGGTTGTGCTGACCAGCTACAGCTGTGCTCACGAAAGTGGCATTAGCCCCGGTGTCCACAATCATTTCTATGAATGATTACCAATGAACACTAGCACTCAGTGCACCAACCAAAGGTGTATAGTACTGATGCTCCAGAATGGGAGTACAACTACTGCTTTTCTGTATCTCTGTCCCGAAGGACTGCACAGGGGTCTGAGTCGACACTGACTTGAAAATCTCCCCAGGCCTGACACTGGGCATAGAATCATCCATCCCAGGCCTCACAACCAACCTTCTCCTCAGGCTCTCTAGGACTATAAAGTCCTCCCGAGAGAGAGAGTAACCACTCAAGCTGGCCAACACGGCATCGATAGTAGGGCATGGCTCTGGAAATACAATGTTTACAATTTCCAAGTCCACAGACAGATGCACACTGGCATCCCACAGGATCCAGACATGCTTCAAAACTGCCCGAAGGTAAGTCTTAGTCAGCTACCATACCAAGAATTACACTTGAGCTTTAGAGCCTAACCAGTCCACTGCCACTCAGTTCGGCATTGATCTGTGTGGGTTTAACAGGGCATCAGTCTCATTTTCGCACACTGGGTGGTAGATACGTCACTGCCAATATTGGTGGTCGGATATGGGCATCCACCAAGGTTCACAGGTTTTATACTGCTACTTTTCGGTGTCACTGAACTTTCGTCCAACTTGCACCGTGCAGTCGAGTTAACTTCAGGCTTTGTTGCCTTCAGACAATCTCGCTTGAAGTGGCCGAGTTGATCACAACCAAATCAGGACTCCGACTGTTTAGGCCATGTTCCACTACCAGGTGTTTTCCTCATTGATACACCTTCACGGTGTACTCTTTTTGGCATTTGTTGCAATGATATCTACCGTTTACCATCGAATCTAGATGGTCGAAACCGGGCCACAAATGGCACCACCATATTTTTATGGGTAAAAACCATGAAAAACACGGAAAAAAATAAATTTCACCTACCAAAGCCGGTCAAACTCTGATGGTGCTCTGCCCATCTATTGTGAGAAATAGTCCAGAAGACCGTTCCAACACAGTGAAAAAGTTGGATTTGATGGTTTTCAACAGTACGGTGTGCTGAAAACTGTTCACCGCTTGCGAGACACAGACAAATGTATCCAGTGCCTCTTTCTCACAATGCCTTGTAAGCATATACCAATGCTTACCTGACTCCTTTGGGGTGGGATCACAACACGGGATGTCTCGTGGTGAAGCCTGTTGGCAACAGGATGTTATGATATCGGAGTCACACGACAAATTACCTGTACCCCTCACACATGATAGGGACCGGTCCAAACTGTCCAAGGGGTGTTTGGTAACGTGGGTGTAGGGTTGTGCTCACCAACCAGAAAGCCCCAAAGTATAAACCGAAAAGACTCAGTTGTGTAGAATAAATGATAATTTATTCAACAAAATGAATAAAAATATATTTAGAAAACAGAAGTTAAACAAAGTAACTATGACTGCCAAGATGGCCACAAAGTGCCAACTTGGCAAACAATAAAACAAAAACATTAAAGAACAAAGACTTGATCTAAGGCCACAGCAGAGCCTCTGGCTAATGTTTTTTCAGGGTCCACACCAACTGTCAGGAGACCACCTGAGTGTAGACTTATTTACTCAGGTGAGGTAACATCATTGCTCCTGGAGGGGAACACCTGTAAATAAAACCACCTCTCACGTATGCTATAACTTCATAGCATAGTGAGAGGCCTGGACTGGACATATAATGGTGGCTCCACCATTTTGGTGGTAAGTGCCAAACCGGGTCTTCACACCTTTTGGCATCGAAACTTTTTGATGCCCACCTGAAGGAGTTACGACCTCACATGCAAGAAATTCAACAGGGCAACTGTGCGATTGGTTTCCACCCTAGCAGATGCAATGTATTATACTCAGCTGACTTTCTGCTTCCTGTGAGAGGAAGGTTTACTTTGCTTCAAGCTGGATCCAACTGAGCTTGAAGATTTACCAGGCCGGTCAAGCTTCGGTGGCTTTCGGTGGCTTGTCTTCGGGATGGCTCCTGTAGCCGAACCAATACCTTCGGTCGATTGTGCACCTACACCTGCGGTCGATTGTGCACCTACACCTGCGGTCGATTGTGCACCTACACCTGCGGTCGATTGTGCACCTACACCTGCGGTCGATTGTGCACCTACACCTGCGGTCGATTGTGCACCTACACCTGCGGTCGATTGTGCACCCACACCTGCGGTCGATTGTGCACCCACACCTGCGGTCGATTGTGCACCCACACCTGCGGTCGATTGTGCACCCACACCTGCGGTCGATTGTGCACCCACACCTGCGGTCGATTGTGCACCCACACCTGCGGTCGATTGTGCACCCACAAACTATCTGCGAGTGTCCCGAAAGATAGGTTTCCCTTTCAGTGCATGAGTCGGCTAATGCTTGCCACCTTGGTGGATTGCATCACCTCTCTCTGGGTAATTTACTGCTTGCCAGCTATGGTGGTAGCACTCGCAACTGGACGACACTACAAGCGACAGAATTTTCCCAGTTTTGAGTGGATTCTATGCAGGTGTGCCCCACATGGGTGGAAACTGCCCTGCCTGGAGCTCGAACTTTTGGCTGTTCTTGGGCTCATTGCACAAACAATGCTAGCCTCCAAGCGAGCTGTATGTGCACAGAGGATTCTCAATTGTTCCTCCTGCATGGATTTTTGTGTTGAAGAAGCCCTTCACAAAGCCCTACTCCCTGCCTGAAGTTCGGCTTTCTTGTCGACTGGACAAGAAGCCACCAGTGGGGTGTGAGGGCAGAAAAATTTTGGTTCCTGGTCACCACCATCACTAACTGAGGTGCTTTTCCGGGTGGCAGGTATTGAAGGCTGCAAGGCCTTCTTATTTGCCCTCTGATCCTTCTTGTGAGTTGCAGACTTCCAACCCGAAAATCCAGCCACTGCCTTGGATGATCCCGAGTGTGTGTGTGTGTGTGTGTGTGTGTCCGGAACCCGATTTAGTTCCTCGAACAACTCAAGAACGGAATGAGATAAAGACATGCAGTATTTTTTATTTGATTCCGTGGGTCAATATGAAGCTCCTGACAAAAGGAGTTTTAGGGAGGAGTTTTAGAAACAAATTTTGAGTTTTTGGTCATAATTTTTAGTGGGTCGAACAACTCGAAAACGGGGCCACCTACAATAAAATGTCATTTGACCTAAAATGATGTAAACATTCTGACGATGAAACTGTAAAAAAATTGGAATTTTAGAGCGATTCGATATATAAAATTTCGATTTTTTAAAAACGTAATTTTTTTTTAAAAAAATCTCGATTCTTCCTCTTTCCAGTTGTAGCATTCGAAAGGGGGGACTTTTCTATTATTTAGGAGGGGTGTTCCTTTCTATGTTCTGTTATTATTTTTGTATATTAGAATACATGTGACGTATATTCATTCTAAACCATATTATTACAAATTAATGACGCATGCGCATCACATGTAACTATGTCATGTACTTGAATACATACATGTGTTTATCTATATACACATGCGCACACGTCTATACATGTGCGTACACATGCGCACTAGTGTGTACATGTGCGTACACATGCGCACAAGTGTGTACATGTGCGTACACATGCGCACACGTGTGTACATGTGTGTACTCATGCGCACACGTGTGTTCATGTGCGTACTCATGCGCACACATGTAACAATGAAAAAAAAGTTGGTTATTTGATATATGAAAGCATATATTAAAGCAATGGAGGTCTATAGGGTTCCTTGAATCCCTTGTTTTCCTTTTCTTGCATGATCCTGTATACATGCATTGCCCTAAAAACAGTGGAGGTCAAAAAGTGGGACTTTTCTATTATTTAGGAGGGTGTTCCTTTCTATGTTATGTTATTATTTTTTGTATATACATGTGACGTATTTTCACCATATTATTATAAATGAATGACGCATGTGCATTACATGTAACCATGTCATGTACCTCAGTACATACATGTGTTTATCAATATACACGCGCACACGTGTGTACATGTGCGTACACATGTGCACAAGTGTGTACATGTGCATAAACATGCGCACAAGTGTGTACATGTGCGTACACATACGTACCAGTGCGTACACATGCGTACCAGTGCGTACACATGCGCACCAGTGCGTACACATGTGCACCAGTGCGTACGTGTCCGTACACATGCGCACCAGTGCGTACGTGTGCGTACACGTTCGTACACATGCGTACTTGTGTGTACACGTTCGTACACATGCGCACCAGTGCGTGCACGTGCGTACACATGCGCACCAGTGCGTGCACGTGCATACACATGCGCACCAGTGCGTGCATGTGCGTACACATGCGCACCAGTGCGTGCATGTGCATACACATGCGCACCAGTGCGTGCATGTGCGTACACATGCGCACCAGTGCGTGCATGTGCGCACCAGTGCGTGCACATGCGCACCAGTGCGTGCACGTGTGTACACATGCGCACCAGTGCGTGCACGTGCGTGCACGTGCGTACACATGCGCACCAGTGTGTGCACGTGCGTACACGTGCGCACAAGTGCGTGCACGTGCGTACACGTGCGTACACGTGCGTACACGTGCGCACAAGTGCGTACACATGTGCACAAGTGCATACACGTGCGTACACATGCGCACAAGTGTGCATATATTAGAGCAATGGAGGTCTATAGGGTTCCTTGAATCCCTTGTTTATTTTGGGCCTTAATGCAGCATTTGAAATTTTTTATGCAGATTCAAAACAGAAATTACTGTTTTACAAAGTTTATCTGGTGTTTATTCTATTTCTATTCTATTTGTTTAATGTAGGGGTTTCAACTCATAGTTAATCCTCGAACTGCGAAGTTTGGAACCAGTCGCAATATAATTACTCAGTCTGTGTCCAGTCCACAATATGCACAACCGTTTCAGAGGTCGGGTTCACAACCCGAGGATAAGAAAGAAGAATATTTTCTGAGTATTGGACGTATATTTCATAAAATAACTTTGGCTGGTGCCACGATTAAGGCAACATGCTTGAAACCAAGGTAAGAATATGCATTTCATACAAGGTGTGATTAGATCGTTTATTTATGGGGCCAACTCACATAAAGAAAATCAGCCAAGAATATTAGACCAGAAAATAATTTTGAAATGAATCTAGAATTCAGGCTGATTTTCTGATTGTCTCAACTGCTCATTTCGTCAGAATGACCAATTCCAGTAGTTCAAACAGCCTAATAAAAAACCATAAACTTTTTAATAAAAGGATTGGAGCAAAGGTTGTAAAAGGTCATTAAACAATTTGTAACAAGCTACCTAAGCCACTTATTTTATCCTAGTTCGGGAGGAAGGGAACAAATTAATCCATTTCCAATTCCTCACAAATTCTTCCTTGTTGAACTTTAACAGTAAAAATGGATTTTTTAGCTGTCTGCTACCCCTCGGGCTTTCACCCGTGAAAAGCTAGTTCATTGTGTTGTCCCTTGAAGTTCCATCTTGAAGTGATGATATAGGTTTACACCTGGGTTGGTAATTCGGGCTGGTGAAGTATCAGAACTTTTGTTCTATCCAGTAGGTATAATAAATAAGACAACAATTTTAAAGTATAATAACCATTTATTTACAATTCTTTCCATTGAGGTCAATCCAAAATTGGGCATCGATTCTCTGTTTACAGATTGCTCTCATTACATAAAAATACACGGCCTTTTAAGCCTTAAAAGAGTATATTTAGAACCTTGTCTCAGTATTCTCTGATTGGGCAAAATGACAAGTAAAAACCAAACTGGCCAATCAATGTGATTGACCAGTGGTCACCAAATATAGAAAAATGACTTGTCAATTAAGACCAATATTCCAAGAAAAACACAACCCAATTGACTTAATGCTACTGCTTATCAGGACGATCTTTCTGTATTAAGGGGTGGGACTGGGAGGAAAAGAGATCCAAGACCCAAAAGGTGACCCAAAGCAGGAATTTGGTTGACAAAGTTTCATGCCAATCCAAAATCAAAACAAACGATCGACAAAAAACTAAGCGAGCCAGGATCGCTCCTGGACTGATCGTTTGACCCCCCCCCAACTAAGCTTGAAGTTGGTCCCTGAAGTTCATCCTGATAAACAGCCGCATTAAGTCATGTTGTCACAAACCCTTTTTTGACAAGATTGCACTTTACATAAAAAAAATATCAATAGAATATTAAAACAATTTGTAACGCTAAAAATATCTCTACAATGAAAATATCACAGAGGAACCTGTGATATTTTCATTTTAATCACAGTTGATTTTAACCCTGAAAATCCTTTAAACTCCCAAAATCGACATCTCTCAATTAAATTTTTAATTTAGGTTCGACTTGTACACACCCAATAAAAATTAAAAATAAGCGACATCTTTCCCACTAGATAAATACTTAAATAAAAACGTATCAAAGAAATCTAATTTTACAATTAAAATTAAATCTCCCTCCCAAACACCCTGACTAAAATAAAAGTTAAAAGAAAGTTAAACCCTTTTTAACCCTCCCACAAAAGAAACTTGACTCCCCAAAAAAAACGTTTTAATAGGGTTTTAAAAATAATTGTTTCATAATTTTCCTGCCTAGATGGCGTTGTAGTAAATTCCAAAAATACGAAATTTACTATAGAAACTTTTATAATATTCTATTATGTAAACTGTGTGTATGTTTTAGGTAGAAAATGGTGACCCGCCATGTTTGTTTTTTGCTGGGTGTAAGTGATGTCTAAAAATTCATGTACTCTACTTCCATGCATGTTAGAAGAAATTTGATGGTTTCCCCTAAAAGGTTTCATTCCTAAATATGTATTTATAACCTTAGATGCTTACCTTGAAGTTCATGAAAAAAACCATCGGCATCAAATAATCACAGCTATGTCCAGTATTATAGAGCATAGCAAGGGCACCCAATTTCAAATTAAACAGTTGCTATAGTTATTGTTATGGTGTCTATTGTATCTCAATGGCAACCGTCAAATTTGAAGAAAAGAAGACATGACAAAATTTTAGTTTGTGTTCCTCTCAACCATAGCCTCTATGACGCCTTATAGAAGGTTATGTCTAACCTAGGTGGTAGGTTGCCATGGAAACAGACAGCCTACATTTTATAAAAACATTACAACAAAAACCCAAAAATAATGTATTATATATATATATATATATATATATATATATGTATATATATGTATATATATAACTGTGCATGTTACCACCTATGTATAAAATGCCTAGGCTATATATATATATATATATATATATATATATATATATATATATATATATATATATATATATATATGTATATATATGTATATATATAACTGTGCATGTTACCACCTATGTATAAAATGCCTAGGCTATATATATATATATATATATATATATATATATATATATATATGTATATATATGTATATATATAACTGTGCATGTTACCACCTATGTATAAAATGCCTAGGCTATATATATATATGTATATATATGTATATATATAACTGTGCATGTTACCACCTATGTATAAAATGCCTAGGCTATATATATATATATATATATATATATATATATATATATATATATATATATATATATATATATATATATATAACTGTGCATGTTACCACCTATGTATAAAATGCCTAGGCTATATATATATATATATATATATATATATATATACTGTGCAACTGTAAAATGAGGTTTGCAACCTGTGCAATGTGCATGTTACCATCTATGTATAAAATGCCTAGGCAATATGCAAAACCACACTTTTGCTAGTAAATATGCAAAATTCAGCAATTTAGGCCATGTGCAAACAGACTAATGTTTCAGGCAATTTGCAAAATCACTAACATTTCAGGCAATTTGCAAAATCACTAATTTCCTATGCAGTGCCTATTTTTTTAACTTTTAAGGCAGTGTGTTAAATTTGGAATCAGTGCCATCTTAATGGGGGGCTAACTGGGCCCTGGCCCAGTGCCTCCGTCTAAACTATGGCCTCAGTTTTGTGATTTACTTCATAAAGTCCTGTTCCAATATATACAATGGAAATCATGGAATCATCAATACTTTTTATATACAGAACACTGGCTCCTTGGGGGAAAAATGAGTATTTGTAAGGCATGCTTGGGGCATCAAGTAAATCTTGTGCCAGGGGCCACAAAAGACTTAAAGATGGCCCTGGAGCCAATAGACAAAATTTAGAATGTTTTAGGCAATGTTCAAAATTCCTAACTTTTTTGAGAGAATATCTAAAATCACAAACTTTAAAGGTAATGCACGAATTGACAATTTTTCAGGCAATTTGCAAACGGCTTGCAAACCTTACGGGACGGCTTGCGAACCTTACGGGACGGCTTGCGAACCTTACGGGACGACTTGCGAACCTTTCGGGCCTTGCGAACCTTTCGGGCCTTGAGAACCTTACGGGACGGCTTGCGAACCTTACGGGACGGCTTGCGAACCTTACGGGACGGCTCGCAAACCTTGCATAATGGCTTACGAACCTTAAGGGACAGCTTGCAAACCTTAAGGGACAGCTTGCAAACCTTAAGGGACAGCTTGCAAACCTTAAGGGACAGTTTGCAAATCTTACGGAAAGGCTTGGGAACCTTATGGAGTGGCTTGCAAACCTTACGGAGTGGCTTGCAAACCTTACGGAGTGGCTTGCAAACCTTACGGAGTGGCTTGCAAACCTTACGGAGTTTCTTGCAAACCTTACGGAGTGGCTTGCAAACCTTACGGAGTGGCTTGCAAACCTTACGGAGTGGCTTGCAAACCTTACGGAGTGGCTTGCAAACCTTACGGAGTGGCTTGCAAACCTTACGGAGTGGCTTGCAAACCTTACGGAGTGGCTTGCAAACCTTACGGAGTGGCTTGCAAACCTTACGGAGTGGCTTGCAAACCTTACGGAGTGGCTTGCAAACCTTACGGAGTGGCTTGCAAACCTTACGGAGTGGCTTGCAAACCTTACGGAGTGGCTTGCAAACCTTACGGAGTGGCTTGCAAACCTTACGGAGTGGCTTGCAAACCTTATGGAGTGGCTTGCAAACCTTACGGAAAGGCTTGCAAACCTCACAAAAAAGCTTGCAAACTTCACAAAAAGGCTTGCAAACCTTATAGAAAGGCTTACAATGCTTAAAAAGAAACTTGCAGTTGCTTGCAACCCTTGCAGAAAGGCTTGCATATGATTGCAACTCTTACAAAATAGCTTGCAGATGCTAACAACCTTACAAGGTTGCCTGCCATATTTCATAAATTTTGTCATCCCATTTGCCATTGTATGACACTAGAAATATAGATAACAATGCACCTGACATCATAGCCATAGACTAGTATTGACATGACGTCATAAATTATTTTATAAATATGCGTGTAGATAACAATGGACGTTGTCATATACATAGATATGTATAGGACGTGACATCACAATCATAGATAACTACGGACAGATGTCATATACACCGTGAGTCAGTGAATCTGGCACCCTTTTTAAAAATTTAATAACTCTGTCAAAAATTCATGCAATTATTTTGAAATTTGACACAACTGTAGATGAAATGATAACTAACATTTTGCCTATTTCAATTTGTGTTCAAAGTGTCCACCGCCAGCTGCAACACACGCGTTTAGTCGGATCCGCCACTTTTGCACTGCAGCATTTATGATGCTTTGGTCTAGCTCACTTCAAGCCTTCGTTATCCGATTTTTCCGCCCATCAACGCTGTTTATTTTGCTTCGGTAAACCTTTTCTTGCATGATGCCCCAAATGCCATAGTCCACAGGGTTGAGGTCGGGACTATTGGGTGGCCACAAAGTCGGTTCGATGAATGTATCCTTGGCAGTGAGCAGAAGTTCGTTGCGGTAGTATTCGCCATTCATTTTGACTCCCGGTTCAACAAAATGAATTCCTGTGGCACCCAACAATGACACTCCCACCGACACCGTTACTGATTTGCTGAACTTTGGTTTCATTCGCAGCCATCGTTGAGTGGGTATGTCATTCTTTCTAGCGGTAGCTGGTGCGTAAACACGATCGTTCTGCTTATTGGTAGGTCGAGCAACAGTGAAAACTTTTTCATCTGTGAAAAATATGAAGCTCACTTTGTGTTCTGGGAAACGATGCAAAAGTTGTTTGCAACGTGAAAGACGTGAAACTTTGTTACTTTCAGTTAATTCCGTTGCCCGATGTTTTTTGAAACATTTTAAGTTGAGTTCCTTTGTGATTATTCTGGACACAGAACTTTGCAAAACACCTGTCAGACGAGCAATTTCACGTTGGGAGCGATGTGTTTGCAGTTGTTCTTCCTGACTCAAAATGAGCTCATAAACAGCATTGATGTTATCGTCAATGAGCGCAGTCCAGTTTCTCCCCGCTGCCTTTCCGATGCAGAACACTGCCGGTTTCGTTTATCTTTTGAAGAAGGTGGTTCAGTCCGCATAAACTCCATCTTTTGTTTGGAAATTCTTTAAGAATTCGTTTATCACCATAATTATTGTTTTCACGAAGAAATTTGATGGCAATTTTGTCTTCTTCAGTGAACGGCATTTTCAAGCTAGCAGACAAACCAATTGGTAATCGCGCCGCTGTGCTACAGCGCCCTCTGCAGACCAAAAAAACTCTGTGGTGAGAAATTAAAGGCGCACTTAATTAAATTCTAAAAGAAGGCATTCTCAGTAGTATGGTACACCCGCCTGGTACGGAAGTGACGTCATGAGGAGGGCGGGTCCTGTCATGACATCACTTCCGTAGCCAGGAGGGTGTACCAAGGTTTTGTGAATTATCTAGGTCACCCCACCACACCTCTTCCAAATTAACAACATGGTGTTAAAAGGGGTTGGCAAATTTTCTATTTTGGTGGGACAAATTATGCTTGTGGCCCGCAAGCCACAAAATGTGGCCCCGCAAGCTGTTATGAGTGATTTTTCTTGGAATTTGTTATTAATTAAATGAATTTTCCCCAGAGAAGTTATGAATTTGAAGTTATTGTTTTGTTTATGAAAGCAAGATTGTGGATGATGGATTAAATTATGCTTGTGGCCCGCAAGCTACAAATTGTGGCCCCAAGCTGTTTTGAGTGATTTTTTTGAAATTTGTTGTTATTTGTAAAAAAAAGAGGTGAAGTGAGGTGGAATTTCAAGTTATTGTTTTGTGTATGAAAGCAAGAGTGTGGCCGATGGATTAAATTATGCTTGTGGCGCACGAGCCACAAAATGTGGCCCTCAAGCTGTTTTGTGTGATTTCTTTGGAATGTCTGCATTAGTGTATATAAAAAACTTTTTTTTACCTGAATTGGTGTTAACTTTGCTGCTAGTACGGAGGTTGATGTTAAGTTTAGGGCATTTTAATGCACTTCCCGGCTTATCACTATCGAAATACCAGTAAACTTTTTCACGAACTACATCAATTGTGGAGCACTATGTTGCATGGTTAAAACTTCATTAACTAATGATTGCCTTATATTTCTAAAGGTAGAGGGCACTGTTCAAACTTGTTTTACCCCTTCCCCCTATATGTGAAAATTCAATTTCCTGTCCACACCTGTTTGACCTACATTTAATTAACATTAATTTCCCTCACCCCAAATTTGTTCAAACTTGTTTTAACACCTTCACCCCCTATGTGAAAATTCAATTTCCTGTCCACACCTGTTTGACCTACATTTAATTAACATTAATTTCCCTCACCCCAAACTTGTTTTAACACCTTCACCCCCTATGTGTGAATTCAATTTCCTGTCCACACCTGTTTGACCTAAATTTAATTAAAATTAATTTCCCTCACCCCAAACTTGTTCAAACTTGTTTTACCTCTTCCCCGTACATGTGGACAGGAAATTGAATTTTCACATGTAGGGGGAAGAGGTAAACAAGTTTGGGGTGAGGGAAATTAATTTTAATTAAATGTAGGTCAAACAGGTGTGGACAGGAAATTGAATTTTCACACCTGTTTGACCTACATTTAAATAAAATTAATTTCCCTCACCCCAAACTTGTTTAAACTTGCGTTACCCCTTCCCCCTCCCTACATGTGTGAATTCAATTTCCTGCCGGACACCTGCCTGTCCACACCTGTTTGACCTATATTTAATTAATATTAAGCTCCCCTCCCCCAAACTAGTTTAAACTTGTTTCACCCCTCCCCCTACATGTGTGAATACAATTTCCTGCCGGACACCTGCCTGTCCACACCTGTTTGACCTACATTTAATTAATATTAATTTACTTCACCCCAAACTTGTTCAAACTTGTTTTATCCCTTCCCCCTACATGTGTCAATTCAATTTCCTGTAAACACCTGGTTGACCTACATTTAATTAAAATTAATTTCCCTCACACCAAACTTGATCAAGCTTCTTTTAATACCCTCACCCCTATGTGTGAATTCAATTTCCTGTCCAAATATGCATGGGCCTACAATTGTGACCTCCCCCTTTTTAATGTGGTCTTACAAGAAGGGTTTCACTCATATTAGTCTGTCACATTTTAAGCAAACCTTCATTTACTCATTGGTCATCGACAATAGTTACTTTCTGCTTTAGTGAATCTGTCTGGTGTTCAAGCATTTTGTGTTTTAGTATTTGTTGATGAAGTGTTTGTTTGAAGTGTTTGGTGTTTGTGTTTGGTTTTGAAGTGTTTTGTGCTGTGTGTGTGGTTTTCAGCATGTCTCAACAAGAAATCAACAACTGGGATGAGGTAAGTTATTACCATTATTACATTATAATAGATAATTAAATTTTAAACGTGTATTAATGCTAATTTTTCTATTCAAATTTTATATAACCCAACGAACATTTTCTTATGTTGGATTTTATTTGGTTCTTTGAAACTTATTTTTTATTTAAGATGTTAAACATTTTTTACAATTCCATATTACCAATAAAACACATAGTTATTATTTTTAATTTAGACCAATTATTTATTCTGGAGACCAATGCTGTTTTAAATATGTACAGTCCAACAAACATTTCTGTTCCTCTGCCAATGATGCCATTGAATCTGACAAGATTGGAAATAATAACTACGTGTTTTATTGGTAATATGGAATTGTAAAAAGTGTTTAACATCTTAAATAAAAAATAAGTTTCAAAGAACCAAATAAAATTCAACATAAGAAAATGTTTGTTGGGTTATATAAAATTTGAATAGAAAAATTAGCATTAATACACGTTTAAAATTTAATTATCTATTATAATGTAATAATGGTAATAACTTACCTCATCCCAGTTGTTGATTTCTTGTTGAGACATGCTGAAAACCACACACACAGCACAAAACACTTCAAAACCAAACACAAACACCAAACACTTCAAACAAACACTTCATCAACAAATACTAAAACACAAAATGCTTGAACACCAGACAGATTCACTAAAGCAGAAAGTAACTATTGTCGATGACCAATGAGTAAATGAAGGTTTGCTTAAAATGTGACAGACTAATATGAGTGAAACCCTTCTTGTAAGACCACATTAAAAAGGGGGAGGTCACAATTGTAGGCCCATGCATATTTGGACAGGAAATTGAATTCACACATAGGGGTGAGGGTATTAAAAGAAGCTTGATCAAGTTTGGTGTGAGGGAAATTAATTTTAATTAAATGTAGGTCAACCAGGTGTTTACAGGAAATTGAATTGACACATGTAGGGGGAAGGGATAAAACAAGTTTGAACAAGTTTGGGGTGAAGTAAATTAATATTAATTAAATGTAGGTCAAACAGGTGTGGACAGGCAGGTGTCCGGCAGGAAATTGTATTCACACATGTAGGGGGAGGGGTGAAACAAGTTTAAACAAGTTTGGGGGAGGGGAGATTAATATTAATTAAATATAGGTCAAACAGGTGTGGACAGGCAGGTGTCCGGCAGGAAATTGAATTCACACATGTAGGGAGGGGGAAGGGGTAACGCAAGTTTAAACAAGTTTGGGGTGAGGGAAATTAATTTTATTTAAATGTAGGTCAAACAGGTGTGAAAATTCAATTTCCTGTCCACACCTGTTTGACCTACATTTAATTAAAATTAATTTCCCTCACCCCAAACTTGTTTACCTCTTCCCCCTACAAGTGAAAATTCAATTTCCTGTCCACATGTACGGGGAAGAGGTAAAACAAGTTTGAACAAGTTTGGGGTGAGGGAAATTAATTTTAATTAAATTTAGGTCAAACAGGTGTGGACAGGAAATTGAATTCACACATAGGGGGTGAAGGTGTTAAAACAAGTTTGGGGTGAGGGAAATTAATGTTAATTAAATGTAGGTCAAACAGGTGTGGACAGGAAATTGAATTTTCACATAGGGGGTGAAGGTGTTAAAACAAGTTTGAACAAATTTGGGGTGAGGGAAATTAATGTTAATTAAATGTAGGTCAAACAGGTGTGGACAGGAAATTGAATTTTCACATATAGGGGGAAGGGATAAAACAAGTTTGAACAGTGCCCTCTACCGTTAGAAATATAAGGCAATCATTAGTTAATGAAGTTTTAACCATGCAACATAGTGCTGCTCCACAATTGATGTAGTTTGTGAAAAGTTTACTGGTATTTAGATAGTGATAAGCCGGGGAAGTGCATCGAAACACCCTAAACTTAACATCAACCTCCGTACTAGCAGCAAAGTTAACACTAATTCAGGTAAGAAAAGTTTTTATATACACTAATGCAGACATTCCAAAGAAATCACACAAAACAGTTTGAGGGCCACATTTTGTGGCTTGTGGGCCACAAGCATAATTTAATTATCAGCCACACTCTTGCTTTCATACACAAAACAATAACTTCAAATTCCACATCACTTCACCCCTTTATTTTACAAATAATAACAAATTTCAAAAAAATCACTCAAAACAGCTTGGGGCCACATTTTGTGGCTCGTGGGCCACAAGCATAATTTAATCTATTGGCCACACTCTTGCTTTCATACACAAAACAATAACTTCAAATTCCACCTCACTTCACCCCTTTTTTCACAAATACCAAATTTCAAAAAAATCACTCAAAACAGCTTGGGGGCCACAATTTGTAGCTCACGGGCCGCAAGCATAATTTAATCCATCATCCACAATCTTGCTTTCATACACAAAACAATAACTTCAAATTCATAACTTCTCTAGGGAAAATTCATTTAATTAATAACAAATTCCAAGAAAAATCACTCATAACAGCTTGCAGGGCCACAAGCATAATTTTTCCCACCAAAATAGAAAATTTGCCAACCGCTTTTAACACCATGTTGTTAATTTGGAAGGGGGTGTGGCGGGGGTGACCTAGATAATTCACAAAACCTTGGTACACCCTCCTGGCTACGGAAGTGACGTCATGACAGGACACGCCCTCCTCATGACGTCACTTCCATACCAGGCGGGTGTACCATACTACTATCTACTGCCATAAAACATCGATTCCTTAATATTAGGTTAGTATTCCTAATTAAAAATAACCTAATGAAAGAATGGTTGTGGAACCAAAACATCACCTCTCTTGAATGGTTGGTGTATCCCCCTAACATAAATCCTGGAGACATTTTTTGGGACATCATTGTACATGGTGATTAAGCAGATTGCCATCATTACACTACAATATCAAAGCTAAAAAGGGCCAGTTTAGCTGCTTTGGGGCAGAACTTCTGTAAATATGTTTATAAATCTAGTTTACAGTATGTAGAAAAGAATGTTTTAAGTTCTAAAACATTAGGACAGTCATATACCTTATTAATTTTAATGTTACTGTTGTGTTCAAGATGTTATTTTGTCACAATAATTAATAAAAGAGAAAAGTTCATTAGTTATGAAATATATATGAAACAATAATTTTCTAGTTTTTAATTTTTTAATTTTTACCTTTTTAAGAAAAAAATTTCTGCCTAGCAGAACGTTTATAATACAAGATGGTCTCTATGTTGAAAATGTCAGGCGAATCCATCAAGTATAACTCGAGATATAACAAATTTTGGGGTGCGTCTATCCCGTTCATTTCCTCACAAGTTCCTTTCACAAGAACCTTTACAGTCAAACGGATCTTTTAGCTGTCTGCTACCCCACAAATATACAAGTGATTCAGAATTTGGCCACAATCAGGCATGGATTCATTATCTGAGCAATTAATTACATCAAAAAGTGCTTCAAAAGTGCTTCATTTACAAGAATAACACAGCCTTTTTATATACAAGTTCATATATTGCAAGAAGCTATCTACATGTTTGGCACTTGCACCAAAACACAACATTTGACCTACAATACTTGCTCTAATACCTTGTCACCTAAATGGCCTCTTCTCCTAAAATTGCATGACTTAAACATTTGCTCCCAAATACACATTTAAAATAAATGAGTGTCACCTAAAGAAAATGTTGACCTGAAGCATGTTTGACCTAGTCATTTGACCTAATTATCTATTTGACCTAAATATTCAATTAACTTATAAGGTCGTTTGACCTAAAGGGGCCTTTGATCTAGAGTTCTTTAACTAAAATAATGCTTGACCTAAAGCCAAGTTTACCTAAAAGGACATTTGCACTGAATATTCATTTGACCTAAAGGGTAATTTGACCTAAATAGACATTTGACTTATACATATATTTCACTTAAAGAGGCATTTGACCTAAAAAAACATTTAACCTAAGAGGAAATTTATCTAGAAGGACATTTGATACGGTTTTTTTTTGTACTGCTGATGGTGCAGCACAGTGAACCACAAAGTACTAATCCAACAAATAAATAAGTTTAAGATTTATTAAACACTATTATGTAACGAATCACGTTCACGGGTCTAATAGAATTATCAAAAAGTATCGTAGCGCTCTTTCGGGCAATCAGAAAGTGGTTGGCTAGGCCACTAATTCTATTATGGTTCGGGAGGAAGCGAACAAATTACTCCCATACGTTTCCTCACAAGTTTCTCTTTCAAGAACCTTTACAGTTTTAAGGATCTTTTGTTGTCTGCCACTCCCCGGGCTTTCGCCCGTAAAAAGCTGGTTGATCGTGCTGTCTTCTGAAGTTGCATCTAGTGCTGGAGAACCAGGTTTACACCTGGGTTGACAGTGCTAGATGACAAAATGTTGAAGTCCTTCCTCCTCTGTACGTGAGTACAGAGGGTTGACAAAGTTTCAGGCCACTCGAAAAGTAAACAAACGATCCAAAAAAAACTAAGCGAGCCAGGATCGCTCCTGGACATATCGTTTCAATTATACATGTATAGAGACATAATTGGCAACATGCAATTGGCAAAATAAACAAAATATGTAAATGTGGATAGGAGCAGAACAGGCAGTGGACGCTGTGGAGCAGAGCTGGCAGTGGACGCTGTGGAGCAGAGCCTCAGGCCACAATGTCCACCAGGGTCCTATACCATAGAATAAGAAGAACAACAGAAGGGAAACTCTCGTGCGGCACCTTTGAAGTTGCTGGGACAGAATTTCATGACCTTGGACTGAAAGTTTATTTTGTTTTAACCAGTTACTTGATAGCCACCATTTTGGAATGTATTACTGCGTATGTGAAAGTAAAATTCTGTCACAAGTTAATTGCGCAGTTTCCCTTCTGTTCTTCTTCTTCCAGACTACTTGTGCTTATATATGCACAGGTCATCACTCCTCTGTGATGCCCCCAGGTGGAACACCTATAAACTAAAACCATCTCACCTTGGTTACATATAGGTAGCCAAGGGAGAGGCCTTTACTGGAATACCATGGTGACTTTCCATTGCTTACCAAGCAATAGAGCGGCCATAACTGGAATTTTAGGTAAATTTCAGGTCACTACAATATGTTGTTAAAACGATATTTTTTTCAAAAATGTGTTTTCTCACAGTCTCACACCATTTCCTGTGTTATTTTATTATTAATGTGTTATTTAGTAGTAATGTTACCTTTTTTTCTATTATAGGCATCCTTATCCAACTTTAAAAATTTCATACAAATATCGATTTAAGGCACCTTACAGTGACAGCTATGAAGTTTCTTCGGTCGATTTTATTGGCGAGAAATTAGAAAACTTTAATTGGAATTACTTGGATCATTATATTTGTTGCCATAGTGATGGAGACTTCGGATTAACTGAATTTCTAAAATACATGCGTGTTCGTCTGTACCTTTTGCCAATTCTTTCACATGGAACAAAGAAAGTTATTGAGGGTGCAGTTCAGTGTGATGTCTATGGACCTTTAACATTGGAAGAGGAAACGCAGTTGATTGACAACTTCTTAAAATTCGTTGAAGTCCTCAATAAATTTCGTGTGCTTGGTACATCTAGAAAACCACGGGTTAGTTGTTACTACTTTATTCTTTATTTAATATTTCACTTCACATTTTCTGATGTAGATAATATTTACAATAAACAATAATTATCCAATTTTTTTTTATAATGTTGTTAAAACATTATATATATGTATATTAAGCCCCGTCTTTCTGTGTTTCCTTTTGTCTATGAGTAACACTGCACAAAGAATTAAGGACAAAACCTTGAACCACGTCGGAATTTATATAAATTTAAATGAATAAATGACCCGCTTTTTTCTCAAGGTCAACTATATGTTGCACACTCCCCATCCAAGAACCCCATGATATTAAATTGGAGAGGAGGGAAAAGGTTGGAAAGTGTAGAGGGGGGGAAAAGGTTGGAAAGTGTAGAGGGGGAGAGAGGGAGAGAAACGTCGAGGGGGAAAAAGTGGGAGGGGTGACTGAAATTGAAATGAAAGGAGTAAAAAAGGAACAAAAGACGCACATGCGCACACCAGAGAAAATGAAAAACTTATTTTCTCTTTCAAATATAAAAAGGGGAGGGAATAATATTAGCAAAATTAAACTACAGTTTATCACAGACAATTGTGCCCAGCATTAGAATTTCTTTTGCTCCGCCCTTTTATGAACGTCATCAATTTCTAATTGGGTTTGTTACTTGGTCTGACGGCATAAAAGGGCGGAGGAAAAGAAATTCTAATGCTGGGCGCAATTGCCTGTGAATTTTGCTCCCGTCATTTATGACGAGATACCCCACTTGTAATTACATAAAAAGGTTATAAAAACAAAATATTCAGTGAAGCGATTGAAAAATAGATTTCAGATATTATATTTACGTTGATATGGCTTTTGAGGAAGTATTTTCTCAGCAGTTTAATGTACAGTTTAGACTACGGTGGCCGAGAGGTCCTATTCCTATATACAAACACAGACAACACCCAAACCCCTACGGCAATACCCAATACTCCACAACACCTTCAAAAAGTTCACGACAACATCGAAAACTTTACAACTTCCAAACTTCAAGATAACATCCAATACCCCACGACAACATCCAATACCCCACGACAACACCCAATACCCCACGACAACACACAATACACGTCAACAACACCCAATACCCCACGACAACACACAATACACGTCAACAACGCCCAGGCACCACAACAACTCGCGGGCATCACAACAACACGCGGACATCACAACAACACGCGGACATCACAACAACACGCGGACATCACGACAACACCCAGGCACCACAACCACAGCCAGACACCACAACATTTTATATATATTGAGCTTTGTTTGTCTTGTCTGTACAAACCAGGACAAAAGCGTTTAAGCACGTCGGAATTTATTTAAATTTAAATGAACCGGTTTTTTCTAATGGTCAACTTTATGTTGCGCTCTCCCAATCCAAAAACCCAAACAATATTAAGGTGCTCGTAGTTAAATAATTTTAGTAGCAAAATTAAATTGGAATTTTGCTTCCGTCATTTATGACGGGTTACCCCACTAGTATTAAATATTTAATTTATATTAGTGTGCACACGCACGCTCAATTGCGAGTGTGCACATGCATGCTCAATTGCGAGTGTACACGCACCCTCAATTGCGAGTGTACACGCACCCTCAATTGCGAGTGTACACGCACCCTCAATTGCGAGTGTACACGCACCCTCAATTGCGAGTGTACACGCACCCTCAATTGCGAGTGTACACGCACCCTCAATTGCGAGTGTACACGCACCCTCAATTGCGAGTGTGTGCAGCATGCTCATTTGTGTGTGCATGCATGCGTGTGTACCTCTGCCATGTCGTGTTGTTATTTGCGTGTTTTACTGGGGGGGGGGGGAAAGATTGAATTTCATGCAGGGAAATCACAGTTCTTTGCCGTTTCTATGGCCCGGTGAGGTCGGGCAGGTGTTGCGGGGACTCCACGTGTTTGCCGTGTTCCTTGCTTCATCACCAGAAATCAGACGTCGACTCGAGCGAGGGAGGCTCCGCGGTCATTTGGTGTGTTCCAGCAGTTTTCATGAGGTGCTACGTTTACGGTTCTGGCAAGTCTCACCAGGAGTGGGCTGCCATTTGGGTCGTTACACTTTTCTAACTGTAACGACCTGTAATGGTTGTACAATGAATTCTTAACTACCATACTCATTTTGTTCCGGGGACTGTATTACATAATATCCGACGGTGAATGATGGTGGCAAGATGAAATGAAGTTGGTGGAGTCTCCTGTAGAGTTCCACCATTGAGAAATGGCAGAACAAAGCAGCAATCACTGGTTTAACGGTCTTACCAAAAGAATTAATAAAAGCATTACTCAGACAATGAAGAGGTACTTGACCCCAGGAAAAAAAAACCAAACTGATTGGGCCAGTAAATTATATAGTGTGCTGGAGGTGTACAATTTGTCCGTACACTCATCTACGAAGTTTACACCTCACAGACTCATGTTTGGACGTGAACCCCGAAGAAAAGCAGACACTAGTTTCAGAACGACCCAGCATTGTAGATAACGAGGCCGGAAACCTCGTGGATATTCGACAACAGGAGGAGGACTGTCAGGAGAAAGAACTACAAGAAGACAGAAGAAACCTGATAGCAGCACACGATCGACACAAGATGTACTATGACCAAATGCATAAAGCACCTTTTGAATACGAAATTGGTCAAAGTCTTTGTTCGAGACATGTGTATCCGGCCTGGCCAGAACATAAAATTCTTCACGAAATGGAGAATGGGTTATACCGTTGTCAAGACGGTATCGGGCACTGTGTACTGTTTGTCTTACGAGAATCAAGCTGGGAGATTTGTGGAGGACGCTGTTAGTGTTGTTAACATGAGACCACTATATAAGGCTTACCTAAAAGCAGGATTCTACGTCCCAACGACTGGAGACACTCTTGAGTCTATGGTTACCCCATCTCTTGAAGGTTCTGAACCTGAAAACAAAAAAGAAATGACAGCGTTTGTCAAAAAGAAGAACTTACCTTCCAGAAGAGAGAGAGAGATGTTGCAGAAACTGCCGATACCAAAATTCTTCGATTGAATCATCTGAGGATGAAGAAGAAGAAAATTTCGAAAAAGAAATCCAAAAGCATTTTCACTGTAACGTCGAAACTCGAAAAATGGCTGCAGACAACAACCAACAATGATTTTTATACTTACCTGCAGAAGATGCGATTTAATTCACGAAAGAATATGGTGACAAACCGAATTTTATCATGAAAACCATTGGATTCATCAAAGAAACACGTTGAAAAGGTCGAAAAATTATTGAAAGAAATTCAAATCAAGGTGGAAAACGCGCAAAGAATCGATGCAGTATCAAAAATCTCAGGTAAGTAGTTTCTTTCACAAGGCTCCAGGAAATAGTGTGACACTAGGAGATGTCTGCCCAAGAGACCAAGGGCTCATCTATAAAGACGACGTGATGATTACGGAACCAGCAAAGACCACCAGGAGCGACATAGAAGCTCCTGGGAGTGTTAGGGCTTTCACATTGACTCCTGTAGACAAAAATCGAATTCAAGGTGGAAACTGAAGCGATTTCGAAGAGAAGGCCAGTTATGGAGCGTCTGTGGTGTGTAGTCAAGACTCCAGCGGACTCCCTAGAGGTTCTTGTCAACAAACTGACTACTCAACCCCACCACAGCACCTGAGAGGATGAGACAGTGCTCAACAACCTCTGTGTGCACTGGCAGCGGAAGAGGACACCGCAACAACAGCTCTATTTAGGACTTTTTGAGTGGTATGAAACACCTCCCAAAAGCAGGATCACAGAAGGCCCACGGACCTTTGTGATTGCACTTGTCGTAAGGAGTGTCCCCACCAGCCTCATCTTTGACGTGAGACATAAGGAAGCAACCGTGTTCCACTACAATGACGTCTGAAAGGTTCGTGACGTCGAAGGAGGCATCCGGGGTTGGATTCGCTCCTTCCAGTGGGACAATAACAAAAAAATCGCCATTGTGGGACGACGAGTACAAAGTAAAGGGTTCTATGAAGACAGGCCATATCTTCTATACGACGCAGCCATCAGCAAGACAGAAAGACGTCAGAGTTTCCGTCTTTACAAAGGTGCCGCCCCTTCATTGAAAAGACTTACGGGAAGTCATGAAAGCCCAAGAATCGGATGCGCCACAGCAGAGTACTAAAACTCCAAGTTCTTTTAAGTTATATATTTAAGTCGTATATAATGGCATTTTGTATTTGGTTTTTTTATGTTTATATTTAGACCGTTGTCTAAATTTTTGATATTCGTTTTTTTTGTCATTTACATTTTGAGATGTTTTACATTTTTGCCAGTTTTTTCTGTGATTTTTAAATTCCTAGCAGGAATTTTTTTTTAAAATAGCGAGTTGCTATTTTTAGTCGATTTTAATTGTGATATTTTTACTTATTTTATCTTATACTTATTAGTTTTATCCTTGGGGGATTTTTGGCCTTTTTAGGGTTTTTATTAATTTTAACGTTTTTTTTTATAATTATATTCTTGTCTATCTAGCACAGGATTGGGCTAGAAAGCTAGTTGGGGGTGTAACGAATTTCAACATTCGTGGTTTTTACTTTCATCCTGCAATATACATGTAATTAGTATTTTATAGACAGTATTTCTCGTCATGCTTGGGGGTGGCCAGAGGTCTTCAAGACGACAACTCTCTGCCCACCAGGATGAGATAAAGGACAGGAGGCCTGTGTCATTGATTTCAATAAGAGGACGTATCCTGATGAAATTCGACGATGCAGAAATCTTGGCACATTTCAATCAAATATTAGAATATATTTGAAATGTTCGTTTAATTATTATTTGAAATGATTGTTTAAATTATTTAAGTCATTTATAGTTTATTGTTTATAACTCGTATATTGTTATTCAGGTCCTGGTAGTGTCCAAGAGACTTGGGCACACCTGGAGCCTGTATATTATTGAACATGTGATTCTGTTATTGTTGGCTATAAAAGTAGGATTGTTTGCATTGGGAGGCAGTCTTGAATGCTAGAATCGTCTAGATCACATCATACGTATGCTCTGCTCTCAATCCAAAGCGAATCAATAATATAGAATAAAGATACAATATTTTATGTAATACCAATGTGTGAACTCTATTTTCGGGGTATGTGACTTCAGATTTCAGCCGCCACCAGACCGAATGTGACCACATCAAGGCCTATTAGACGGAAGCCATCTGTAAGCATTGTTCAACAGTGTCGTTTTCTACCTCTGGACTCCTGAAGTACCGACCCTTGTGTCCGTTGTGCTTAAGTAGCAACACAGCTGCCAATAGCAGCTCTCCATTGCTTACCAAGCAATGAAATAGATGCCACTTGGATTTCATCTGCACCTACCATTCATATAATATTTCGAAAACAGTCTTATTTATGGTAGACTATACTGGAGAGGCATACTTTAATAATGGTCTAACATATGTTTTAAAGACTATTACTTTTACATTTGTAGGACTATAAAAGTTATAGGTACGCCAGGGGGTTAAAGTCCCCCGGCGTAAGTCAATGGATCACTGGAGAAACATAATTGTTCTCTTGGTGTTACGCTTACTTGAATTAGAACCTTTTTCGTCCTGCTACTTCACAGTCGTGCAATAGCACGATGCGATTAGTAGCATGCAGTTTTCGAAGACCCAAGGACCGCCACATATGGTTTGTATCTCTTAGCGGCCTTTATATAAATCAGGCCCGGGCCTCTTCACCACGACAAGGTTGAGATACATTGAAGAGGAAAATGTTTTTGGACTTAAAATATTTTTTGTCCTGCTACTCTACAAGAGGAATTTTTATCGGCATAATAGCCACGTATGGACTGTATCTTTCTTGGCGGCCTTTATATGAATTAGGCTCGGGCCTCTTCACCACAACAAGGTGGAGATACATCGAAGAGGAAAAATATTTTGTTTTGTTTTTTGATGGAAAAAAAGACTGTAAAGAACATGCATGCAGGCACACATGCATGCACACATACCGGTACCCCCAGTCATGCATTCCAAGACACTGATGCACAAACACAAGCACTCATGAAGAGCCGTAATGTAACGTTTGTACGGAAAATCGCGAAAGAGACTATGACAAGCATCAAAAGTTCTTTCGAGGTCTCTTCGTTTATAGGTACATGCAAGAAATGAAGCACAGCACGTGCACTAACACACACGAGTACTGAAGCACATGCAGGTTTTTACCCACTTACGACAACTCCGAATCGGAATGTCTGAACAGAATCCCGCGAAATCGACTGTGACGATCGTCAAAAGTTCATTTCTGAGAGCTCCTCACATTGTGGGTAGATGGACTGCTAACGTCATTGCTGTCAGGATAATCGACAAATGGCCTGAATGATCCTTCACCACTAGGATGTGTTATGCCTGACAACGTGCATAGTTGAGCATCATCGCCATGTGGGTGTTGTGCAGAGAGAGTGGTTAATTCTCTCTACTGTGATTGATCTTGCTTTTCATGGGATGTCGAGATGAGTTTGCGTATGAGAGCAGAGTCTTCTGTGGTCTGTTCAACGTCCGGTTGGCGATACGAACATTCTGCAGTCAGCTCTCGATGTTTGAGAGCTCTGCAGATTTTCTCTCGTTCTTGTTGAGACTTTCCCGCAATGGAAGTCTGGAAAGAGCGCCGTGTATGGGTGACAGTGAATTGCACACCGTATTTTGCCGACATCTGCAAAAACTTTCGAGACAGACTGTTTCATGCTGTTCCCACAGAGTTGATGAAGAAATTCTGGGTCTTCTGGTCATCAACCATTGGTCTGAGGAAATGGTAAAATAGCTCAAACATTAACATCTGGTCTGATGTTAGGGAGATTGCCTGTGGACCCGTGGCAGATGGCTTATGGTTGCGCACGGAAAACACGTCTCCTGGTGCTGTTTCTTTGCGATTTAAGTATTCGCTTAGGCGAAGGTTAATCACGGCCAATTGCCAAATCCCGTATGAAGCAATGATGAGCATTAAATAACGCATGACCATGCAATAATCGATAGCATTAAACCCATTATCAAGAAGGCGTGCGAGTTTACGTCTTCCAAGAGTGCAAGGTCGCTTACTAACAATGTGGACACAGCCACAGTTTGTGCAGTGAATGCGTATTTCACCATGTTTTCGCTCTTTTTTGCTTGACATTCGGCTTTTTGTTTTTTTTTGGTCCGTCCCATAAATCGCCTCACCACTTCTACGACGTGTGCCAAATCGTCGTAAAAGCGGCAGTCCTCGACTAAAATCGGTCACAGTCATCAGGTATGAAAGGTAAATGAGTAAGTTGAGGTAAAGACTTACAATGGTGCTTGCTTTCATGCCAACACGTGTTAGTCGTAAAGCATAATTTTGTACATGTTTGCATAGTGTGTATGAAAACTCTTGGCACCGGTCTTTTGTGCCTGTCGCCATTTGAGATGTTAATATGATACAACACCCTTGCAATGAGTCTGGCATACGTGAGTCGGTGCGCATGGACTCAATAGATTTTTTCACTTTCCATGTGATCGATAAAATCCATGAACGATAGATTGTATCACATGGTCAGACTCTCCGACTGCATCTTTGCAAGCACTCATCCCACATGGTAGTTTGTGAAAGGAAACACCACTGGTGAAGCATCATCGTCATCGTTTTGATTACAGAAATCCTATTCATCGACGGGCTCTTCATATTTTGCGTCAATGTCTGCATCGTTACCCAACATGCTCTATTCCCACACAGAAGGAAGGTTCTCGACGCATGAACCAACATGATAAATAGATCTCATTAGTCCTTGATGCACAATAGTGTTGTTCATCAAAGGACCAAACCACTTTAACAGTGTCCAATCAAGTGGTGCTGGACCGTTCTTTAATTTTTTTTTTGTCGTTTCATTTAAATCTTCACGGCCTTTTACTGTTTTTTCCTTGTGATACATGTCTAAGTGCCTTTTAAGACGACTATGCGTAGGCACATGACAGAGGACAATTGTAATTTCTGCGACCAGTCTTTTTTTTCTGTGGGACACAGTGCACTGTAGGCAAGGCCTTTTCTTAATCAATTTTGCCATGCATGTCGCCACGACCGTTTGCTTTACCTGAAATATTGATCTCATCTTCCACATTGTTATTTGCAGTAACCTTCCTCGACTGATTTAGTTTTCCCATTTTATAAA
>JAUPFP010000074.1:550000-760440 GCA_036925085.1 Brachycybe producta
CTGTGAACTGCGCAAAGCACTGGCCGTCGGACGGAAACCCCACCGGAAACCCCCATCTTCCCTGCAGTTACTTCCCCAGAAATGATGACACGTGACACCAGTGTAGTTAAAATAATAACTGTTATATCTTATTTACAATTACAAAACAAACAATTGATGTAAACAATAGCAGAACAAAGACATGCCACATGGCAGACCTCTTTGGTCTCCAATAGCAGGATCTTAACACTTCCAGGGTCTACACTGCACTGTCCAGTATATAATGGCGGCTGCCATTATATACCCCCTGGCTGCTCCACCTGGGGGAGGACAGGGACCCTACCTGGGGTTCATGTCGTCTGCTGGTCTGCATACTATAGCAGACCTAGCAGACCACATCAGGATTTATTCTGCTCCTTCTAATTAAAGAAGTCCATCCATTATCTGTTTGGACTGCCTGATTACTTAATACAAGGTCAGTCCCAACAGATACAATAGGTTTCCTCTCCAAACTAGAACCAAATGTCTGGCAACTTAAAAAGTACTTCAATGATTTTAAAACTAATTAAACCAGTGTGTTCTACACAGATGAATAGTTAAAAATCAAATTTGGTGGAAGCTTTTCTTACTAATGTGAGCCTTTGACGTCGACCTAGTAATTTTACCCACTTGTAGATGGTGTTTTCTGCAACTCGTTTCTTCTCCTGACCGCGCGGTGACCGCACGAGGAAGATTCGAGTTACAGAAGTGGTTGGATGGCGATCCATTGCAATCATCCTCCTGCATGGGGTGAAATCTGTGCAGAAGGATGGTGGCCATCTTTCCTCGTCTACACTGATATACATCTTCTCCTGTTCTGCTTATCAATAGATGTAGCTGCTTCAGGATCGTATGTCTCCTGCCATATGGTGTCTCCGGCCTCTGTAGAGAAGTGATTAGTTACCAAACATTGAGACAATGCTATTTTCCATTATAACGCTTTTATTCATCCTAGTATGGAAATACTTAGTTTACAAGTATGAATACTGAGAATCAAAGGTGCGTCCTCATGCCCATGATGTGATATGGATAAAGATCTAACGTTGTACAAAAGAGAGCAAAGACAAGGACACGGTCCTTTTATACCTTGGACCTGTGTACACCTGCGAGGTGTTACCAGGTCCAAGTGACCATGGTCCTAAGTGTATCACTCCGCCACTTTGATGTGCATCAGAAGTGTGAGTCAGAGAGGAGGGAGGGACAAGGGGGGTTGTTTACCCCCAGGCTATGGTTTTGGCGGGAACGGGAGTTACTGGGTGTTACACTAATTACAGCAAAACGTGTATGTATATAGAAGGAAATATAAAAACAATTAAGGTAGAATTGCATTCTAATTAAAAGGTTATATTTAAAAACTACATAACTAAATTGAAATCTGATTCCAGAAACGTGTTCTGCAGAAGTGAGTGAGGTTAAATGCCCAAAAACCAAAAGTGAAAAAGGAAAAAAATTGGTTTCCGAGATGGCGGCAAACTTTTCAAGTCTAAATGGCATTATTAGGAAAAATGTGATAACTCAAAAGTACTTGACCAATTTTAAATCCGATTGCTGCTACGTCTTCAGCACATTTAGTCAATTAAACTTACTTCAGCATTCAGCAGTCTTATGCTGAATTGGCATGGTTAAAATAAAAAATAGCGCAAAAACCAGGTTGCATCTCACAAGATGATTAGATTTCAGAAAATGTATAAAGCAAGAGTATATTACATGCTCAAGCACCATACAAACTATACGCATTCGCAAGTTTTCACATGATTGGGACAACATTTTGATATAATCATTGTTGAAAAATTATCTGAAACTAGTGAGGTAACCCGTCATAAATGACGGAGCAAAATTCACAGGCAATTAATTGTGCGCATGCGCGTCGTTTGTTCTTTTTTTTACTCCTTTCATTATAATTTCAGTCACCCCTCCCACTTCCCCCCTCCACGTTTCTCTCTCTTTCCCGCTACACTTTCCAATCGTTTCCCCTCTCCACTTTAATATTATGGGGTTCTTCGATGGGAAGAGTTCAACAAATAGCTGACCTTGAGAAGAAAAAAAAAAGCAGTTCATTTATTTAAATTTATATAAATTCCGACACATCGTAAGTTCCCTCACACACTCACACACAGATCTGGGATATTATATATATATATATATATATATATATATATATATATATATATATATATATATATATATATATATATATATATATATATATATATATATATACTAGTGGGGTAACCCGTCATAAATGACGGGAGCAAAATACACAGGCAATTGTGCGCATGCGCGTCGTTTTTTGTTTTTTTTTACTCTTTTCATTTCAATTTCAGTCACCCCCTCTCACTTTTCTCTCTCTCTCCCCTTCTACACTTTCCAACCTTTTCCCCTCACCCCCTCCCACTTTTCTCTCTCCCTCCCCCTTCTACACTTTCCAAAGGAAGGGTTCAACATATAGTTGACCTTGAGAGAAAAAAAAACGGTTCATTTATTCAAATTTATATAAATTCCGACGTGCTTCAATGGTTTTTGTTACTCCACACACACACACACACACACACACACACACACACACACACACACACACACACACACACACACACACACACAGACCTGGGATATTATATATATAATAATGGTCTCACCTGCTGTGCCCTCTTTTTTATTTTTGTCAAGAGCTATTATTTGCTGACCTAAGTATTAATGACTACCATTGGATGATGGTAGATTCAAATGACAAAATACCTACTCCCTGCCTGCATAACTACTCCCTCAACTGCGTGTAGGGGACCACTCCAAACTGTCTCAGAGCTGCCCACCACACACAGCTCCCAAATGAAGACCCAAAACAAAGAGGTATTATGAATAAAACAAGTAATTTATTCTTACACTATTCTTACACTGATAAAAAATATTTACAATTGCTGCTGGCCAGGCTTGGCCAGCAGTAAAATCAAATTATACAATAAAACAATGTGGTTGCTAATATGGTCACAATGTGTATGTGGCAAACCACAATAAACAAAGAACACAAAAGATGATCGTTGATCTCCCGTTCTTTCAGGGTCTCACCAACTGGAGGAGACCACCTAAGTATAGCCTTATATACTCAGGTGGGGTTATCATTCCTCCATGATGCCACCTGGATTGACATATATCAATTAAAACAGCTCTAACCTTTGCTATATCTCCATAGCAATGAGAGGCCTAGACTCGCCACAACATGGTGGCTCCACCATTTGCAAATCAAGCAAGTAGAGAGGCATCACTAGGAATTCATTTTCACCCACCATTTTCGTGGTGATTACAAAACAGGTTGTCCCTGTATCTTTGTAACACAAAATAAGTTTCGCCAGTGTCTTGGCTAAAGGTAACCCTACTTCGATTGTTGGAAAATTATTTTTTTGCGTTTTCTGAGGTTAATCATCTCTGCCTCTACCTCCACTTAATGATAGCCATGAACTGACAAGCCTATTGATGTACACCACATTGATCTGCACCTCATTTAAGAGTCAATATGCATGAACCAAATTGAATAGCCTTGCAATTTGTGTTTTTGGGGAGGTTACATGTGTCATAATTCATGCAAGAATTGTGATTTTCATTGTTCTGCCACCGTTTGAGCATGATGCCAGAGGTTCTTTTCATCTAAATTCTGCATTATTCCTTCTGCCATGATGTTGGTTGCCCATTTGTTGATGCTTTTCATCAGCTTCTTAGGGCACCTGAGCGGTATTATCTACAAGATGGCCTACATATGACTACAGCTGGTAAGGATGGTGTGACAGCCTGGTCTGGCTTCTTCTGGTTATTGGAAGGGGCAGATGAAATTTTTGTTGGTTGTCTGCCAGGCTTCATGTCACCATTGGGTTCAATGGGTGAGAGGTTAGGTGGTATCATTGTCTTCTCCAGATTCCTATCATTTCAATTTCAGTTCCCCTCCCCCTTTTTCCTCCTTTCCACGTTTCTCTCTCTCTTCCCTCTTACCCTTTCCAACCTTTTCCTCTCTTCAATTTAATATCATGGGGTTCTAGGATGGGGACGGGAGTGTGCAACATGTAGTTGACCTTAGGAAAAAAGGGTTCATTTATTCATTTTAATTTATATAAATTCCGACGTGCTTCAAGGTTTTTGTCCTTAATTGTTTGTACAGCGTTACTGAAAGACAAAAGGAAATAAACACCGAAACATAGACGGGGCTTAATATATATAATACTTGGAATTAGTTACCAAAGTTGAGAAAATCTTATTAGCTCCTACAAAAGTCCTTCATTACAGAAAAGCTGATTGGGCTTATTTTAAAATTCATTTAGTAAATGAATTCAATAATAATAATGTTAAATCAAATTACGTAAACCAACAGTGATCATCATTTGTTAGTCCTTGTGGTGCACAACCTAGATTCATCGTACCCTTCATAAGCAATGCCAAAATGAAAAATATTATGAATGACACTACCAAGTCACAGTTTAGCTCAACGCAAACTCATGTAAAAAGTTTGCTTAAAAAGGAATACTTAAACCATGAAACCTTATCATATTATTCTCGTGATATGAATATAATGGGACGATTTAGCAATAAACCTTGCTCAAATTGAACGAGCTAGTATTACATAGAAATGAGTAAACGTTTTTCATGCAAAGAACGGGTACACCAGCTATTTAATATTGTAATATTTGGATATTTATAACTCATAAATGAAAATACCAAATTTCATTCAAATGGGTGGAAATTCAGTACTTATAAAGACTTATTTATCCTTTTGTTCTAATAAGTTCATGATGGCCTACTGGCCATTATCAAATTAAAATTGCTATGAAGTATTAAAAACACGTCATTGGTGTTTATTATGTAGATGAGGACAGTTTGGAACCTTAAAAATAATTTGGAACTTTAAACAATTACGTTGGGTTCAGTTGGAAGCAGAATTTCACAGACATTATGCTAACGTTGGCTAATACAAGCCCAACTTTGGACAACCCATTTAAACCAATGTAGGGTCAACAGTGTAACAATTAGTGAATGTTGGCCCAACTAATTTGTTCTATTTTGGTATGGATGTGAATTTGTGTCTTCCTTTTATTATCTATTTTATTGTCAGCTGAGTTGAACATTGGCCCGACCTGAATTTGAAACTCGTTTTCGCTTTGTGGCTTTTTCTAATGCTGTTGAATTTCTTAAAGTTGGACTTTTTTGGTTTTACTAAGGGATGGGTTGAACTTTCTCAACAATATGTCCGGTCTTCCAATGCTGACTTTCATAAGTGCTGAAGCTGTTGCATGGGTCCTGGAACATGTTGATGGAGTTGTGACCTCAACAAGGGCAACTGCTCTTCTTCAGGTTTATTTTTTTGTATATGATTGTACTCTTTTTTACTGTATGGTTTTATGTTCTTACAGGATATGCAGGAAAAAGAGTTCATATGTCACTCTTCGGGCAACTCGAGTTACCCTTTCATTTATGGTTTCTTTCTTTATTATATTTCTCCGACAGATAAAGAATTTATGAACGGTATGTATGATTTTCTGATTAAAATTAAAGACTGGGTGGAACAGACTGGGGATAAATAATGTAAATGATTAAAATTCGTGTTTACCATTAACTACACAACGTTATCAAAATATGTTTAAAAAAACGTGTTTTATTTATTAAGAAGCATTTTTAAGATTGTTTCTAAATTGTTTTAATTGTAATAATTAAAGGGTTATGGCGAAATACGATCAGAGTCCACGTTTGGTGAAATTTGGTTGGTTGCGCCATTTCTTACTTTATTGAAACGATACGTCCAGGAGCAATCCTGGCTCCCTTAGTTTTTTTTGGATCGTTTGTTTACTTTTAGAGTGGCCTGGAACTTTGTCAACCCTCTGTACTCACGTACAGAGGATTGACCCAGTTCCATCAGCTGATGACGATACCAATATCCTGTCTTGGGTCTTGGGTCCCCTTTTTCTCCCAGTCCCACCCCTTAATACAAAGAGATCGACTTGATAAACCTCAGCATTAAGTGAATGGGGTTGTATTTTTCTGGGAATATTGGTTTTCAAATAGAATGAGTCATATTTCTATATTTTGGTGACCACTGGTCAATCATATTGATTAGCCAGTTTGGTTTTTGATTTTGATTTTGCCTAATCAGAGAATACTGAGAAAGTGTTCTCAGTAGCCTCTTTTTGGGTATAAAAGGCCGTGTATTTTTGTGTAAATAGAGCATTCACTGAGAGATTCTGTAGATAGAGAATCTATGCCCGATTTGGGATAGACCTCAATGAGAAATGTAAATAAACTGTTATTATACTTAAAGCAGTTGTCAAGTTAATTTTATCTTTTAAAACGAAATGAAGGACTTCAACATTTTGTCATCTTCAGAAGACAGCACGATCAACCAGCTTTTTACGGGCAAAAGCCCGGGGAGTGGCAGACAACGAAAGATCTTTAAAACTGTAAAGGTTCTTGAAAGAGGAACTTGTGAGGAAACGTATGGGACTAATTTTTTCCCTTCTTCCCGAACCATAACAAAATTAGTGGCCTAGCCAACCACTTTCCGATCGCCCGAAAGAGCGCTACGATACTTTTTGATAATTCTATTAGACCCCTGAACGTGGTTCGTTACATTATTACATACAAATTCAAATCGTAATTCATAACTTAGACATAAAAGTAATGTTTTTTATAAAAATAAATTTGAAAGAATACGGGTATTGCATAAGAACAAGCAGAGTGTACATGCAAAAACTTGCAAAAAGGATCATAGTCGAAACTTGTGTAATTGTTCCTATGTTTTATCCTGTCAGTTGCAAAACATGACGTTGTGGTTCACTATTTGCTCTTTTTATGTGTTCATTTCTCACAATGTTTGGTCAACCTTGAGGGAAGAATATTTTATCCATTCCCGAAAATTTAAAACCTGGAGACCAACAAAGTGACAAGTTTGCAGATGACCCACTTATTGATGAAGTTTCACTAAAAGTAATGGGGGGAAAATGGTCAAGGTCCATGTCTTTTTGTTAATAAAAATGGTATTAAACATCCTAAACTTTGTTTTTTACTGTAGGTCACATTTGTAAACCCTGTTGATAGACTGAAACTTTGAAATTGTCTTTTTGAAAAATGAATACGAAATGACTGGTGGGTTTAACTGTACCCCTTTTAATATTTTCACGTAAAACATCTCCATTACATTGTTACGTTTTGGACGGACAGTAAAGCTACTATATAGTAAAACCATTTAACACGAAAACGGATAGCTTGTAATACAGCACTTATATATTTAGTCTTGTCCCGTAGTATACGAGCATAGTTATCCATGTATTTAAACTAATTTTAATACAAAAAGAATTTAAAGCCCTGGTAACCCAAATTTGCTCAGATTTGCTTCCTTTATGCATTCTGCTTACCTGCCTATATACAATAAGTAAGACTATGGATTCCAAAATCACTAAATTTTATAAAAGATACACAAAGCCAAAATGGAAGTTTTAAATTAATTAAATTAAATTTATATACCATTTTCCATTTCATATTAAATTCATTCATAAGTTTATTGTTTTCTAAATTCCTGCTAATTGTGAGCTTTTGACATCAACCAATATTTTATTACCAACCTTTAGATGACATTTTCTACTTTTCGTTTCTTCTCTGAGCAGTATGACACCTGCACAGAGAAGATCCGAGCTGTAGAGAGAGCTGGATGGAGATAGATTGTAGTCACTCTTCTGCATGGGGGTGAAATCGATGCAGGAGAGTGGCGGCCATCTCTCTCTCTTCCGGTTGATGCTGATATACATCTTCTCCATCGGTATCCCGACCAGAGAAGATGTTGTAGCTGCTGAGAATCGTATAGCTCCTGCCCTATGAAACCTCCGGCCTCTGAAGAGAAGTTATTTACATAGACATAAAGACAACGCTACTTCTTGTTACAACACTTTTATTCATTCCTTGTAAGAAGTACAGATACAAGGGTGAATAGTAAAATACTAACGGTGAATCCTCAGGCCCATGATTTGGAATGTATCTCAAAAACAGGCAAAGGAAAGAACTGAGGAACAAAGAGGAACATGGTCCTTTTATACCTTGGACCTGTGTACACCTGCGAGGTGTAACCAGGTCCAAGTGACCATGGTCCTTTATGTATCAATCCGCCGCTTGGGCATGAGTCAGAAAGGTGAGTCAGAGAGGAGGGAGGGACGGTTGAGAGTTGTTTACCCCCCAGGCTATGGTTTTGGCGGGATCACGATTTACAGGGTGTTACATAATTAATACAGTAATGCTAAGCAACAAAGATATAAAAATCCCATATCCCATTTATTTTCCACACAGACTTAAGATTAGCTCCCCGAAAGTACCATTGTTAGCATTTTTCCTTAAAATGAAGATAGCTAACTGGGGAGGTTTGCTTAGTCACTGAAGTCTGTTTAGGGATAATAATCTAGCCAAGTCTTTTCTTTGTTGAATTTTGTTTATTGGTTTAACATAATTTTAAAATCTACCACCATTTATAATTTTACAAAATAAAGAAGCAAGTTTTTCCATCACCACCGTATACATTAAATAAAAAAAATAAAAATAAATTGTTATTACACTTACATAAACAGGAACATTTTGAAAAGTAAAAAGTCCCCAACTAACTATATCGGTTCTACTGTATAGAACCTGTACATCTTCTTGTGGTGAACCCAGATGGGAACTAACTTGAAGCGACTGGTAAAATATAGTGACCAAAAGGCTGTGGGATATCTTTTTAATTTTTTCATGTTGGAGATAGCCTTTGAAGATGGAATGTGATGCGCTCCTCTGAAGTCTGTGTTTCTTTATGGAAATACATCTCTTTTTATTCATTTTTTTGAGGGCTGGATTCTATTTTCCAAAGCTCTATGATAGGTTAGTTACAATAAAGACTGAAATACAAAAAAATGGACAAAAATATAAAATTAATGGATTTGGCTTATAATGGATTTAGACTTATACAAATGATATACAGTGTAAGTTTTACATGGGGTGTAAAACTGTTATATAAAAAAAGTTAAAGTATAATAATGTTAATGGTTTTTTGTTAGTTTGTTGTAAATCACAATTTTTTAAGGATAGAAAAAAATCACACTTATAATGGCATAAGAAAACACTGGTTAGGGTACTTTTAAGACAATGTCTTTGACAATGTGAAATATTGTCTTACTAATGGTTAATAGGTTTTTGTTAAATATATAAAAAAACTGTCTGGGATTTTTTGTTAAAACATTCAAAATTATGGTTGGTACTCTACTAGAGCTTAAAATTTGTACCCCCTAAGGAAAAAGAAAACACTAACAAAAAAAAATGAGTGTGGAAGGTACCTGACCCCAAGATATATATAAATTGTCTCATCATTTGCATGATTTTTTTTGCCTGGCAGCTTCTTTTTTTTCCATTTCCTAAAGTTTCGTTGTGGGTTTCTTTTTTTTTCGTTGTTGGATGCTTTTGTGGTCGTGTTGAATGGTGAGACTTTTCGGGTGCCTTAAGTTGAGCATTTCTTGAAGGCACTAGTTTCACACCTGCACATGGCTGTTGAATATCTGGGTTTATTAGTTTCTAATGTAGATATTTGGGTTTAAAGTTCTTGTTGGTTAACCCATGATTGTTCGGATGAGTCTTGTAACCGATTGGAATTAGCATGCACTTTTAAAATTTAGTTGTGACTCGATTGGAGTTCCCAAGCATTTTTCGGTGAGGTGGTCTGGATGACTCCTGTCAACAGGGCCTTGTTGGTGCATGTCGGGTTTTGCTAGTTGCATTGTTGCCGGGAATCGTAACAGTTCGGGCCATGATGATGAATCCACTTCTTTAGGTTTGTATATGAGTGGAAGTAGGATAGGGAGCTTGTTTGTTGGTGTTGGCAGAAAAGTTCTTCTTCCTGATATGAGTGGAAACTGAAAGTGTTGTTCTTTGCTCGGAGTGTATTTTTCCGTAGTGAGTTTTTTCGTTGCATGTGTTTCTGTACCTCGGTGACCCGCTGTGACACTCTTTTCATGTTCCTCCGAAATTCGCGTGGAGGTTCCATGATAGATATATATGTATTTTTTTTTGTTTAATATGGAATTTTTAAGAAATACTGCTAAAAAAATGAAGTACATATTATTTACATTCATTCATGTGAGGATTACATTATTCACGTTATTTGCCTTTAAGGATACTGAGACAACAAGATAGAATATACATTGAAAAAAAGATGATTAGTACGATCATGGCACCTTTATATAAATTTCCCCTTAGATCTCCTAATAGAGAAGTTGGAGAAAGGAAAAAGGTTCTCCTGGTAAAAAACTACCAATACTTGTCACCAAACTTTGATTCGCATTGGTAAAATATAGTGTATTCTATATAGTGTGTTCTAGGCATATGTTTAATAATTCACAAGAGGAACCTACTTTGTATACAAGACATATTTTGTCTTTTATGCATTTTTTATCTACTTTTATCCTTATCTCAAATGTATCTGATGTGCTTTTTAATGATATGGATCGTGTAACAATGGGAATGTTATTGAATTGTACCTGGACTTCTCCTGGTAAGCAGGTACTGTAGGCTTTGATTTTTATGGTTGCAAGGGTTATACAAGAGTGACGTCCTTTATGGGAAAGGATTTGTTCTAATTTAGGGCAAACTTTGATAGTTTTAAGGTGGATCTTGTAGTCTCCCATTGTTACAATATAACTGCAGGACTAGATGTTTGTGACGATTTTAATGTTCCATCATCTCCAGTGAATAGCTTGTGATTGGAAAGGGAAAAAGGTAGAATGTTTTTCTTTCATATAACTGCAGGACTAGATGTTTGTGACGATTTTAATGTTCCATCATCTCCAGTGAATAGCTTGTGATTGGAAAGGGGAAAAGGTAGAATGTTTTTCTTTGTTTCAATTATTTTTTTTCTAAGTAAGAGGGCTGTTTAGTACAAGTCATTCATTCTTCATAGAAACTACAGTTAACCATCTGTTCATCCAATGTGACCTCTTGTAGGTCTATGTGGTTCAGAGGCAGTTTTATGTATGCTTCACTGGGATCGTGTTATCTTTGTATTAAATGTCTAGAAGTGATGTCGGAGGCCTGGTCGAAGACACCAATTGAACATGTATGTCTACTTTTATTTTCTTAATGGTTTGGATCAAGTGAGTTTCCTTTGTGTTATTGATGGTTATTGTAAATTTTACTGTTGGTTTGCAGGTCATTCCTATGATTTTCCTAACTTCGTATGTAAACATGTATCTGGGTTTTAGGTACCAACGATAATGGTGACATGGTTGGGGAACTATTATGGTGCACATACTGCCCGAGTCTCCTGCGAAACAGTTTGTGACACCTGGTCAGTCAAAGGCCTCTTTTGTGACTGCTTGAAATTTGTAATCTCGGTGACAATGTTCACCCCAACCACAGTATGCATTTTGTGGGCATGCAACTTGATTAACTGTATGTAGTGTAGTTAAAAATGTGTTATACATTTGTTGGGTAATCCATTGACAATCAACAGAGGTGAACTCAAATTCAAGTGCAGCTATGTGATCTTCTTGTTGATCAGTCAGCCAGATACATAAAGAGTATTCTAAGTTGGTTAGTGTGATTTGCATGTGAGTGGCCAAGGAACATTGTTGACCTGTAACAGTTTCTTGACATTCAAATACTTTAGCAGGTTTTAGCTTATGTTCAGTGCATTTAGTTGATACTACTGAGATTAGTGATAGAAAAATTTCAATAATGAGCATGATATAGAATGTGGGAGTGTTTGATGTACATAACAATCCATTTTCCATATCCTGTAATCTATCTTGAGTTTTCTAGACTTGTTCTTTTAATTTTATTCCAGTTAGTACGCCACATAACATGCCTATTTGCGGTATAAAATATACAATATTTAAAAAAAAAATTGCAAAATAATCCCATATACATCTTAACACCAAGCAAATATACAAAATCATAATACTTGTTAAAATCTTAAGTGTGTAACGTCCCGCCGGACCGTTACAATACCCCGGTAAATTCAAACGCCCACGAAACTCACAGACGTAAAAACTTACCGTCAACCGGCTCCTTATGTGGACGGGACCGTACCCGTAGCCGCCTCTCCCATGGTGTTCCTCTTGGGTTGTGTTGGCTCCAGGAGTCACCCACGACGGACACGACGAAAAACCATGCCGCCACGCCGAGAATATCGCGGTAGAACAACAGTTCTACCGCGAGCCGACACGAGCACCGGCCGAAAAAGGACGGTAACAGGACGATGGAGTTCCCCACGTGGAAATCCCACCCCCTCGTGGTACTCCCCAAAGAAATAGACACGGACACAAAGTAAGATGTTTAAAGTGTTTAATATATACACTTACGATGATTAAGATGTAGTGATGATTTATTTACATAACTTGGCTGGGTAACTTCACCCAGCCAAGGAGGTTATATTAAACAAAAGGCCCACTGGCCAAAAGGCAAACAAAAAGACCACATGCCGGACAGTGGAGGTCACCCAGACCTCCACCCACACGTCTAGTCTAAGGAGCTGCCAACAACACACTGCCCAGATCCTCTGGTTGACTATACCACAGGAAACCTCCAGGCAACTCCACCTGGAGGGGACAGAGGTCACATCTTACCTCTCACCCATAGACTTCATGGTGAGAAGTCTGCTGGCACGAAAATGGCGTCCGACCTAACAGCCTACTGTAGCTGTCAGGCAGACCATCATAGGGAAATTCATCTGCTCAACCAAAAATTAAAATTGAGCATACCAGGTTGCCACAAGTGTTATTATAATACCATATTGCATATATACAGGCATGCAGTCTAAATTATATATGAATGCCATGCATAAAAAATATTTTGTGTTGGAAAATTCTTTAACCATTAAGTAATAAGAAGTTTCAATGAGTCTTCCTTTTTTGTTACAAAGATGACATGCATTTCACGTTCTTCAAATCAGGAATGATAATTTGTTTCTTCTCTGATATTTGAAAAATGTTTTCAACTTCCATTTTTCTTATAATAACAGTCCCATCTGAACTGACTGTTAGTATTGTGACGACCCAGTTCTGCTCCTTTTGGAGTAGAACTAAAATCCCATGTCGTCTGCTAGGCACTTGTAAATTGAGTGCCAGGCAGACGACAAAATGGCCAGCAAGGGTCCCTGTCCTCCCCCAGGTGGAGCAGCCTGGGGGTGATATATATGGCGGTGGCCATTATATCTGGACAGTGGAAAGAAGACCCTGATGCTGTGTGCATGTGTGTTTTATTTGGCTCTCTTCAATTCTACATGTGGCAAGATGGCTGCCACTGCAACTTGGGTGTTATAGGTCTTTGACCTCTCTTCCTCCTGGCTGGATTAGCCAGGAGTCTCATCTCTATTGCATCTATTGGATCATCTTTTGTGCATCTATGTATTTGGCTCTCTGCTGGATACTTAACCAGCAGATATTGCATTGTGAGTGTTTTTATATATTTATATTTGAATAAATATATTCTTGTTATTTTCACTCCCAACACTGTGTCCGTGTCCGTTAGTATCTTTATAATAATACTGGGGAAGTTACCGCGGGGAGGGTGGGGGTTCTTTGCAGGGGTTGCCGCCCACCACCGTCCTGTTTCCGGCATGTTTGTTTTCTTGTCAGCCGGTGCTTCGCGCGCGGTTTATCCACGGTAAGATCCATCGGGGATTTACCGTGGATTCCTCGACTTGTTCGGCGGTCATTCGTCCGTCGACCTGCACGGGGAGGATCCTCCGATCGGCGCTACCCGTGGCACGGACGGGTGCAAGAGGAGGGCTGGCCAGCGCTTCGACCCGTCCCAAGGAGGGTCAACGGCGGTAAGTAAGTCAAATTCACCGTAGGTCATTGTAGCGACCAAGTCGGGTCTTTACAATTGGTGGAGGCGCCGGGTAGCGCTACCACCAGCCTCTCTTGTGCGGTCGGTTTGACCGGAGTCGTGTGGTGCCGGTAGGGCGTGGACATTTGTCCATGGAACTACGGCCGATCGCGGCTTAGGGCGTAGTAGTCCGGTGAAGGACCGTGGGACACGGACGGTTGTCCGTGATACCTCGGTGGTCACCGGGGAAAGCCCTAGGTTATCCATAAGTAGGATGGAGGGCGCTGTGGTTGACCGTGCAGGACCGTCCGAACGCGGGATAACGGTCATTTTTACCGTCAGTATACCGGTAGCACGGTGATTTACCGTGCAGGACCGGTAGAACTCGGTGAAAAGGGAACTTAACCGTAGCTTGTCCGGTAGACAGGTAGTAAACCGTAGGGCACGGACTTTTGTCCGTGGAACTACGGCGGAAACCCGTCTGCGGCCAGGTTTACCGGTGTTATACCGTGGGACACGGACATCTGTCCGTGATACCGTGGTTAGACCGGAATACGGTCAAGTTTTACCGTAAGTAGACGGTGGATTGCGGACTTTGTCCGTGAGTCACCGTTCGAACACGGTAAGAAGACAGTTTCACCGTTGGTGGACGGTAGATTGCGGACCGTTGTCCGTGTATCTCCGTTCTAGGACGGTGAAAGAGCTTTTTACCGCGAATAGACGGTGAATAACGGACGGTTGTCTGTATATCACCGGTCGAAAACGGTAAGAAGGTACTCCACCGTATATCTAACCGTGGGACACGGACTTTTGTCCGTGAAACTGCGGTAGTTTACGGTTCTACCGTTATTTGTCGGTGTTTTGCGGACTTTGGTCTGTAAATTCACCGTATTTTACGGTAGAGTTTCTTCCGACGAGTGGTGGCCAGTTTTGCCCGTGTTCGCACGGACGAAATCGGCCAAGACCCTGTTTTCCCGATGTCTGGTCGGGGAAGCAGTTTGTTGGAAGAGTTGGAGTTGCGTTCCCGCACCTTCGGCCGTGGTAGGCGGCCGGAGGGGCAGCACCCTGTTGAGGGTGCTGTTGGCGGGAACGTACCCGGTGACTCCACGGAGGAAGGTGTCGTAGAGATTGTCCCTATGGACCCACCTCCGGCAGGAGACTTTGTGACGGTGCGGTCGCACCGTCCTGGCACTGTCTCCGGTGGAGCACCGGTAGACGGTGGTGATGGAGGGTTACCGACCCCGACTGGGACAGGCGGACGGCCTATGGCCGGCCTGTTAACCTCCACCGCCTCCCGTTCGTTTGGACGTGGAGGTAATCCCTTACCGGGAGAGGTGGTAGGGACCCTGGGGCCATCCTCAGTGAACACGACGTCATGGTTGGCGTCGATGACTGAGGAGGAGCTCCGTGAGGTTGCCAGGGGGATTGATGAACTGCGAGGGCAGGGTCATCTTTCCCCGGGGATCGGGCGGCTCCATCGGTCGCAACCTCGGTTCACACCGTCGCCCGTGCACCGGGAAGGTGCAGGTATGGAGGTGCCGCCGGCTCCGGCCAGGCGGATGCCTCCAGGTGGAGGAACTCGGACTGCTCCTACGGGAGGTGGTCGGGGAGTTCCTCCGCCCGTTCAGCGACCACGGGTCCACTTGGTGGAGCCCGAGGATGCTGAACCCGATGCTGAGACTTCGGGGAACCAGAGCAGGGCACCACGGCGGGTAAGTACCGTGCCGTGGACGCCTGCACCGGCTGTCCCGTCGGAGATTCAGGCGTTTGGGTTTTTTAACCCGGTTCACTCGTTCATCCGTTATGATGGACGAGAGGACATTACGCCTTTCCTCCGGCAGTTCGAAGCCAAAGCTCGGGCTCAGCGCTGGACGGATGAGGCCAGGTGCAGTTTCTTTACGTACCTGCTCGATGGTCCGGCTGAGGAACATTACGCCTGTTTGGTGGAGTTCAAGCCGAACCTGACCTGGCCGGAGTTGAGGCAGGCTATGCTTCATCGCTTTGGAACCAAGAATCAGGCTCAGGCCTGTTTTGACCGTTTCGAGGCCATAAAGCAAGGGCCTGCGGAATCACTCCAGGCGTTCTACTGGCGCTTTGTTGAGCTAGCAGAACGAGTTTCTCCTGGTGAGGATGAGTCTTGTCGACTCCTCCGATATAAGAAGAAACTGCAGCCGGAGATTCTCAGACCTCTCTGGGGATCGAAAGCTGAGACGGTCAGGGACTTTACCACCGAGGCAATGTTGGTCGAGGCCGACATGCTTACGGCGGGAGCGTTACCTGCCCGTACCTTGACGGTACCAGGGACCCAGGCTGCGGCTAAGGTCTCTGGTGCTGTGGCAAAGCCCAAGAGCTCTGCTACGTCTACTTCTACTTCTTCGGGTGCGAAGGCAGCGGCACCGTCCAAAGCGGACAGAGCTACTGCCAAGACCGGAGGGCAGAAGGGAAGAAAGACGAAGCGGCGGAGCCAGGGTGGAAATAAGTCCACAGCAGCCCCGTCAAGTTCCAGCCAAACGGCTGGAGGTGGAGGTCCTACTCATAGGCAACCAGGTCCATGCTTTCGGTGTAACCAAATGGGTCACCTTAGGAAGGACTGTCCGAGGGCAGTTGCCCAAGGACAGGTTGCTCGAGTACCACCGGGCGAAAGCCCGGTGGTGCAGTACCTGCCGGGTCTAGCACCCGTGGTACTGCAGGGCCGGGAGTATCTGTCCACCGTAATCGATGGACAGATGTTCTATCTACCTGTCGCCAGAAACGAGGGCCCGCCCTCGTTAAACCGGCGCCGGTCCCTGCAGAACTGAGCTGCAGTCGACCGGTAATGCTTGCAAACTCAGGTGTCCGGCAAAGCCGGCGAAGTAAACGAGGGTACCTTCGGGCAGTCTCCAGATATGTGGGTATCCTGCATGACGCAGGGGTGCCTCTGGCTAGGTCTGCGGACCCAGAAATTACCCAGTGTGTATTTCAGGAGCCAAGCCCCACACTGGAAGCTGCGCTTGCCCGGCTGGAGAGCTGGGTGGCACCTTTCTTCCCTGATGAGGGGGAGGAAGGGCCGAACGGTACGGGCATTACGAGTGCTTCGAGCATTGGTGCGCCCATGCTGTCGCCCAGGCCTGGTGGGTCTCCTGGTGTGGAGACTGGAAGCCATGCCCCTGAGCATCTGGAACGACTGTCCCCTGGGGACGGAAGGACGGATGAGGCTCAGAGAAGTAATGTCGGGCAACGACGGTTTTCTATTCCTGAATTACAGAGCCGTGCTTACTTGCGTGGGGCACCGCGTGTTCTGGTGTCGATGGATGGTCGGCTGGTTGAGTCGATCGTCGACACCGGGGCCGAAGTATCGGTCATGAGCATGTCGGTGGCACGGGAGATGGAGTTACCGGTGCAGGAGGTTAGCCTCCCCTCATTCCTGACAGGCATGAGCGGGTACTCCATCCAGATAGAAGGAGTCATGTACGTGGACATGTCAATCCACGGACGGTCCATACATACCCATCTTCTCCTCATTGAGGGTGAAGGGGAAGCCGTAATAGGTGTTGACCTGGCTTCCCGGTTTGGGTTAATGTTGGACGTCGTGAGCCGGAAAGTTTATTTCCGGGAAGACATCTGGAATGCACATCCGGATGCTCTTCATGCCGCACTGGCCGTTCAGGCTTTGCAGGGTACTTCGGTAGAATTCCGAACTCGGTGTTGGAGGCGTTGGCGAGGCTTCACGATTCTGTGGAGCCGGTGCTACTCCCTCCTTTCGGGTTCCCGGAAGGTATGCCTGCGGAGCCTGAAAAGGTGGATGGGTGGGTTGACATTGTGTCACCCACGCTTGCCGAGACCAGTTCTCCAATTAGGAGCGGGGAAGTTTGTTCCCTGCGACTGTTGCAGAACGTATGGTTATCAGCTCATGAGTGGAAATTGGTTTCCGTGAGCTTGATAGAGCATGCTGGCCCTGGACAGCTGCTTCTCGTGGAGCCCCATCGTAAAGCCTTAGGTGGCCGTGGTCTGTTGGCAGTGGCAGGAATTGCCGAAGCCACAGAGGAAGGCTCTTACGACATTTGGCTTGAGAATGTCGCCGACGTACCCATTGCCCTGGAGACAGGGGAGGGTGTGGCGACAGCTCAAGCTGTGGAGGCAGCCCTAGTGGTGGGACTGGACGATCCATCTAAGTTGAGAGGGGGAGACCCCACTCATGGAGATGGTCGACCAGAGGGGCTTCCGCCTAAGTTGAGAGGGGCAACCAAGAAAGGTCGCCGGGTCCTCAATGCGGAAGTTAGACCCACTCTCGAAGAGTGCCTTAAAATTGGACCTAGTCTGAAGCCTGAGGAGGCGGCACAGCTTCGGGAGTTCCTGCTGGAACGCCGTGATCATTTTGCGTTTGATTATACAGAGCTGGGGGAAACCCCGCTCGTCGAACACACAATTGATACCGGTGGGTTACCTCCGGTGCGTGAAGGATTGCGAAGAACCGCTCTGGCGGCTCGTGCAATCGAGAGAGAAGAGGTAGCGAAGATGTTGGATGCAGGGGTAATCCAACCTTCGCATAGTCCTTACGCGAGCCCTATCTTGCTTGTTCGCAAGAAGGATGGTGGCTTTCGTTTTTGTGTGGACTATCGGCGACTGAATGCCCAAACTAAGGCAGATCAGTACCCGTTACCTCGCATCGATGATGCCCTCGATTCACTTGCTGGAGCGAAGTATTTTGCAACTCTAGACCTTGCTAGTGGTTACTGGCAGGTCAGGATGGCGGAGCAAGACATTGAGAAGACAGCATTCATTTGCTCTCAAGGTCTATTTGAGTTCCGAAAAATGCCTTTCGGACTCTGCAATGCTCCTGCCACAATGCAAAGAGCGTTAGACCTCTTGTTGGCGGGACACAAGTGGGAGAGCTGCTTGGTGTACCTGGACAATATTATCGTCTGTGGGAGCACCTTTGAGCAGTTTCTCGAACGCTTGAGTACTGTCCTGAGACTGTTACGAGGGGCGGAGCTGAAACTCCAGCCGAAGAAATGTTTCTTCGGTTTTGACAAAGTCAAGTATCTCGGTCACATTGTGAGTGCCGAGGGAGTTGCTCCTGACCCAGGACTCGTAAGAGCAGTCGAAGAGTTCGATGTCCCTACAACGGTGACCGCCGTCCGAAGTTTTCTTGGACTGGCCGGCTACTACCGTAGGTTCATCAAGGACTTTGCCAAGATTGCAAGACCTCTGCATGATCTGACCATTAAGGATGCGTCCTTTGACTGGTCGGAGCAGTGTGGTCTAGCTTTCGAGCGGTTAAAGGCATTTTTAACCGAAGCACCGGTGCTCACCATGTATGATCCACGTGGTGAGGTGTTAATTCACACCGATGCTAGTGGGTACGGTCTAGGTGTCGTAGTATACCAGGAGCTACCTGAGGACAAGGCTCCTCGGGTTCTGGCCTACGCTAGCCGTCTCATGAAGGGACCGGAAACACGGTATAGTGTCACCGAGCAGGAATGCTTGGCGATCATGTTTGCCGTGGGTAAATTCCGACCTTACATCTTTAACCGGGACTTTGTGATCGTCACAGATCACCATGCGCTCTGTCATTTGCAGACTGCCAAAAACCTGCAAGGCAGGTTGGGGCGTTGGCAAATGCAGTTGCAGGAGTACCGGTATAAGATTCAGTTTAAGAAGGGGAAACTTCACGAGGATGCTGACTGTCTGAGTCGGTATCCGGTGAATGAAGTTGTTGATCCTTCTTTGCCTGAACACGTCGAAGCCGACGTTGGTGAGGTGATTTACCGGATCCGGTCTGAGGTGGATTGGGTAATGGAGCAGGCCAACGACAGTTGGTGCTCCAAGGTGAAGCGTGAGCTCTCCACCGACCCCGACTCGAACTTAAGGTTCAAGTTCGTGGTGGCAGACAAACTGTTGTATGCCATCAAATCCATTCAGGATCGTACGAGAACTGTGTTGGTTGTGCCGAGGTCGTGTCAAGCCTTCTGCTTGCGGAAGTTGCACGATAGCTCCGAAGCTGGTCACTTCGGAGTGTACAAGACCTACCAACGTATGCGTACTCGTTTCTACTGGTTAGGTATGAAACGTGACACGGTGGAGTATGTTAAATCATGCTTAGTGTGTCAGAGAGTACTACAGTTCGCAAGAGCTCAAGGATTCTTGCAACCCATAGTTCCTGAGTACCCGGTTCATGCCTGGGGAATGGACTTCGTTGGGCCTTTTCCCGCGTTCGTGGGTGGAGTCACGTATGTATTGATTATGGTGGACTACTTCACCCGGTACGGCGTGGCAAAGGCAGTACGAAGGGCTACGGCCGCTTGTGTTGTCAAGTTTCTGAAAGATGAGATCTTGTCAGTGTATGGCACACCGACTACTCTCATCTCGGATCGTGGATCCCAGTTCTGTAGCAAGATTTTGCGAAAGTTCCGGGAGCGCTATAATATAGCGCAGCACTTCATGACGGCGTACCATCAGCAAGCTAATGGGCTTACAGAGCGTACGAACAAGACCGTGATGGAAACCATCAAGCGTTACCTTGATCTCCTCAAGGACCAACGTGATTGGTGGGAGAAATTGCGGCCCGCCGTGTGGGCCTACTACACTGCGGTGCAGGAGAGCACGGAAGTGTCTCCGTACCAATTGTTGTTTGGTCGTGAGCCTAGGTTGGGGATTGACAATCTCCTTCCTAACGGTCCGGTCCGCGACTTGCCTGACCAGCAAGCCGTGGAGGAGCGTGCTCGTCAAAATTTGGCGGCCGCTCAAGCCAGACAAAAGAGTCGGTATGATGCCGGCCGGGTGGAGCCACCCCGGTACCAGCCTGGTAATAAGGTCTGGATAAGGGACATGGCTGGGAAGCTCGGTCAAGCCAAGAAGTGGAATTTCGCTTACAAGGCTGAACTGGGTACGGTGGTCCGGCAGGTTTCCGACCTGGTCTACGAGATAGAATTCGTAGATGGGTATGGTCGGAAAGTGCGGGACCGATTTCATGTGGATAACTTGAAGCCGTACGTTCCCACATGTGGGGTTCGTGAGGAAGATGGCCTAGGTGGCTCTGAAACCTCATCGAACTCTGAAGGGTCCAGTGATGCTGAGTCTGGGTCAGCTGGAAGTGAGAGGAGGGATGATGTCTCTCCAGGACCTTCTGGCCAGCCTAGCTTGGTAGTGGAGTCTACTGACTCTGAGGCAGAGGAAGCACCTCGGCCCCGGTATTACCTCCGTCCGAGGAAACCCAGGGCCTTTGAGGTTATGCAAGCTTCCTCTGGAGCTCCAATAGGCACCAGGGTGGTGCAGGGACTTTGGAAGTCCCTGTCCTGGTGGGAGAGAGCAGGTCATTCCCTGTTGTGGGATGATGACCTGAATTGGGGAAATAAAGATTGGGAGCGCAGTGACCCCTGGACTGGGCGCCGCCTGTCTGTCACGGACAGATGGCGGTTGTTCACGGGGAGCTGGGTGGAGAAATTCACAATTCCCAGCTGCAAACTCGAAGAGGAGTCTGCAGCAGTGATTTCCCCTAAAGATCTTTCTCCTGAGTCTTTCCATAGAGATTCTGGCCGTGTATCTGCTCCTATTGTGGCAGACGACGGTAGAGTCTCTATGGTAACAGCAATGGAGGCGGCTAATGATGTTTTAGCTGCCAAGCCGCCGCTGTTAGTCGTCTCTAAGGTGAAATTAGCGGCTAAGCGCCATCTTGTTTTCAAATTGAAACATAGACGGTCGTTTGCCGCTATTTTTACAAGAAAACGTGCTTTTCACCAGAGAAACGGCAAAAACTCAGGTTTATTGGATGCCACAAGAAAGAAAGTAAGTCCCCAAAGGGGAATTTCCTTCTCCTGCCCTCTGGCAGTTCTCTTTTATTGCTTTTGGGTGTGTCAAGCGGTCATTGACCGCTTGAACACGTGGTTTTGGTGGAGGCGTCACCGTGACAATTTTGACGGTGATGCTACCGCTGATGGGGCCGTGAAAAACACGGTGTTTTGCCGCCCGAACGCCATGGAACTTGGTGATGACCAAGTTCTACGGAGTTTGGACGGTGAAAAGGTGTTTTTGCACGGTTCTGTCCGTGAAACCACCGTGGAGAACGGTTTCGACCGTGATCCACATTGTTCTAACGGACGGAAAGTGGTTTTGCACGGTAGTGTTCCGTGTAAACCACGCCCCAAGCAACCTGAATTATCGGTGCCAGGTTTGGACGGTTCAAACACCTGTTTGGCCGATTCCGACCGTGCGAATCCCGTGGAGGACGGTTTTTACCGTGGGTCACGGGATATGCACGGTGGAAACGGGATTTCCTACAGTGATTTACCGTGGAAATCACCGCCCAAGATACCGAACGTAAGATTACGGAATTTGGACCGACCAAAAGAGTTTTTGGCCGGTTCCGACCGTGCAATTACCGTTGGGGACGGCTTTGGCCGTGTACCACGGTGCCTGCCCGGCCGGAAAGCATTTTTTCGCGGTTTTGGTCCGTGGAAAATGTTTCCTACCGTAGTAGGTCAAATACTTACCATGTTTTTTTATCTTTTTCAGGTAGCCACGGCAGAGAAGGACGAAACTGGCGGGGGTGGCAGCGTTTCCTCCTCCCTCAGCTCTTTGCATCCGGGTGATGCAGAGCTGATGGAGTCGGATGCCGCTTGCTCCCCGGATTCTTTGGGTCAGGCCATAGCTGACTTGGCCGACGGCGGACCTTTGGGTCTGCTATTGGTTGATGATGCTGTGGTGACCCAGCCGTCCCCTCGGACCCCTCTGTATTATGGGTCTGTTTGGGGACGGTTGACACCGCCTCCCACCGTGGGTTCTCCGAGGGCGACCATTAAGTTGGGAGCCATGGAGATCCCGGCGGTTGGTGAGCCGGTGCGAGCCAGCACGCCCGTCGAAGAGGTGGCCACCGGTTTGGCGGCTACCTCCTTGGCGAAGTGTGATCCTCCGGCGGACCAAAGCCGGCTAGAATTGGCTAGCCTGGCTGAGGGAAGCAGGGATGCCTCCTTGGGAGGAACCCTAGTCATTGACACGGAGGCGGAGATGGACACCATGGAAGATGATGTGGTGCCCGTCTCCAGGCGGTGGCGAGGCCAACGGATCCTCTCTTCAGAGGACTCTTCGGAGTCTGAAGGGAGAGGGTCAGGCTCCCTGGGTAAACGGTCTGTGACCGGATCCCAGGAGGGTACTCCAGCCCGGAAGGGCAGTTCAATTCCGGTCGACCCTGTTGGGGAGATGGAAGCGGTCTGCCTAGAAAGGCAGGACGAAACCGCGCAGTACCAAACGGCGTCAGGTGGTTTCCTGGCGTCGGATATGAAACGCTACTTCATTGGGGAGTACCCTACCCAGCAGTTCAGAGCGGACGGGTCAAAAACCAAGAAAAAGTCCGGAGCTGCTCGGTACACCGCCAGGATGAAAGCCCTGGTGAAGAGGGAGGCACAGTTGGAGAGGACGAAGGCTGCCTTGGCGAAGTTTACGCCGGCAGTGGGTCTTCTCCCTGTGTCCCCAGCTCATCCTGAGGGAGCTGCTGGTGCTGCCTGGCCTGTTGGTCAGCCTCCGGTTTCGGGACCAACCGAAGCGGAGGCTGGCTGTTCAAGCTGGCAGTCTGCAACTCCCAAGAGGGACCGAAGAGCGGAAAAGAAGGCCAATCAGCCTTCTCCTCCCGCTCCGAGGAAGAGCGCTCATGCCAGTGGTGGTGGTGGTCAGGGACAGAAACGTCCCGGCCCCTTCACCCCACCTTTGGCCAGTAATCCGGTGGGAAAGAAGGCTAAGACCTCTCGTGGAGGTCCGGCCGGCTTTCCCAAAGGAAAGTGGAGCCAGGAGGACCGCTTGTGGTACCACCAGGCACAAGCGGCCAGATGTGCTGCCCTTGTCCTGCGGGACAAGAAGGCTGCACGCCGTCGGGAGTTTGAGCTCCAGGCCTCTCAGTTTCCACCCCTGCGGGACGCTGATGCCAGGAACCCGCTCAGTACAATGGAACCTCCCGTCGGGGTTGGTGCCACTCCTATTGCGAGTGCCACCACGGCCGCTGGCCAACAGCGTATCGCTCAGAGGGGGGCGATACAAGCTGCCAAGGCACCTCACCAAGGTGCGGCAGTTAAACCTGTTAGTGGCAAGGGTCAGCCGACCCTTGCCCCGGAGAAGAGAAATCTTCCCCGGGACGGAAAGGGACGCTTCGTGGCGACACGAGCATCCTCGACCGTCAGTTCGGCTACGGGAGCTAGTTAAAAGGCTAGTACAGCTTCGGCTAGAACGTCTGCGACTAGTAAGTCCGGTCAATCGAAGGGGGCTAACCACTCTCCTAAGACTGACCGGCCCGGTAAGTCTGTGAGCTTCGGTGCGTCCAGCTCACAGCACGGTGAACCTTCTCATGAAAAGAAGAAAAAGAAAAAGAAGAAAAAGAAGGGCAAGAAGGCCCATCATGAGAAGAAGGGAGGTCCGAAGACTTCCACCCGTGGGTCCCAGGGGACTGGTGGTGGTGGAAGTATCGGGACCGAGGAGGAGGAGTCCCGACACGGTGCGGCCGTGTCGGCCGGGAGCCAACTGCACCATACCCGTCATAGCAAGACGGCGCGGATGGATGATAGGTCCATGCGAGACGTTGTTCTCGGTATACCTTCATCCTCCCCGAAGGTGGTGGTGGTACCGAACTTGTTAGTTCGGTCGGTGGGAACTCTCCACCGGGTCAGCTCACCGTTACCTAGTGGTGGGGGCAGCCCGGCGGGGAAAAATGACGTTCCCGCCAAACGTGGTCCCGTGCCTTCCGTAGGAAGGACACCCTTCTCTCCGGGTCCCGATGACGGGGTCTTTGTGGCCCTAGGACCGGAAGAAAGAGCCAAGTCTCCTGAGCACGAGGGCGAGGGTCGACGCTTTGGTGCAGTGCCTCCGTATTCAGAAGGAGAGGTCTTTCTGAATAACCGGCTTGGTCTGTGACAGGACCAGCCGAGAATGGAGGGGTACCAATACCACGGATACTATCGTCTGGGGAAGCCACTCCCAGTTCCGTGGACGCCGTCGTTGCCGTCATTTGCCATGCGTTATGTGCTGGCATTTGGCAGTACAGACTATCCGGTGTTGCTGGTCGTCAACCCGGTAAGGAGATGCTTTGCTGTTCTAGACGTGGTGGATACAGGAGCTGGGCTCGTACGTATAGCCCAGCTCGCGGCCCCATACGTCCAGTGTCTCCTTGGCTGCGACTTGGAAGGAATGGTGGGGGAATTTGTCACCCACCCTCTACGAGGTAGCGTGTCCGATCCCGCGGCCGCCCTTGTAGACCTTCTGACAAGTCGGACTCTTCATCAGAGTCCGCAACTTGACACACTTGCCGTCGAAGCGTTTCAACAGCAAGAAGTGTTAAGACTCAGGCGGACTGATTTTGATGTCGGTCTCGGGTGGAGAAACACCCGGATGTGTTCGTGGTGGATACGTCGGTGGATGTCGGAGTGGATGGTGGCTCCGATGAATCCACCACCGAAGAAATCAGTCTGAAACTGAGTGGGGGTCATGGGCGCAATCCTTGCTGGCTCGACCGACCTGATCCCGGGGCGGATCAGGGAAGTTGAGAGGATTGTGACGACCCAGTTCTGCTCCTTTTGGAGTAGAACTAAAATCCCATGTCGTCTGCTAGGCACTTGTAAATTGAGTGCCAGGCAGACGACAAAATGGCCACCAAGGGTCCCTGTCCTCCCCCAGGTGGAGCAGCCTGGGGGTGATATATATGGCGGCGGCCATTATATCTGGACAGTGGAAAGAAGACCCTGATGCTGTGTGCATGTGTGTTTTATTTGGCTCTCTTCAATTCTACATGTGGCAAGATGGCTGCCACTGCAACTTGGGTGTTATAGGTCTTTGACCTCTCTTCCTCCTGGCTGGATTAGCCAGGAGTCTCATCTCTATTGCATCTATTGGATCATCTTTTGTGCATCTATGTATTTGGCTCTGCTGGATACTTAACCAGCAGATATTGCATTGTGAGTGTTTTTATATATTTATATTTGAATAAATATATTCTTGTTATTTTCACTCCCAACACTGTGTCCGTGTCCGTTAGTATCTTTATAATAATACGGGGGAAGTTACCGCGGGGAGGGTGGGGGTTCTTGGCAGGGGTTGCCGCCCACCACCGTCCTGTTTCCGGCATGTTTGTTTTCTTGTCGGCCGGTGCTTCGCGCGCGGTTTATCCACGGTAAGATCCATCGGGGATTTATCGTGGATTCCTCGACTTGTTCGGCGGTCATTCGTCCGTCGACCTGCACGGGGAGGATCCTCCAATCGGCGCTACCCGTGGCACGGATGGGTGCAAGAGGAGGGCTGGCCAGCGCTTCGACCCGTCCCAAGGAGGGTCAACGGCGGTAAGTAAGTCAAATTTACCGTAGGTCATTGTATCGACCAAGTCGGGTCTTTACAGTATTGGTTCAGTGAAGGTTATAAAATCTTCACGTACTTAGGTTTGGAAAGTTTCGAGAGCCATCAGGTGGCGTCCTACCCCTTTGAGGTTTTTCCTCGAGCACCAGAAAAATTGAAGTAGCATTCTTTGAATGATGCTATTTCAAAATTTTCAATCTTGTTTCCTTAAGTATCTACATGTACCATTGTGGTTATGGCTTTTGCTACTGTACAATGACATGTTCCATTTTTCAAGCATTTTTTGTGATGTCACAATATGCAGTTGAACCTGAACATGCTGTTTTCTGGTATGAGCAGGATAAACCTTGATTAGCACATTTATACACAAAATCATGACCTTTTTTATCTTTCTTTTGCCTTAAAAGGAACGAGTTTACCGAGGTGATTTCTCCTTTCGAAGTAATGACTTTTGAGGCCCATTTTAATAGGCAGGTTTTACATTCTTCTCCAGTGCATAAGTTGTTTCCATATTTATTTTTTTCTGTGGTTTCTTTCACTTGGCAAAATTTTTATGATACTTCTCATCAGCATACTTCTGTTTCAAATGGTTTCTTGGTGTCCATTTCCATCATCCTCATCAGCAAGAGAATGTTACATCTGAAAGAAAATAATTAACTACTGTTACACACCAATTTACCTTAATTGATCTAGTTTTTGAATCGTATTCCAAATGAATTGAGTGCTTTTGCTATTAACCCTAGCAAGCTGTCAGCAAGATTTCCTTCTTGTTGGTTATCAGCATTTTCTAACTCTGGAGGATCATTCAGTTCTACTGACTCATTTGGTTCTTCACTATTGATTGGTTGTTCACTTCTTAAAAGTGGGTTAACTCGGTTTTCTGCTGTATTTCCTTTTGCAGAACAATCAGTTCTAGTAGTGGGAGGTTCTGGGATACTTTCATTTGTTTGTGTTTTTCCACTATCTGTGTTTTGTTCTCCTCTGGTTAACACTGTTTGTAAAGCAGATTTGAGTTGCTCAAAGTTTATTTCTCTGTTGTACTGGTGAAGTTTCTTTTCTGGGTGGTTGGTGGATTTGGGACTGTTCTCCATTTGTAGCTCCTAATTGCAGAGATTTACTGGGTTGGTTGTTGATTCTACTGAAAGTAGCAGTATGTAAGACATGCGGAAGGTATGGGTGAAGGTATTTCGAACTGGTATGGCAGTTGTCCGTCTTAGAGGAGGAAGCAGCATAGGTAATGCAGGACCTTGGCTTCATAATCCATACCCATGGGTAGGTACCACCTAGAGTCGACATGAGTTATCAGCAGAAAAAGGACAGTAATGGACGGTGAATGTTCCCTACAACCAGAAAACCCACCCTCCTGTGGTCACTCCCCAAATGACTGATACGACAGTAAATAAAGTAAAAAACGATATTTAATGAATTTACAGTGGTTGTAATGGCAGTAACAATATTTACACACCTTGGCTGGTCCACTTGACCAGCCAAGACTCCATAAGTACAAACAGAGGCCCACAGGCCAACAAAAGAGATGAAAAATAGATGACTGGAGGCCTCCTTAGCCTCCACCATGGAACCAGTCAAATCCTCTGTCCACAACACACTGCCCTGACTTAATTGCTGACCAGACCATATAAGACCTCTAGGCAACTCCACCCGGAGGGGACAATGGTCACTTCAGACCTCTCACCCATTGACTCCAATGGTGAGAGGTCTGCTGGCACCAAAGTGGCATCTGTCCCAACAGCCTACTGCATGCTGCCAGGCAGATCACCATATGGTGTTCATCTGCTCAGTCAAACAAATTTGATTTCAGCAGACCAGGTTGCCACAATTCTTTTAACTTTCCTGTTTCGTCTCGGGAACAGGTTGGTTGAGCCAGCCAGGATTGCCCCTTCAAACCTGACCTCCTTAGCTACCGGACGGCTTCCCTAGCAGTGGCGTGAAAGTGGAGCCCATCCACTCCGCAGCTCACCGACATGCCCACCACAACCACATCTGGGTGTTATGCTACCCAAAACCAGGATCGAAAACTGTTCCTCTAAGTCGCCTTTCCTCCAAGGCTCGGAATTCCTCAAAAGGAATATCTTGGAGTTGCGGATGCATGTGAAGCATTGTTAAGTTAACCAGAGCGACCACGGGCTATGTCTCACACCCTTATAGTGGCACAGTAATAAACTGACCTGCCATACCTCTTAGGTTGCATTCCAACGAATGTTGGATGAATGGGGCTGCACACCGGGATAGTCGCACTATCCCGGCATCTAGTCTCATGACATCTAGAATTGCAAATGTTAGCTGGACCGGGTTCACGACCATGACAACCGGAAAACCTCCACAACCAAATGCCGCTATATGATGCATGTTGTACGGCGGTAGCCTCGCTACCCACGGCTCTGGAAGTGGCTCATCCAGACGGTAATAGCCATGGTATTGGCATCCCTCTATTCCCAGTTGGTCCTGCCAAAGACCAAGTTGATTATTCAGATACACCTCTGCATCTGAATATGGGGGCAATGTGCTAATACGCCATTCCTCAGCCTCAGGCCTAGGGGAGGTCGATGTTTCTGGTCCTAGGGCATTGAATACCCCACCGCTATGGACCGGAGAGAAGGGTGTACCTCTATTGGGGGTCACGGGATCACTGACTCCTCCCATCAAGGTTGCTTCGCCCCTGGTGAAGCCACAATGGAGGGTTCCCACCGATCGAACCCGCAGGTTCAATACCGCATCCACCTTCAGAGAGGATGGAGGTGTGCCGACCAAAACATCGCGCATTGACCTACCATCAATCCGCACCGCCTCAACGGGATGGTTTACCATATGCCGTGTCAGACTTAACTGACCCTGACGACTTACCGAGCCGGTCAGGTGTAGGCGGGTGGTTAGCCCCCTTTGCTCTCTCAGACTCTGAATGTTTTCCAGCTGGAGCCGTACTCTGCTTCGAGGAAGCACCTGCAGGCCAGGTGGTGGTCGAGATTGGCTGTGCAGAGACAAACATCCCCAACCATCCAGAAGGAGGAGTTTCACCTGTGGCCCCCGGGCTGGAGCTCCCTGCAGGGGAGGAAACTCTGCAGCCCACTGCTCAAACTCCTGTTGCTCATGTGCACCTACGGCACGAGCAATAGCCTGGTGCAAGCTCACTGTCTGAGCTGTAAGAAGCTTGAGCTTATCGTCTAAGCTAAAAGGCTTTCGAGGTTGGAAGGCTTTTCCTTGATCGGAGGACCTGGCCTTCTTTCCTCTCGAGCTTTCAGTTACAAGTGGGGTGTGAGGGCGGGACCGTTTTTGTTCCTTATCACCACCACCACTTGCAGATTTTCCCAGTTTACCAGGAGCAGGTACTGGAGGCTGGGCAGCATTCTCCGCTCGCCGGTCCCTTTTGGGATTGTCCGACTGCCAGCTTTAGCATCCAGCTGCTGCTTCAGGCAGACCCGAAATAGCAGCTTGACTCCCTGGCCAAGCAGCTCCTCGACAACCGTCATGGTGGGTGAGAGTTTCGGCTGGAAGACCCACCGCAGGCATGAACTTCTTCAATGCCTCCTCGCAGGCTTTCAGCCAGGCATCTCTCTCTGCAAGAGCCTTGACTCGTGCAGTGATCCATCCGGCTCTGGACTTCTTTCTATGCCTCTTGGTGCCATCATTTCTCACCTGCATGGTGGGAATCTTCCCGATAAAATATCGATGGTCACTAACCCGGAAGCCACCTTCCCGGACCATGTCCCATCACATTTCATCCAACGGATCCAAGCGTTCTTCTTCTTCGGCCGGGGTTTCAGCCAGTACTAGATGGTTTACCTCTCAAAGATACATCCTCACTGTCTTCCACCACCCTAGAAAAATCCAGGAGGTGACGGACAAAGTTGCGGATTCCGGGGTATTAGCAGTTACCCCACTGGTAGCCACTTTCCCTCCATCTGAACCCGCCTCTGCAGACTCACCAGCCAGAGGAACTACTGCCTTCTCTGACTGAACGGTTGTAGCAGCCGTTTCCCTGGAGGGAGATTGCAGATACCTGCTCCAGAAGGCTCCGACACCAGTCAGAGTCGAATGGGCAGGTTGCGGGCTGTCCACGGCCTCTGCCAACAGAAAACCTATCAATTCACCATCGGCATAAGCCACTTCTTGCCCTTTAAGTGATGGAGAGCCTTCCGACTCCAACAGCTCGGCATCCCCAGGATGCAGCAGGCAGAGGGAGCCGGACTGTCGGCGGCTTCCACCATCACTCTTCTTCTTCTCTGCCGTGCTGGATCTGCAAAAAATGAAAATCACGGTTAGAAATCATTTCCAAATGTAGAAAAGTGATTTCCACGGGTTTTTACCATACGAATTCCCGTTTCCACCATCCAAAGTCGGTAAATCACGTTCAAAACCATGATTCACCGCCTTCGGACGGTGAAAACCCCTTTTCTCCCCGTTCGGACTGTCGGAAAGCGTATTTTACGGATTTTGAATGACTGATGCCACCGTCCAAAGTCAGTAAATCACAGTCAAAACCATGATTCACTGCCTTTGGACGGTGAAAACCACCCTCTTCCTCACCCTCACCATCCAAACACCGTCTAACTTGTGTCTCCCCAAGCGCTACGGCGCTCGGACAGGCAGAACCCATCGAAAAATTGCTTTCTGCTGTGGCTGCACCCCCATGACAACAGTCATGGCGGTTCCACCACTTCCACCACATGTGTATTCGGTCATTGACCGAATAACACTGTTAAACAATAAAAAAGAACTGCCAACATGCAGGAAGAAGAGATTCCCTTTCAGGGACTTACTTTTTTTAGGGCCTCCACTTTCCTCTGTTCACACGTTTGCATGAGGCAGGTATAGGGGCGGCTGCACTCTCGCCGGAGTCATACTTCTCCTTTTGCCTTTTCTGAGCAGCAGTCAATCTCTGACGTGCCTGCTCCTCCAAGGCTTGCTGGTCAGGCAAGTCGCGATTTGGACCATCCGGAATGAGGTTATGAACCCTTATCCGAGGCTCACAGCCAAACAACAACTGATACGGAGAGACTTGCATATTCTTCTGGACAGCTGTGTTATAATTGTAACAACCCGACTGGTCCGTCACAATACCTCGAGTAAATTTCGTACCGTTGAAAAGAACAATAACAAAACTTACCTGGACAAGATCGTACCCGTAGCAGTCCTCTGCACGGTAACGTGGGACGACATCGACTCTACCAGAGTCTGCCATGCTGGACACAACGGTCGATCCACCGCCACAACGAGAATATCGTGGTGGGACCTCTCTCACCGCGAGCCGACGTAAGTACCGGCCGACAAAAGACGGATGAAGGACGGTGGAAATCCCGCAGAATTCCCCCACCCCACGGTACTCCCCAATAACTGACACAACACAGTTTATGTAAGGTTTAAATAAAAGGTAGGTTTATTGAACTTACAGTAAAAAATACAGTGGTGAATTATGCAGTGATATTCTCACAACTTGGCTGGTGCATTCCACCAGCCAAGCCCCCAGGAAAACACAACAAAAGCACAAATAAAAGATGAACAAAGAACAATGGAGGCCACCCTGGCCTCCAACATCAAGTTCTTTCCAGGTCACTGGCCTACAACACACTGCCCAGATTCAATGGCTGACCAAGCCAAAGAAACCTCCAGGCAACTCCACCTGGAGGGGACAGTGATCACTTCTGACCTCTCACCCATTGACTTCAATGGTGAGAGGTCTGCTGGCACCAAAATGGCATCCGACCCAACAGCCTACTATATGCTGTCAGGCAGATCACCATAGGGAGTTCGTCTGCTCAATCAAAAATTTGATTGAGCAGACCAGGTTGCCACAGGTGCGGATCTGTGGTGAAGAACGAGTCCTGCGATATCCGATTCAGTGTGTGCAGCTCCGAGGGTTCTCGAGCACGCTCTGAGCGATACTTGTTGGTTCCGAATCGGGGTCCAGTATGAGGTGACTCACTCAACACACTGTCACAGTAGCGTCGTGGTTCTGTAAGTCGGTGTATGTGCGTTCTTGTGTGCTGGTAATTGGCGTTTCTGTCGGTAACCGACACCCTCGTACTCTTATACACTGAGTAACGATGGATTACCTTCGCTTCGCACATGTAAAGCGTTGTTTGCAGTCCCATGACGTATTGGTTGTAGTGTCCTCAGTTGGGCGTGATGGTTCCCAGCTGGTGTATCGTTGTAAATTCTTTATTGAGTCTTCTCGGAAGGATCTCTCGCTCAACACACGGTATTTTGGCGACCACGTGGAGACTGTGAGAGTTTTAGAATTCTCAATAAAGAACAGCAGGCGGTTGATGTAAATTCGAGCGTGGTACACCACCCAATCGAATATTGCACGGGAAGAAAGTTGGGAATAACTGGAAGTTGGAAGAGGAAAGTGAACTAAAACGTAGTGCCCGCACACACTTAGATTCACTTGTTTATCAGAAAGAAGGATGAGTTTGATGAAAGTTCAAGATGGCTGAACTTTCACAAGAAGAATAAAAAGAATAAAAGTCGAAGATGGCTGGGCTTTTATAGAAAAGAGTGAAGAAAGCTAAATTGCTCAAAGAGTAGAGGATTCTGGTGTGGTGCCCATACTCTAAAGAATCTGTTTTATTGAAAAAGAGCAAATCAGTCTATAAATTAAGAAATGATGATTGTTCAACAAAGCAAAAGGCTTATTGAACAAAAAGAAATGTTCAGGATGATAATTTTGGTGATCCTCACTACTGGATGCTCTGGATGAAAAGGGCAGAGTCACTGGTAGTGAGGAACTATGTTGAGTTGAGAGAAGAGGTCCGTAGGTGGTACTGTGGTGGCCACTTATGGTTGGATGCTTTATTGCACTGTCCGAAAATGTTCAATTGCAGAATTCCGCCAGGTGGCACTTGATGGTCACCAGGAGGAAGAACACTTAAAAGAGAGAAAAGTTCAAAAGAAGAGAAACTCCACCAGGGGTGCACAAGTGCAGGCCCTTTGGAAGAGTAGAAAGAAGAAAAGAACAAGAAGAGAAGAGAAGATACAACAAAACACTCACATGGAGCAAAAAAACCGCTCCGTTGGCACTGTTTGAAGGATTTCTGGTCGATCCAAGATGGCGGCCGGTGCTTCAATGGTGTCAATGGGGATAGTTCATGTGAAGTGGTATTGAAGTGATGATGGTGAGTTCGAAGCATGATGGATGAACAAAAGAACAAAGAGAAGAGGGGACAAGAGAGTTTCACGTGGCTAGAGAAAAGTTTGTTTTAAGCTCGTAAGCTCCTAGCAATGATACAGAGCTAGGACGAAAACTTACTTGGAAAATTAAAATGAAGGGTGAAGATAATAGGCACATTTAAAAGACACACGTCTTTTAAAGGCCTAATAATAGGTGAAAAGACAAGTAGCTGAGATTTATTTGCTCACCTCACAATGATACGGAGGAGGGTCAAGTTGGTTTCACTTCGAAATTTAAAGAAGAGTTTATAATAAAGAGGATGACGATGAAACATAAAACATAGAACACAAAAACATGGACGGAAACACGTGTGTCCACAACAGTTGCCTCCGTTTTCCCCCCGAGTGCTAAGCGGATGGCAGACAAAGTTTTTTCTCCACATGTCTCTCTGGACAGGACACATAATCGCGTGGTCGACACGTGGTGTGTGTAGCCACAAGTCTCTTTCGCGATTCCACAGATTCGGCACCACATGGTCAACTTCTGATATGATCGTCGGTCTCCACACGTGGCTCCTACACAAAAAGGACGGACAAAGGATCGTGAGGCACAATCACGAAACTTTAGACAAAGGATGGTTTCTGTAGAAAGGTCGGAGAAGGAAAATAGAGGCATACCCCGCACCTCCACCAAATGTGAGCTTTTGACGTCGACTCTTTTTCTGACCAACTTGTAGATGTTGTTTCCTGTAACTCGCTACTTCTCTGCATCACGCGGTGCCTGCACGGAGAAGATTCGAGCTACATAAAGAGTTGGATGGCGATGGATTGCTATCATCCTCCTGCATGGGGGTGAAATCTGTGCAGAAGGATGGTGGCCATCCTATTCTCCATTGACACTGATGTATATACTTCCTCCTGTTGATATTTACCGGCAGTAGAAGATTTTTGTTGTAGCTGCATCAGGATCTGTATGCGCTCTTTACCTTATGGTATCTCCGGCCTCTGTAGAGAAGTTATTAGTTTCGGAACATCAAGACAACGTAGTTTCTTATTGTAATACTTTTATTCATCTTTGTAAGGAAACATAAAGATTACAAAGACGAATGTTGTTTATCAAAGGTGCATCCTCATGCCCATGATGTGGTACGGAAATATTCAACATAATACAACAAGTTAGAGCAAAGACAAGGACGAGGAACAAAGAGGAACACGGTCCTTTTATACCTTGGACCTGTGTACACCTACAAGGTGTAACCAGGTTCAGGTGACCATGGTCCTAAGTGTATCACTCTGCCACTTTGATGTGCGTCAGAAGTGTCAGAGAGGAGGGAGAGGCAGGTAGGAGTTGTTTACCCCCAGGCTATGGTTTCGGCGGGGATGGGAGTTGCTGGGTGTTACAAAGTTGTCAAGTGATCAAAGGTTTATTTCTCAAAATAAAATGTGGTCATCTGAAGAAGATTCAAGTAGCAGCAACTCTATGGACTTTTCAGCTCTGTGTGATGAAGACAACATATAACTCGAAGATGAGAACAAAGAACAAGGAAAACACCACCATTGCAGAGGCGCCTTCAGGCATTAATTTCTCATCATCATCAAAAAGTAAGCAGGAGTCAGGCAACTCTTCCAAAAAACGTGAGTCCTGAATCAGGGGATGAGGATGCCAAAGAAGATGACGCCATTGTCAAGGAAAATGATTCCGGCAGTGATGCCGCGCCGTCATCATCTCGACCGAGAAGACGCCAGCAAAAGGAGGATTTTAGAAGTGGAAAATGAGCTATACAGACTTATCATGTCACAAATGAATGTGCCGTCGACACTGAGATCTGGCCCTCCCGAGCCGGAAAGCCGAATAGACCACCATCAGAGCCAGGATTCCTGAAGAGAAGCATCGCCCCGAGAAGCATTGAATCATGATCTCTACACTCTTCACTGCCGAAGGCCTCCACCAGGATCAATAGACCTCGACACCTAGACCAGCAATGGCTGTTTCACAGTTGGAGGAGAAGACGACGTCACCAACCGAGCCCGGAACGAATCCCAAGTCGCAACCCCATAGTCCAGAAATGTCTGAAAAGGAATTGTCGCCTGACCAGTAGCACGATTATTTTTGTAAATTTTTAGTCCTGTAAATTAATTTGTTTTTCTTTTCTAGAAATTATATTATTTTGAAACCTGTGATAATTTAATCGAAATTTTATTTTGATTGTTTTAATATCGTTTGTGATATTTTTCATATTTTGATTTTTAATATCTGTGATACCTAGGTGTCTTATCTAATTAAGATTCTGAGGAGGGTTTTAAGTTAACTTTTGTATTTTCTTGAGAAGTACGTGTACTTCCCGCTTAGTCGGGGTGAGACGTTTTGGGCCCACCGCTCTTTTATCAATTTAGCGCCGTTTATTTTGGGGCTCCAACTTTGTTTGTATACATTTGTTTGTTATCACCTAGGTATGATAACAGAACTGAGAGTCATTGGTTTGGCCAAAGAAACCAATCCATTGATTGGTCTATTTGGGCTCAAACTTTGTTTTTGTCCAATCAGAAATTTGTGTCCTGAGAATCCGACTTCTGGATTCTCAGGGCATATAAAGAATTGTTTTTTCTGATATCTAGATCGAATTTTTAAAGACTGAACTTATGGCTAGGATCTTGCAAATTATTTTTCAAGTATATTATTTTCAAGTGTTGTGTTGTAAATCAAGTTATCATTTCGCTTATTTTTATATGTGGAATAAATCCTCAACTTTTTATTTAACTAAACCTGTGGTGTTTTTAATTATTCTGTGTTTAATTGTGTCGTGATTGCGCCTTTCATCGTTCTGTTACAGCTCTTCACCATTTGGATACTTCAAGTCTTCCACAGGTGCAAACCTGCAACATCGAGTTCGTGAGTATATTTGCACTATTTTCAAGGATAAATTATGGATGCAAGTCCGAGAAAAACAGAGATAAAAGATCCTCAAGACTGTGAGTCTTTACAAGAGACTAGTGAGGACATTAAATAGACGTTATATTGGTCTAGTCATCCTGGGCCAATAAAATTAGTGACCTAGCCACTTACTATTAATACGAGTGAAAAGTTGCTTGTACCACTTAAAAAGAGCAGATTCTATCTGGGGAAAAAGGTCCGTCACAATATAATCAAGTTTCAGTATACATCCTGGGGTGATAATATTTAAATGTCATGCAATTTTTGCATAACATGCACCCCTCTCTCAACAACCATCGTTCATTGTCTTATTGTATTTACTTCTCGCGAAGGAGCAAGTTATTTATGTTTTATCTTGAAATACACAATGTAGGATAATGTATGGTAAATATTTTACAGTTAACTGTGTTATGAATTTTAGATGGTTCTTATCATTCACTTGGACAAGTTGACCGATTTCAGAAGGAGTGGTTTGAAGTTGCTATTCACATCAAAGACAAGTTGCCATCTCATGACGCTTGTGCGTTTTTTCAAAAGGAGATTGATATTTCTGGAGTTTTACCATCTCTTCGTAATGACTTTGACAACACTAACAGCAAACGCCAAACAATGAGTGAGTGCCATGATTAAAATGTTCAAACCTCATATTTAACACACCCCCTTTATTAGTGTTTAAAATTTGTACACAGGTTATTCAAATTTTATTTTATTTAAATTTTATATTTTTTTAATTTTTTTATTGAGGAAATGAAAATTCCAAAAGTGAAAATTCTAACGCACAGTAATGGTCTAACTTTGCCACATAAACAAAATCTGGCTTTAACTCTGCTTTAAATGTGGGGACGAACACTATAAGCCCTCGTGAACTTTCTGGGTGCAATGGTCAAAACCACTTAGTCCCTCATCTTTGTTGACGGCTGTGATGGTGCAACAAGATGGGTCCAACAGGGACCAATACAATGTGTTGGAACCAAAAATAACACACGGAAATATAGGTTTAATAACTCAAAATGATCATCCAATACATACATAACATCCCGCCCACTTGTCTAGCAGAGATCGCGTTATACGAAACAATAAAATCAAAATCACGACACGAGTGGCAGGAGGATGATCATAGCCTCTGGCCTGATGTGCCCACCACAGGCACATCCGCTTGCTCCACTACCCTAGACCCACATCGAACTTCGTACCAAGGAGCCAGTCCTCTTCAAGCTGTCGACCAGCCTCAATACCCACCAAGGGGTCCTGTCAGTCTACATGTAGAAACTTACTGGTGAGGAGATCACCCAACCACGCCCCGGGATTGGTTTGACTTGGTTTAACTAGTGCTGGGTCAGTCACATACTGGCCTACCAGCACTCCCAAGTCACATCTCAGTAGTCTTAGGCTGAGTGGGGCTGTTTGCCAGGCATGATACTAGCCTTGCACCTAGTCCCACCACATGCAGCAAATAGAATGACTGCTGTACCAGGTTGGCAGTCATCAACACTGGATAGCTTTCACAACTGAATAATGGAGCCCTGGCATCAATACACCTTTCATCAGCCATTGGCTGATGGGCTGGATATATCAGGCAACCCAAGGGCTTCAAACACTCTGCTGCCTGGACTCGTAAAGAGAGGTGCATTCCCACTGTGAGTCATGGGACCACTGGTTGGTGAAACCTTTCCAACCAGGTTGTCACCATTTTGAGGTATAGGCAGGTTCACCCAATGGAGTGTACCCACTGGCAAATCTGCAGTCTGCACTATAACCACCATCAGATTTGTTCAGTTTGTCTTGAATGCCAGGACACACTTTTCCAGTCTGGCACCCTCACATACCTTACCCTGAGAAGTACCCATTGGAGCTTTCAGATATTCCTTCTCATGCTTTTCTTTATTATTTCGCTTGTAAGAAGGCTTACCATGCTACAATGTATACCCCTCCACACTCGAGCACTCTCTGAGCCATTTATACTTTGAAGGTTGGTGGACCTTTGTGTAGAATGAAGATTTTTTCATTCCACATGAATCTAAATATTTTTTTTTGTTTCACAGTCTTATTAATGTCTGAATTTTTGTTTATAAATCTTTATTAGTTAGAATGGTATAATTGTCAATTTTTTTAAATACATTTTTTTAGTCTTCTTTACAATTTTCAAAGCCCCTTTTCTATCAATAGGGCTTCTGCTTATGCCTGTAACAGCTGTACACCCAATATATTTTGTTTAGACCTTCCCCTAGTTGAGGGTGAGAATTAAAACTTTTGCCTTTTTTCCTTCCACCTTGTCTTTTTCCCAATTAAAAGTTTAAAACTAGACACATGGCTAAGTAGGCCTATCTAAAAAAGAGGCCTATACAGCCTGTTGTCACATATGATATATTCCTTTTTTTAAGTTTAAATTACCACTAATGTAGAAAAGACAAAATGAAGTTCCCCTCGCCTTTTTTAAAGCACTGCTTATACAGTGCATTTCAGATATATAGATGCAACCCAAAAATTGGTTATATCTTGAGTTAAACTTGATGGATTCGCCTGAAATTTTCAACATAAAGAGACCATCTTATATTATAAACTTTCTGCTAGGCAGAATTTTTTTTCTTAAAAAGGTTAAAATTAAAAAAAATTAAAAACTGGAAAATGACCGTTTTATAATTATAGATGCACTAATGAACTTTTCACTTTTATTAATTATTGTGACAAAATAACATTCTGACCACAACAGTACCATTAAAATTAACAAAATATATGACTATCCTGATGTTTTAGAACTTAAAACATTCTTTTCTACATACTTTAAACTAGATTTATATAACACATTTACAGAAATTCCGCCCCAATGCTGCTAAAATGGCACTTTTCAGCTTTGATATTGTAGCATAAACATGGCAATCTGCTTAATTACCACATACAATGATGCCCCAAAAGTTTTCTACAGGATTTATGTTCGGGGGTTACGCTGGCTATTCTAGAGTGGTGATATTTTGGTTCCGTAACCATTCCTTCATTACGTTATTGGAGGAAACTGGGGCATTTTCTTGCTGGAATACTAAGTTAATGCTATGGAATCGATGTTTTATGGCAGTAGATACTCTTTTAACATTGTCTGATAATCACTGATATTTGTTGGTTGAAATAAAAGCAAAGCTCCTCATTCCAAAGGTGCTAAACACTTCACATATTGTCAGGCTCCCACCACCAGTGGAAAAAATTCATCCTCGATGATTCTGATGGTTTTTATTCTTTTCTTTATATTAGAAGGATGTGAGGAAAAAATTACAGTACTTTTCTGAAGAAAATTTCGGCAGTAGGGAAGCCTAATAATATGGGGAACATTTAGTGCCTTTGGAACGAGCAGCTTAGTTTTTGAAAAGCAGGTTCAGCCTTTATTTCAACCAAAAAAAATATCAGCAAATATCAGACATTGTTACGAGGGTATGTACTGCCATTAAACATCGATTCCATAGCATTAGCTTAATATTCCAGCAAGAAAATTCTCCAGTTTCCTCCAATAATCTAACGAAATAATGGTTACATAACCAAAATATTACCACTCTCGAAATGTTGGAGTATCTCTTGGACATAAATAATGTGGGAAACTTTTGGGACATCATCGTACGTGATTATTAAGCAGATTGCCATGATTATGCTAAAATATCAAAGCTGAAAAGTGCCATTTTAGCTGCTTCGGGCGGAATTTCTGTAAATGTGTTTATAAATATAATTTAAAGTATGTAGAAAAGAATGTTTTAAGTTCTAAAACATCAGGATAGTCATATAACTTTATTGTAATGGTACTGTTGTATTCAGAATGTGATTTTGTCACAATAATGTTGTTTCATTAGTGCATCTATAATTATGAAACGGTCATTTTCCAGTTTTTAATTTTTTTTAATTTTAACCTTTTATAAAAAAAATTTTTCTGCCTAGCAGAAAGTTTATAATATAAGATGGTCTCTTTATGTTGAAAATTTTAGGCAAATCCATCAAGTTTAACTCAAGATATAACCAATTTTTGGGGTGCATCTATATATCTGAAATACACTGCATAAACATGAAGAAAATAGAGGGACTTTCATCCTCTCCACTGGCAGCCTTATATCCCTAGCTAGGGAACATCAGCCCCGATATAGAAGGCTCTTGGCTCTGGCTACTGACAGGAGTTTGAGCTCCAGGTGTCAGTTCCCATCCTTGCTGGGATGTCCTACCAGGATTCCATTAACTACAATAGAACTCCTGTTGAAAGTGGGATTGCTCCAATTGTGAGTGCCGCCACCACTACAGGTCAACAGTGGATATCTAAAAAAGGTGCTAACCTAACCACCAAGAAGGCAACCCCACCAGCAGCCCATGTAGCAAAAGCTGTTGAGGAGCGAAGGAGAGTAAATTTCTTCCTCGTTGACCTGATGGCCGTTTTTTCTCGAAAAACGGATAGAGGCCTGCTTCAGCTATGGGAACTATTCTGATAATGAGGACAGCTGTGGCTGAACAACCTTCGGGAGGCAAGCCTGCAATAACACCAGCAGAAAAGCTCCAGCGTGTACTTTCTAGGGGAAGGTATGCCAGAGTGCCAAACAAAAAAGGGTAAGTTCATGAGTTCATTAACAACTGCCTCACAACATGAGCCACATAGGGGAAGTTCACTTGTGGAAGCTATTCAGTTTTGGGTGCTGGATGGGGTGAGGCTAGGTGATGGGCTGGTATCTGTAGCCTGCCACACAGCCTCACTCATGCAACGACTGCTGAGATGCGATCTTGGAGTCATGTAGGCTCAGTAAGTCAGTATGTTACTGAACCGACACCTGAAAATAAAACTGACCTTTTCGTTTGCCTGGTAGATCGTAACAGTCTGGTTCTATATTTACACCGATAAGTTCCTCTTGTGGTCGTCGAGGCTGCTGAATTTTTTGAGGAGGACAGACTCCTGGGAACTGCGTTTGGTATGTGACTAGGTTGCTAGAACACTTAGATGTGCCTGTGGTGGGCATGTCAGTGGACCATTACATGGATGAGCTCCATATTCACCCGAACCTCAGACGTGCCGTTTTATAGCCGGCAGGTCTTCAGGAGCAACCCTATGCTGGCTCGATGAACCCATTCTCGAGACAGACCCAACCACTTGAGAGGGTTGGTACCGCCTGCTCTGGTTTCATTTGATTAGGGGGAGCAGACAAATTCCTGCTAGGCTGGTTGTTGGGCGATTAGCTGTTTATGGTGAATTCTCTTCATTCAGTTCATAAAGATGAGTTTACCTGACACGATTTGAGATAATGGACAGTTTTGTTTATTCTTCTTCTATTTTCCATGTTTTGTAATTATTTTTTGATATCACAAAGGTGTTCAGAGAGATCTAAATTGCATACCTTTATTGATGTCTTTCTTGACTTTATTATTTTAGTCCCACTGTTTAAAAACACAAATTTGGACATATCAAGTAATACAAAAAGTAATCGTGAGGAGTGGGGCCATGTACGTTACCACGGAAATTATGCCCCTGGTGCTGCATTTGAGATTGTTTTACAATGGATGGTGGCAACGGGAAGTATCATCACAGAACTGGTTATTATAACATTTATAGTTTGCTTATTACCAGAATTTAACGACTATTATTCATGTTTTGTGTAGGTACATCAGAATTGGGCACGTCGTGCTACTTCATTTGGATTTCTCCTGGTTCCCGTACCAAGTGACCTTTTTGCAGTGCCATTTTCACCTCAGTCTGATCCTTTACGAGGATCCATTTTTATCCCACTGAACATAGAATGTATTGCAAAAGATGGGACAGATCTTTTCGTTGGTATGTTTTGTTCCTTTTTTAATCTAATTTACATTCTAAGCCCTGTTTTTACTCAAATATATATTCAGAACTTTTGACAAAGACGTGTTAAGAAACTCTATAGTGGAATACCAAATTGTGCGAAAATTGTGGCACTATTTAGGTTGAGTTTATTTACTTTCTATGTTGTTGCAACTAGTTTTTTAAGGTCTTCTAATTTTAGCCAGCAAAATGTCCGTATACTGTCAGTCGTTTTCTGACACAGGATGAAGATTATTATGGTGTAAGAATTATTTTGATATTAAGATGTATTGTAATTAGTGTTAATTTACGTGGTGGCTTTGTAACAATATTGTTTTGTCAAAAAGTCACTTTGTGAATACTCAAGGAACGAATACCTGGAAAAAACTTACAGAGATAGACAACATTGATGTAAAAGTGTCCACAATATTGGGCACGGCCTAACTCAGAAAGATGAGATTTTGTTTTCCAGAAATGCCAGTAAAATGGTAAATGACAAGTCACAACAAATTTCAAGAAAAGAAAATGTTTACTTCATATGACGTTTTACATTTTGGTTTTAAATCAATTAGTTTTATTCTAAAATAATTTTTGTAACACTGTTGATTTTCTGCTACTACTGTAGTCTTAAGTAACCTGTCCTCTGTGTGCAAATGTGTTCCTTTTTTTAAAAGTGTCATGTTTTGAAAATTTCACTGGCACTTTAAAGGGACTAACTTGCAAACCATACATTAAAGTACAATTACAATTAGTACTCTGCTAGCAGCCAAATAGGCCTATGACAGAGGGACATAATAGTCTACATGCAGCATTAAGCATTGTCAAGCACATATACATGCACATATATAAAAACAAAATGAAAATACAAATGTCAATTCCACAAAAAAAAATTATCCCCATTCACCACTCGAAGAGAGTTCCATTGCCTTATAACTCTATGAAAAAGACCAATAATATGAATCTGTCCTAGCAAAAATCTCCCTAATTTTCTTAGAATGGTCAGCCCTGCCCATGTATACTGCTTTATGAATATAACTGGACTGCGGTTTAGGGCAATCACCACGTGTAATTTTTCCAAACGATTTCAAACTTAACTCAGCCCTGTGATGTGCCAAACTATGCCATTTTAGCACTGACAGCATCTCAGTGACACTATCTGTATATTTGTGCCTGCCACAAACAAACCTAGCTCCCTTATGCTAAACCATTTCAACTGAATGAGTCTGTGTGACAGAGTGAGGACCCCATACACTGCAGCAATACTCAAGATGAGGCCAAACCAATGCTTGATAGGCAATATTTTTAACTTGTGCTGGGCAGGTGCCCAATGTCCTTTGACTAAAACAAAGCATTTGTAGAGCTTTCCTAGTAACACCATAAATTTGTTTTTTCCAAGAAAGGTCATCTGTCATTGTAACCCCAAGTACTTATACCACTTGACACTCCAAAGAATAGTGTCATTCATACTATAATTGAACACAATTGGATTTATACTCCAAGTTAGCCTCATAACACTACACTTCTCATTCAACTGAAGTTGCCATGTAGACCATCCCTCAATTGCCTTCAAGTCTAGAGCTAATGTTTCACAGTCTTGGATACCATCAACCTCTTTGTAAATTAGAGTATCATCAGCAAATAGTCCACAGTTGCTGCCAACTGTGCTGCTGAGGTTATTAATAATTATCAGAAACAAAAGAGGACCCAGCACACCTACCCTGGGGTACACCACATTTAACAGCCAACCACTCTGAGTGAGACCCATTTACAACTACCGTTTGTTTCCTATCACTTAAAAAAGAAGTTAGCCATTTTGTTACTTGCCCCCAACCCATACGTTGCAACTTTTGTTAGAAGTTTTGAATGTGAAATAGTGTGAAATGCCTTAAAAATGTCAAGAAACACCATATCAACCTGTTTACCATGTTGGTTATCAGAAATGAGATTGTGAGATTGCAGAAACTTAATGCAGCCAGAGTATATGATATGCTCAAGAATTTTACAAACCACTGAAGTTTATAGTTTGCAGCTTCGGACTTATTACCTGACTTAAATATTTGGGTAACATTTGCTAATTTCCACATACTTGGAAAAACCCCTTGATCCAAAGACTGCTGATAAATTAGCTGAAGAAATGGTCCCACTTCCCTGGCTAATTTTATAAGAACTACTGCATGAATTCCATCTGGCCCCCCACTTTTGTTTTTATTAAGGGTCAATAGTTGCTTGATAATGCCCTCATTATTAACAGTAATATCCCCCAAAGAATGCATTGTTCTAGACTCAAAAGCATTATGTGTAGTATTTTCCACTGCTGTAAAAACACTCTTGTATTGTTCATTCAACAAAGAAGCTTTCAATTCTGGGTGTGATATTAGTTCTCCATTTGCCCCAACAAGAGCTGGAATCGAGTACTCACCAGCCCGAGAATGCTTAACATACTTCCAAAACAGCTTTGAATCTTCTTGCAGCCATTTACTGAGTTTATTAGTTTTAAAATCCTTATGGGCCATTGCCAGTTCTTTTTTAGCATTTGCATGAGCAATATGCAAAACAATTGCATTTAATAAACTTAAATTACCTCTGTATATCTATTTCTCCATAATTGCTGCTTACGAAGAGCCCTTTTAACACATGGTGTATATCATGCTGGTGTTGAGGCATCCCGGACTCTCTTTAATGGAACAAACTTCGAGACCCCTCCCATCAGTAACGAGTGAAAAATTGCCCAATTTTCATCAACATCATGCTGATTAAAATTATTTTTAAAGTTCTCAAGATTTTGCTGCATATGCAACTTAAACCCATCCAAGTTACATTTGTTATAAAGACTAACCTGTTTTATGGGTTTAACGGTACTCCTAACATTAGCATTAACATCACAAGTTGTGATGGTCACTAATTCCCTCAGAAACCTTAACATTAGATATCATAAGGGGAAGGTTAGTTATTACAACATCAAGGACACTACTATTCCTAGTTGGTTGCATAACCATCTGTTCCATGGAGTAAATATCCAAACGGAAAGTTTGGATATTTACAATGAAACAGCTAAAGTAACATCATTCCCACCTGTAATTGAGCAAAGTTCCCAGTTTATGTTTGGGAAGTTAATATCACCTAAAATTATAGCTGGGATATATTGTGTGCGTGATGAAGGGCATCGAGACATGAGTGAAAGGCAGGTATATCACTAATTGAACATCCTGGTGGGCGATAGAAAGAAATTAAAAATACCTTTTTCCCATTGAGCAGCTCTACTGTCTCACACCCCGTCTCAAATGCCTGTTCCTTTTGTCTGTAAAGCAAATTTCAAAGTGCTATAAAAACACCACCAGTATGCCCCACTTTGTCCCTACAATATATTGCAAAGTTAGATGGAACACCTCTCCATTACTAACATTGTCATCCAGCCATGACTCAGTTTCAAGTATTATTTGACAGTCTGATTCTTCAGACTGGGAAATAAATGAATTCCAAAGTCTTCAAAATACAAGCATATGAATAAAAAAAGTCGAAAATGTGGCATTATAGTACATATCTTAAAATGTTATAACTTCTAAACTCGTATTCCTTAGATCATTGCCTGTTGAGGTTGATAATTAGGTGACCACCGTTTTTGATACAAAGTTTAAGACGTTGTGGCACTTGACAAGCTTGTAAAAAACAACACAGATGGCGTTTAAATAGCTCCATGTTAGTCTATGGCAATAAAATAAAATTTTCATAGCAGATGGAACTTTATGTTAATTATGCAATTGGCCATTGTTTTCGGCACTTTTTGAATTAAACATAATTAAAAAAATAATCAATTAATTGTGTGGTTGCATTTTTATATGGTTATGAATAGAACTAAATTAGTTATTTGAATTTGAATTTGGTGTATTTCACGTCCTATGGACTTTAACATAGAACAGTGAAAGACACGTCAGAACTACATGAATCACACAAAATCTACACAATATACATGAAATCTAATAATTGTTTCGCATAGCTAGGTTAATTTTGAATGTTGTGGAATGTTTGGTTTGTTTCATTTTAGTGTAAAATTAATTGGAAAATAAATTTAAAAAACGACAGATTTTTTAGATATTTTTTTTGTAGTCTCATTGTTATCTGACAACAGTTCCTAAGTTTTTGATGTCATTTGGCACCAGATTTAAACTACAACTTAAAAAACATGAAAACTCTTCAATGAATGTTTTCTGAGGCAATCTGCAAAACCACCAAATTGCTAGTGATTTTATGAAATTTGCAGAATTACTAAAACTAACAGACAATCTGCATAAAGTCTAAAACACTACACAATGTGCAGAATACCTACCCTTTTAGACAATGTGCATAATGCTTACATTAAATAGGCAATTTGCAAATTCACCTAACAACTAGGCAAAGTGCAAATAATCAACTAAAATTGTAAAAAAAACATTTTTTCTTTGTGAAGATTGCCTTGGCCCACTAGGAAATGTGCAAAAAAACTAGAAAGTGTGCACATTAGCATGCGAAAATTTTAGGCAATGTGCTGAATTCCTAACTCTAGGTGATGTGCGAAATTCCTAACTGTAGGCAATGTGCAAAATTCATATCTCATCAATCAATCTGCAAAATCACTAACTTCAGGCAATTTGCAAAGTTCCTAATGTTTCAGGCAATGTGCCAAATTTTTAACTTCAGTCAATGTGCAAAATCTCTTAACTTCTTAGGCAATGTGCAAAATCTAACTTTTTAGGCAATATGCAAAATCTGCCTGTGTTTTTTAGTTAGGTGATGTTTTGTCAAATTAAGCATGTTGCAGGATGTTGGGGAGGGTGCAGCCGCCAGCTTTGACACAGAACTAACTATGTTTTCTTTTTGATACATATGGGGTGTCATGACCAGCGAGGCCATGTCACAAAATCATAAATAATTTCAAATGATCATTATTTCAAAACTATTCAAGATATCACAATGAGTGAGGTGGCATTGAATAGTATTGGAGTGTATTTTGTGCAATTGACACCACAAATCTTGTCACACACCCAACAATCACCATGCATAGCATACGCACCATGTAGTGCAAAAACAAGTGAGGTATCTAACGATCCATCTTAATGAGTTCTAATTGTACATTCTAAAAAATGTAAAAATGTGGCACTGTTGAAACTTTCTAGACGTCATAAACAGAGAAAGAACAATTGATTCAAAAAATCCTAAGAACCTCCATTGCTTTAATAAATCGTCATTTAATAAGTGATACCTGTGCCCTGTTTCTCAAAAATACACCTCTTGTAATACAAGTGAATTCTCACAGAGCCATGATTGGACAAACAGCAAATTGACAATGTTATTCTAAATTAATAATTCGTAATGACAAATTGTGAATTTGTGAAGTATGTCTTTTACAAACCATAGAATTCACTTGTATGACAAGACGGGATTTGCTCTATAGGCATTTACCCTGAACCCATTTGTGCTAAAACCATTTGACCTAAAACAATTTGCTTTAAAACTGTTTGACCTAAAACCGTTTGGCCTAAAACTGTTCAACCTAAAACCGTTTGACGTAAAACCGTTCGACGTAAAACCGTTCGACGTAAAACCGTTCGACGTAAAACCGTTCGACGTAAAACCGTTCGACGTAAAACCGTTCGACGTAAAACCGTTCGACGTAAAACCGTTCGACGTAAAACCGTTCGACGTAAAACCGTTCGACCGAAAACCGTTCGACCGAAAACCGTTCGACCGAAAACCGTTCGACCGAAAAACCGTTCGACCGAAAAACCGTTCGACCGAAAAACCGTTTGATCTAAAACCATTTGATTTAAAACTGACCTAAAACCATTTGACCTAAAACTATTTGACCTAAAACCATTTGACCTAAAACTATTTGACCTAAAACCATTTGCCCTAAAACTGTTTGACATAAACCTTTAATGCAAGTGGTCTTAGTTTAATTGCCCCTTTAGGGCAAGTGGTTTTAGGGAATATTCCTTTTGGGGCAAATGGCTTTAGGACAAGTGTCTTTAGGGCAAATACCAGACAATATATTTCAAAATAATTTTGTTTATTTTGTGACATTTTCCAAGTGTACTTATTTTTCCTCATTTTTATGCCAAAATCCCAAAAGCATCAAAAATGTCAGTTAAAAGGTATCACTTATTAAATGACGATATGCCAGTTTATTTTATTGTTAAATGTGTATGCATATGTACAAACATGCATGCACATGTACACACATGCATGCACATGTACACACATGCATGTGCATGCACATGTATGCACGTGTATGCAAAAGTATGCATGTGTATGCACATGTACGCACATGTATGCACAAGTACACACATGCCTGTGTATGCACATGTACACACGTGTATGCAGATGTACACACGTGCAAACATGTGAACATGCACACACATATGCACATGTACATGTACACACATGTACATGTGATTGCAAATGTATGCAAATTTGTGTATATTTACAAACTTGTACACACGTGCACACACACATGTATGAATGTGCGCATGTGTATGCACATGTAGCTGCCCATGTATGCACATGCACGCATGTGGATGCACATCACACATCTGTGCACACATTTGTATGCAGATAAACACATACACACGTACGTGTATACTCACATATATTATAGTTACATGCGACTGTGATGTATATGCATGTGTTATTTGAAATATGGATATTGGATAAATATGATTGAAGAGTTAGGAGTTTTGCACATTGCCTGAAGTTAGGGATTTTGCACATTGCCTGAAGTTACAAAATTCTGCCCATTGCCTGAAGTTACAAAATTCTGCACATTGCCTGAAGTTAGAAATTCTGCACATTGCCTAAGATTTTAGTACGCCATTGTGCACTTCCTAGTGGCCCGAAGCAATCTTCACAAAGACTGATTGTTTTTTGCAGTTTTAGTTGATTATTCACACTTTGCCTAGTTGTTTGGTGAATTTGCATATTGCCTGTTTAATTTAAGCATTATGCAGTGTCTAAAAGAGTAGATATTCTGCACATTGTCTAGTGTTTTAGACTTTATGCAGATTGTCTTTTTGTTTTAATAATTCTGCAAATTGCCTGAAATGTGTTGAATTTTGCAAAATCACTTGCAATTTGGTGGTTTGCAGTTTGCCTAGGCAATCTACAGATTGACTGATTTTGCAGATTGACAGTAACATATATACAAAACATAAGTAAAATAAACACTGAATTTGAATTTCCAAATTATTTCAATTGAAAAAAACATTAAAATGACAAAAAATAATTCAATTATTCCCACCCCCTTTCTGTTTTAAACTTTGACTTATCGTACCTAAATTGACCTTGTGTGCCTACATTTAGGGAATTTCCATATGCTAGGTTTATTTAAAGTTATTTTTTTGGCCTCATCTGCTGTTTTTTTGTACAAGTTTACCAGTGCCACAGCCTCTTAAGACTTTTTCCAATAATCATTATCAAGAAACTTGGGTCAAACTTCTAGTAAAAACTATCTGCTATGAGCTGCAGATTACATACAGATCTTAGCAATCTAGGCTCTAGTGAAATTTCCTGGAGAGCTACATGTACATGTATATTCTGTAACACAGTGCTCCCCAACCTTTTTATCGCCGCGGACCTGTCAACGTTTGATAATTTTACCGCGGCCCGCTGTGGGGGGGGGGGTCGTTGAATGTTTATATTTTAGATTGTTTTGATTTAATAATTTTAATTTAATTGTATTTAAACATGCCTTCAAAATAAAATACAGTTACATCAAAAAATGAATATAAAGTGATTTAACATTTTAACTCACTAGAACGCTAAATCAATGAGAACCCTGAGCTTGTTTCTTTGCAACAAGACGGTTCCATCTGGGGGTAATAGGAGACAATGACCCCAAAGTGTGTTGCTTATGTCCAGTTTATTCCGTTGTTTTGTTTTGGTTGCTGTCACTGCAGAAAATGGAAATAATTTAATGTTCCTTGGGCGGCCCGGTACCATTTGATCCACGGACCGGTACCGGTCCGCGGCCCGGGGGTTGGGGACCACTGCTGTAACACATATAGGTAGCATTATTGTATAGGATTTATGTAATTAAACTGTGAGTAGATGAGGGACAATGCTTTAGACAAATTTTAAGATTAATTTCCACAAACTTAATCACCTTTTTACGTTTTTTTTAGATTATCCCATTGATTCTCGTGGGTATCGCTTGTTTCTGTTACAAGAAGCAATAGTACGGAGATTCGGCTTCATTCCTTCACAGTATGACACTTTAGTCCCTCACGATTCCTTGCTTCATGGTATTCAACAATACCCTCAATATGTTCATACAACGGGTAATATGTTTGTTTTGATAATGACAAAACTTCATAAAATAAATGCAAACAATAACCACGCCACTGGACGAAAACAATCAAAACAAGTAAGTCTTAAAGTTTTTTTTACAATGCATTTCTATGGAGTATACAGTATTCCACAGAACTTGTGACTAGTGTTATTTGCAGTAGTATCCTATTGCGGAACACCAAGCAAGCTTTATGAAAAGTCGGCGAACAATATATTTTTATTGTTAGAAAAGCATTCAGTATAAGCATGAAGATTGCTCTGTGAGCGTTGTTTAGATAGATCTTATTCTTTATACACGTAGTAATCTATGCACAAATTTACATGAGTCACGTTAAAGATAAAAAAATCTCTCAGGTTTGCAATCCCGGGAGCCGGAAATCCCGGGATTTCATACAATTTTATAATCCCACAATCCCGGGATCACATGCGATAAATCCCGGGATTTTGGGATTGGAAAATTATTAAAAAATGCAGAACATCGAAAGACAAAAAACGTACGCATACTTGAGAGGTTTATCTCGTAATTAATTCATTGTTTTGCAAAAACTAATTTTAAATCTTAATTAAAAAATCCGATTTTTTTTTTGAAATGTGATCAGTAAAGCCAAAAAAATGTCATAAAACGCACAAAACACATAATGACAGTTCCAACTCCCTTTTAGGTGCATTATCATCTTATACATTAAACACAGAGTTTGGATGTTTGTCCTTAATGCTAAAAACTCGCGAACCGCTAAACGTAGGGAAGTGACATTTGCCAAATTTGTAGTGCTCTAGATTTCAAGGCCAACCGTGCTACTTTCAGCTTGCTATGTTGAGTCGTTCATGAGTTATGAGAACTTGAAGTTCGGCAATGTAAGTTTAATATACTATTGACCTATATAAAATAAACCCCTCACTTTTCAATATGTAGGGGGAGAAAGTGGTTGCAGCAGATACTTTATCTTTTAAATTTTATTATGGTAATTGTAACGATGGTTATAGACATCTGCCCTAAAGACACTTACCCTAAAACCATTTGCCCAAAAACCCATTTTCCCGAAAACCGTTTGCCCTGAAACCGTTCGCCCTGAACCTGTTTGGCCTGAACCCGTTTGCCCTGAACCCGTTTGCCCTGAACCCATTTGCCCTTAACCCGTTTGCCCTGAACCCGTTTGCCCTATACACCTTTGCCGTAAACCCATTGCCCTAAAAGACATTTACCCTAAAACTACTTTTTTGGCTACTCTTTTCATATGATTTAGTGTATTTTGGTTTTAGTATGTTAAATAGGTTCTGGGTGCTGCAGGTGTGCAAAAAACACATAGTGACAAACTTACACTACTGGTTAGGGCAAATCTCCCTTTAGGGCAAATGGTTTTAGGTCAAATCTTCCTTTAGGGTAAATGGTTTTAGGGCAAATCTCCCTTTAGGGCAATTGGTTTAGGGCAAATGTTCCTTTAATGCAAATGGTTTTACAGCAAGTAAAACCATAATTTAAATGCTTATCAAATGCTTATTTAGGTGAAATATACTTGTAGGTCAATTGGCTATTTAGGTAAATTTGGCTTTAGGTCAACCATTCTTTTAGTTCAGATTCCACTTTAGGTGTAATGCCTATTAGATCAATCGTTGTTTTATGCCAAATGCAACTTAAAAGTTAAACAACTGTAGGTCAAATTCCCCTTAGTCCAAATGACCTTTTATGTCAAATGAATATTTAGATCAATTGACTAGGGGAATGCTCTTCAGGTGAAATTTTTTTTAGGTCCCACTCATTTATTTCAATTATTCTTATGGGCAAATAACTGTAGAGCAAATGTTTAATGCTTGTGATTCTAGGAGAAGAGGCCATTTAGGTGAAATGGTATTACTGCATATATTTTAGGTCAAATGTTGTGTGCTTTAGTGCAAGGGCCAACCATGTAGATAACTTCTTTCAAAATATGTACATGTATGGTGGTGTGGGACATTTGCTCTAAATACATGTGCCCTATGGACAGTTGCCCTAAAGGGACATTTTACCTAAAAACCAAAACCTAAAGGGACACTTGTCCTAAAATTACTTACCCTACATCATTAGGCATTTTTGTGCACCTGCAGAACACAGAACCTATTTAACATACTCCAAAGAAAGACATTTAACCGTATGTAACCCTACTGGTTTGTTACATTACACCGGATAAATTTACCCAAACTTACCAGGTCACCAGGCTCCTTACGGGACGGGATAGCACCTGTAGCAGCCCTGTTCACGGTTAACCAGGGTAGCGCCGGCTCCCTGGAGCCACCCTCAACGGACACGATGGTGAAGACCGCCACCACAACGAGGTCGCGTCGGCTGAAATAGGACGGTAAAGGATGGTGAATTCCCCTGAGAATTCGCCTTCTCCGCGGTACTCCCCACAGACCGACACGACACAGTATTAAATAGTAAAAGATAATATTTAATAACTTACAAACACAGTGATGATAATTACACAACTTGGCTGGTGCATTCGACCAGCCAAGAACACGAGATATCCAAACCAAAGGCCAACAGGCCAAAAAGGCAAAATAACCAAATAATCATAATCGAGGCCAACTTCTCCTCCAGCATTGATGTAGTCATTCTCCTGCCCCCAACACACTCCCCAGATTAAATGGCTGACCAGGCCATTTAATACCTCAGGCAACTCCACCTGGGGGGACAGTGGTCACTTCTGACCTCTCACCCATTGAACTCAATGGTGAGAGGTCTGCTGGCACCAACATGGCATCTGTCCAAGCAGCCTACTGCAAGCTGCCAGGCAGACAACCATAGAGAGTTCATCTGCTCAATCTAAAATTTGAATTGAGCAGACCAGGTTGCCACACACATAAAAAGTGAGAACATAAAAGGGGTTGTAGAGCAAATATCGTTTAGAGAAAATGGTTTTATGGCAAATGTCCCTTTAGGGCAAATGGTGTTATGGCAACTGTATTTTAGGGCAAATGGTGATATGGCAACTGTTTATTTAGGGCAAATGGTGATATGGCAACTGTTTATTTAGGACAAGTGTCCTTTTTGGGCCAATTTTTTTAGGGCAAGTGGATTTAAGGTAAATGCCTCTTTACGTTAAATGGTTTTTGGGCAAGTGTCCCCCTGTTTTGCTTGTGCAGGGTGTTTGCTGGGGCACTGAGCTACCCTAGTTCCTTTGTTGAGTCATAGAAAGCATTCCTTTCAAAAATGGCTCCTATAGGTAAAAGGGTTTATATGTTATACGTATGATTATACTTTAAAATGTAGAGGTTGCTTCCTGAGACTACTACACGACAGTTCTGAAGTCGGACACTTCGGCCAGGATAAGACATTAGAAAAGGTGTGCCAACGATTTTTTTGGCCGACATGGAAACAAGACACCATTGTGACGACCCAGATTTTCTCTTTTTGGAGCAAAACTAAATCTCCTGTTGTCGTCTACTAGGCTGGCTATTTGGCTGCCAGGCAGACAAAATGGCCAGCAAAGGGTCAGGTGGAGCAGCCTGGGGGTGGTATATAATGGTGGTGGCCGTTATTACCTGGACAGTGAATGGAACCCTGATGCCTTGTGCTCCATCAATCAACAGGTGGCCAAGATGGCCACCATTTCATCTTTGTTTTTGGGTGTCATTCACCTCTCCTCCTGGATAAATTAGCCAGGAGTTTGTGCATCAATTGAGTGAGTGTTTTTCATAATTTATTGTGAATAAATTATTATCCTTTTATTTTCACTCACCCACTGTGTCTGTGTCTGATTATTTATTGGTTATAATCACTGGGGAAGTTACCACGGGGAGGGTGGGAATCCGGTGGGGGTATCCCGTCTTTACACGGTCCTGTTTCCGCCATGTGTTTCGTCATGTCGGCCGGTACTTCGCGTCGATATTCACGGTGAGATCCACCAGGGGTTCACAGTGGATTCTCCGTCATTTTCGGCGGCCATTTGACCGTTGATCTGTGGGGAAGATCTTCCGACAGACGCCACCTGCAGACACGGAGGACAAGAGGAGGGTTGGCCCGTGCTTCGACCCGTCCCAAGGAGGATCAAGCGGCGGTAAGTTTGGGAAAACTTGTTGGGGCATTGCAACGACCAAGTCGGGTCGTTACAGTTGGTGGAGGTGCCGGGTAGCACTACCGCCAACCTTTCTTGTGCGGTTGGTTTGACCGGAGTCGTGTGTACGCCTTTAGGGCGTGTACATTTCTCCACGGAACTACGGCCGATCACGGCTTATGGCGTAGTAGTCCAGTAAAGGACTGTGGGACACAGATGGTTTGTCCGTGATACTGCGGTGGTTACCGGGGAAAGCTCTAGGTTATCCGTATGTAGGATGGTGGACATGGTGGTTGATCATGTAGGACCGTCCGAACATGGGATAACAGTTGTTTTACTGTAAGTATACCGGTATCATGGTGGGTTACCGTGCATATCTGGTAGAACACGGTAAAAAGGTACTTTTTACCGTAAGTAGACGGTGGTTACGGACTTTTGTCCATGTATCACCAGTCGAACACGGTAAAAATGGAGTTTCACCATTGGTGGACTGTAGATTACGGACCGTTGTCCGTGTATCACCATGGTAGCAATGTCTCATGTGGAGCACCGTTAGATGTTGAAGAAAAATTTGGAAGGACTCCAGCTGGTATGGGCATATGGCTGACGGCCGGCCTGTTAACCTCCACCGCCTCCCGTCCAGTTGGATGTGGAGGACCTCCCTTGCAGAGAGAGGTGGAGGGGTCCCAGTTGTTTTCCTCGGTGAGTACGGCATCATGGTTGGCATCGATGATCGAGGACCAATCCCTGGTCGGTTGCCCGTGGGATTAACCGCCTGCGATTCTCATGGAAGAGCAACCGGAATTTTCACCGTCGCCCATGCACCAGAGAGGTGCACGGAGGGAGGCGCCGCGGATGCCTCCAGGAGGAGGAACTTGGACCACTTCTGCAGGAGTTGGTCGATGAGTTCCTCCGCCCGTTCAGCAAACACGAGTCCACTTGGTGGATCCCACAGATGCTGAGCCTAATGCTGAGATTTTGGGAAACAGGAGCAGGGCACCACGGTGGGTAAGTACCACGCCGTGGATGCCTGCACCGGCCGTCCCATCGGAGATTCAGGCATTTGGGGTTTTCAACCCAGTCCACTCGTTCATTCGCCTTTTTCCGGCAGTTCGAAGCCAAAGCTTGGGCTCAGTGCTGGACGGATGAGGCCAGGGGAAGTTTTTTTACATACCTGCTCAATGGTCCGGCTGAAGAGTACTATGCCAGTTTGGTGGAGTTTGAGCCGAACCTGACCTGGCCAGAGCTAAGGCAGGCCATGTTTCAGCGCTTCGGAACCAAGAATCAGGCTCGGGCCTGTTTCGAAGCATTGATGCAGGGGCCTACGGAATCGCTCCAGGCATTCTACTGGCACTTCGTTTAGGTGGTGGAACGAGTTTTTCCTCAAGAGGAAGAGTCTTGTCGACTCCGGTACAAGAAGAAACTGCAGCCGGCAATTCTCAGACCTCTCTGGGGATCAAAGGCCGGAACGGTAAGGGACTTTACCACTGAGGCAATGTTGGTCGAGGCCGACATGCTAATGGCGGGAGAGTTACCTGCCCATACCATGATGGTACCAGGGAACAAGGCTACGGCCAAGGACGCCGGTGCTGTGGCACAGCCCAAGGGCTCTGCTACGTCTTCTAACCTTTTGGGTGTGAAGGCAGCTGCACCGTCCAAATCGGACGGAGCTAAAGCCAAGACGGAAGGCAGAAGAGTAAAAAGACGAAGTGGCAGAGCCAGGGTGGAAATAAGTCCACAGCGACCCCATCAGGGTCCGGCCATATGGCTGGTGGAGGTTCTATTCGTAGGCAACCTGGTCTATGCTTTCGGTGTAACCAGATGGGTCACCTTAAGGAGGACTGTCCGAAGGCTGTTGCCCATGGACAGGTTGCTCAAGTATAGCCAGGCAAAAGCCCAGTGATGCGGTACATGCCGGGCCTTGCACCCGTGATACTGCAGGGCCGGGAGTATCTGTCCACTGTAATTGATGGACAGATGTTCTATCTACCTGTTGCCAGAAACGATGGCGCACCCTCGTTAAACCGGCACCGGTCGCTGCAGAACTGAGCTGCAGTCGACTGGGTTTGCTTGAAAACTCAGAGGCCGGCAAGGCTGGCGAAGTAATGAAGTGACTTACCTTCGGGCAGTCTCCAAATACATGGGTATTCTGCATGAAGCAGGGGTGCCTCTGGTGAGGTCTGCAGACCCGGAAATTACCCGTTGGGTGTTTCCACAGCCATGCCCCACATTGGAAGCTGCACTTACCCTGCTGGAGAGTTGGGTGGCACCTTTCTTCTCTGATTGTGGAGAAGAAGGTCCGAAATGTACGGGCATTACGAGGGCTTCAAGCGTTGATGCGCCCATGCTGTCGCCCAGGCCTATTAGGTCTCCTGGTTTGGTGACCGGTACCCAGACCCCTGAGCATCCGGTACGACCATCCTTCATGGATGAGAAGACAGATGAGGCTCAGAAAAGTAATGTCGGGCAACGACGGTTGCCCATACCGGAATTACAGAGCCATGCTTATTTGCATGGGGCACCACGTGTTCTGGTGTCGATGAACGATTGTCTGGTTGAGTCGATCGTCAACACCAGGACCGAGGTATCGGTCATGAGCATGGCGGTGGCACAGGAGATGGGGTTACCGGTGCAGGAGGTTAACCTCCCTTCATGCCTGATGGGCATAGGCGGGTACTCCATCGTGATAGGAGTCATGTACGTGGACATGTCAATCCACAGGAGGTTCTTAAGAACCCATCTTCTCATTGAGGGTGAAGGAGAAGCCATTATAGGTGTTGACCTGGCTTCCCGGTTTGGGTTGATGTTGGACATCGTGAGCCAGAAAATATATTTCCGGAAAGACATCTGGACTGCACATCCAGATGCTCTTCATGCCGCACTGGCTGATCGGCTTTGCAGGGTACTTCGGTACACCTTCCGAACTTGTTAGTGGAGGCGTTGGCGAAGCTTCACGATTCTGTGGAGCCTCTGTTACTCCCTCCTTTCGGGATACCGGAAGGCATGCCTGCAGATCCTGAAAAGGTGGATGGGTGGGTCGACATTGTGGCTACCAGCTCATGCGAGGAAGGTCGGTTCAGTGAGCTTGGAAGAGCATGCTGGCCCTGGACAGCTGCTTCTCGTAGAGCCCCACCGTGTAAAGCCTTAGGTGGCTTATTCAGTTGGTAGTGGCAGGAATTGCCGAAGCTACAGAGGAAGGCACTTACGACATATGGCTTGAGAATGTTGCTGATGTACCCATTGCCCCGGAAACAGGAAAGGGTGTGGCCCTATTTTACTTGTTTGCAAGAAGGATGGTGGCTTTCGTTTCTGTGTGGACTATCGTAGACTGAACACCCAGACAAAGGCGGATCAGTACCCGCTATCTCGCATCGATGATGCCCTCGATTCGCTTGCTGGAGCAAAGTATTTTGCAACTCTGGACCTTGGTAGTGGTAACTGGCAGGCCTGGATGGCGGAGCAAGACATTGAGAAAACAGCATTTATTTGCTCTCAAGGTCTGTTTGAGTTTCGGAAAATGCCTTTCAGACTCTGTAATGCTCCAGCCACGATGCAGAGAGCGTTAGACCTCTTGTTGGCAGGACGTAAGTGGGAGAGCTGCTTGGTGTACCTAGACGATATTATCGTCTTTGGGAACACCTTTGAGCAGTTTCTCGAATGTTTAGGTACTGTCCTGAGACTGTTACGAGGGGCGAAGCTGAAACTCCAGCCGAAGAAATGTTTCTTTGGTTTTGACAAGGTCAAATATATCGGTCACATTGTTAGTGCCGAGGGAGTTGCTCCGGACCCGGGAGTCATGAGAGCAGTCAAAGACTTCAATGTCCCTACAACGGTGACTGCTGTCCGAAGTTTTCTTGGACTAGCCGGTTACTACCGTAGGTTCATTAACGACTTCGCCAAGGTCTCAAGGCCACTGCATGATCTGACCAGGAAGGATGCATCCTTTGACTGGTCGGAGCAGTGTGGTCTAGCGTTCGAGCAGTTAAAGGCATTTTTAACCGAAGCACCGGTGCTCACCATGTATGATCCACGTGGTGAGGTGTTAATTCACACCGATGCGAGTGGGTATGGTCTAGATGTCGTAGCATACCAGAAGCTACATGAGGACAAGGCTCCTTGGGTTCTGGCTTACGCTAGCCGTCTCATGAAGGGACCGGAAACACTGTATAGTGTCACCGAGCAGGAATGCTTTGCGATCATGTTTTCCGTGGGTAAATACCGACCTTACATCTTTAACCGGGACTTTGTGATCGTAACTGATCACCGTGCGCTCTGTCATTTGCAGACTGCCAAAAACTTGCAAGGCAGGTTGGGGCATTGGCAAATGCAGTTGCAGGAGTACCGGTATAAGATTCAGTACAAGAAGAAGAAACTTCACGAGGACGCCAACTGTTTAAGTCGGTATCCGGTAAATGAAGTTGACGATCCTTATTTGCTTGAACACGTCGAGGCAGACATGGGTGACGTAATTGACCAGGTCTGGTCCGAGGTGGATTGGGTTAAGAAGCTGGCCAATGACAATTGGTGCTCCAAGGTGAGGTCTGAGCTCCACACCGACCCCAACTCGAACTTAAGGTTCAAGTTTGTGGTGGCAAACAGGCTGCTGTATGCCATCAAATCGATACAGGATCGAAACAAAACTGTGTTGGTTGTGCCAAAGTTGTGTCAAGCCTTCTGCTTGCGGAAGTTGCACGATAGCTCCGAAGCTGGTCACTTCCAAGTGTACAAGACATACCAATGGTGATATACTCGTTTCTATTGTTTAGGTATGAAACGTGACATGGTGGAGTATGTTAAATCATGCTTAGTGTGTCAGAGGGTACAACAGTTTGTAAGAGCTCAAGGATTCTTGCAACCGATAGTTCCAGAGTACCCAGTTCTTGCCTGGGAAATGGACTTCGTTGGGTCTTTTCCCACGTCCGTGGGTGGAGTCACCTATGTATTGATCATTGTGGACTACTTCACCTGGTATGGCATGGTGAAGGCAGTACGAAGGGCTACGGCCGCTTGTGTTGTCAAGTTCCTGAAAGATGAGATCTTGTCGGTGTATGGCACCCTGAACTACTCTCATCTCGGATCGTGGGTCCCAGTTCTGTAGCAAGGTTTTGCAAAAGTTCCGGGAGCACTATAATATAGCGCAGCAATTCACGATGGCGTACCATCCACAAGGTAATGGGCTTACAGAGCGTATGAACAAGATTGTGATGGAAACCATCAAACGTTATCTTGATCCCCTCAAGGACCAACATGATTGGTGGGAGATATTGCGGCCTGCCGTGTGGGCCTACAACACTGCGGTGCAGGAGAGCACGGACGTGTCTCTGTACCAATTGTTGTTTGGGTGTGAGCCTAGGTTGGAGATTGACAATCTCTTTCCTAGCGGTCCGGTCCACGACTTGCCTGACCAGCAAACCGTGGAGGAGCGTGCTCTTCAAAATGTGGCGTTCGCTCTGGCAAGGCAGAAGAGCCAGTATGATGCTGGCCGGGTGAAGCCACCCCTGTACCAGCCTGGTAATAAGGTCTGGATGAGGGACATGGCTGGTAAGCTCCGTCAAGACAATAAGTGGAATTTCGCTTACAAGGCTGAACTGTGTACGGTGGTCTGGCTGGTTTCTGACCTAATCTACGAGGTAGAATTTGTAGATGGTATGGTCGAAGGTGCGGGACCGGTTTCATGTTGATAACTTGAAGCCGTACGTTCCCACATGTAGAAATTGCGAGGAAGATGGCCTTGGTGGCTCTGAAACCTCTTCAAACTCGATGTCTCTCCAGGACTTTTCGGTCAGCCTGGCTTCGTGGTAGAATCTACCGACTCTGAGGCAGAGGAATTACCTCCGCCCCGGTATAACCTCTGACCGAGGAAACCGAAGGCCTTTGAGGTGGTGCAACCTTCTAAGATTTTACAGGGACTCTATGAGTCTCTGCTCTAGTGGGAGAGAGAAGGCCGAGCCCTGGAGTGGGATGATGGCCTGGTACAGAGAAGTAAAAATTGGAAGCCCAATAACCCCTAGATGGGACATCGCCCTTGGGGCCCAATTTTTATTTCTTCGAATCAGGCTGTCATCCCATGACAGCCTGATTCTAAGAAATAAAAATTGGGACCCCAGAGACCCCTGGACGGGACTCTGCCTGTCTGTCACGGACAGATGGCAGTCGCCCGGGGAGAACTGGGTGGAGAAGGTCATAATGCCCAGCTGCAGACTTGATTTGAAGTCTGCAGAAGAAATTTCTGCTCAAGATCTCTCTCCCGTGTCTTTCTGTGGAGATTCACACCATGTGTCTTTTCCTAAAAAGGCAGACAATGGTAGAATCTTTATGGTATCAGTGGTGGAGGCGGCTTATGGTGTTTTAGCCGCCAAGCCGCCACTGTTAGCCGCTCCTCCAAGTGGCGGCTAGGTGCCATCTTGTTTGTAAAACTAAACAAAGAAGGACGCCTGCCACTCTTTTTAGGTGTGTTTACCGGCGAAAATGGCAAAGAAAACGAAAAGACTCGGAGCTATTGGATGCCAACAAGTTTAAAGTAAGTCCCCAAAGGTGAACTTCACTTCTCTGCCCTTTGGCAGTAGTCTATAATTGGCTTTGGGTAGTGTTTCGTTTAGGTGGAGGCGTCACCATCATGGAGTTTACCGTGATGCTACCACCTAAGGGGCCGGCAAATGCACGGTGTGGAACGCCGTGGAACTTAGTGAAGACCAAGTTCTATGGAGTTTGGCCAGTGAAATGGTGTTTTTCAACGGTTGTGTCCATAAAACCACCGTGGAGAACGGTGTTTACCATAGTCCATGGTGTTCTAATGGAGAGAAAGTGGTTTTGCACAGTAAAAGTCTATGTGAACCACTCCCCAAGCCACCTGAAATGACAGTACCAGTTTTGGACGGACCAAACACCTGTTTGGCTATTTCTGACCTTGCAACTCCCGTGAGGGACAGTTTTGGCCATAAGTCACGGGTTGTGCACGGTGGAAACGCGATTTTACATGGTGAAAGCCCGTGGAAATCGCCGCCTAAGGTACCAGACCATGAATTGCGGGTTTTAGATCAGCCGAAAGTTTTTGGCCGGTTCCGACCGTGTGAATCCCTGTCGGGGACAGCTACGGCCATGTACCGCGGTGCTTGCCCATTATGTGTTTTTTGGTGCTCTCATCATTTTCACCAGGTGGCCAAGATGGCCACCATTCATCAATTTCTTTGTTTGGTTTTGGGTGCTTTGTTTGCACCGTGAGTGTTTTTATTCTAATTTATTCTGTTGAATAAATATATCTTATTTTTCACTCAATACCACTGTGTCCGTGTCTCTTTATTTTTGTAATGATAAGTGGGAAAGTTACCGTGGGGAGGGTGGGGATTCTGGTGTGGGGAGACACCGTCATACCCACCATCCTGTCCGCCCTGTTTTCCGGCATGTCGGCCAGTTTTTCGCGCGTGGTTCCACGGTAGGATTCATCGGGAATCTACAGGGGATTCTCCGTCTTGTTCGGCAGCCTTTCGTTCATCGACTTGCGGCGTGGGAGTCAACCTCCAACCAGCGCTACTTGTGGGTACGGACGGGTGCAAGAGGAGGGCTGGTCAGCGCTTCGACCTGTCCCAAGGAGGTCAAGAGGCGGTAAGTAAAACAAATTTACTGTGGGTCATTGTAGCGACCAAGTCGGGTCGTTACACACTCGCTGGTGCAATCCCACTATAAACAAAACACATGTGTAACCACAAACATTAACACACAACACTACTCACGTTTCACCTCTCGAATCAGATTCCTAATGGGTATAACTTTAGTACATTGCGTTTGGGGACCAGGTCATCTGACAATCACAATAAACAATAGATGATGAACGGCGTTCAATACCCGGAAACTGACACCCTCCGGACTCCCAATAATAAACACAATTTGGGTGGCTTATTGGAGTTCCAGTTGGTTCTGTGAAACTATAAGAATTCTACAGAACTCTGGAATTTCACACCTTAATGGGGGGGTTGGAAAAACACACGAGTGTATAGACAAATCCGGACTGGTAACCAGCACTTCAAAAATCATCACGAGAAAAGCAAGATGTCATAGTGCAGTGAGACAACGGAAAACCAGGATGATTCCACCCCTGGCCCATCTACGTGTATGGACCCGGATGACACCATGAGGTGTCAACTTACCGAAGAAGTCACAGACAACACAGCGCGCACGAGAGCTCGCGCTGTGACCTGACAACATTGACCTCACCACCTCGCCTCGCCACCTCGCCCAACCGCAATACCGTGGCTCCAACAATTCCAGAGCCACCACTGGCACCCATAATCCTACCGCAAGTGACAGCCTTTTTGCAGTCCAACCGTAATTACCTGGAGATTGCCAGTATACTCACCGCTTCACCAAGAAGCGCAATGTGAACGACTACTGAACAACTACTGGGCACTCTGGCAACAACATACAAGGCCAGTGAACGCCTACTACTGTGGCCACTATGACCTGATGGAAGGGTTTCCATGCCTCTACATACCGGAGGAAGGATGCTATGTCATGGGGATGTCATACCATCTGCAACTCTCCATGGCCATCCTAATGTCCTCCGGCAGGTATGTCGAAATCTACCAGTTTGCAGAGCAACTTATCACCCCGGCCCTTGGGGCTCTTTAGCAAGTTTTCATTAACAGTCTCCTGGGGGTCCCGCTTAACGGAGCATACAACATCGCTCGAATGATCGTATGGAAAAACCATGCCACCTACCAGGCTACCATCCTCTGGGACGCCGCCTACAGTGTACTCACCGGACAACCACCGGCCCAGATGGTCACTGCAGATGCCAACATTCACCGAAGTTTCCTGGAGTCTCCGGGGTTTCGAAAATGGATGGATCATCTCCACCTAGGAAGCATACCACCCTTGGCTGCTGAGTCAACTCCTTCAACTACCGTCAGACCCCTACAAGCATTTCACAGATACGTCTCGGCATGCACGTGTGCATGCAATCATCCAAAGTGGATCCACCCATCGAGGTGGTGGATTGGAAAAAATTATAAAAAATAAAAAATCATTGTAAATGCATGAAGTAGACATTCACTCCACCTATCGTATGTATCCCAGTCTCTATACGTTAGGGACACTGACGCTTTTGTGTCAGTGCCCTCTTGAAACATGGTGCATGCTCGTCCATCCATGTTCTCCTGCTTGCATAACTTGACACTTCCACCTTTGGCTGGCGTACATAGCTGGAGTACGAGGACGTACTCCAAGCAAAGTTGGGGGTCTGTAACACCCAGTAACTTTCGATCCCACCAAATCCATAGTCTGGGGGTAAATAACTCCCGCTTGTCCCTCCCTCCTCTCTGACTCACACTTCTGACTCATATCGAAGTGGCGGATTGATACTCTTAGGACCATGGTCACTTGGACCTAGTTACACCTCGTAGGTGTACACAGGTTCAAGGTATAAAAAGACCATGTTCTTTTTTGTTCATCATCCTTCTCTTTGCTCAACTTGCTTGTATTACGTAGATTCTTATTCGTACCACATCATGGGCATGAGGACGCACCTTTAGTTACAAATTCATTCTTGTAAACTTGAGTGTTTTGTACAAGAATGAATAAAGTGTTTATAATGGAAATCTGCATTGTCTTTTTGTTTGGAAACTAACACTTCTCTACAGAGGCCGGAGACATCATAAGGCAAGGAGACATATACGATCCTGGAGCAGCTACAGCATCTTCAATTGGTACAACAAATTGAAATGCATATCAGTGTCAACCAAGAAAGATGGTCACCATCCTTCTATGCAGATTACACCTCTGCACAGAAGGATGATTGCAATTGATCTCCATCCGACTCTTTCTTTAGCTCAAAACTTCTTTGTGCGGTCACCACGCGATACACAGAAGAAATGAGCTATAGAAACATCATCATCAATTTGGTAAACATATAGAGTCCAGCAGAGAAACATCAAAAATTAACAAAGCAATCATGCACCAAAGAACAAAGATGAATTGGAGGCCATCTTGGCCTCCAGCAGAAACAGGCTCCATCCTCTTACTTTCCACTCTTCATGGTCTCACTACACTGTTCCTCCTTAATGGTCGCCTCACCATTAAGTACCTCCACGCTGCTCCACCTGGGGGTTGACAGTGACCCTACCTGGAGTTCATGTCGTCCTCCGGGCTGCCTACTATAGCAGCCTAGCAGACAACATCAGGATTCAGTCTTGCTCCTCCTAATTAAAGGTGCAAACTGGGTCGTGACAATCCTTTCAACTTCCGTGATCCACCCCGGGATCAGGTCGGTCGAGCCAGCAAGGATTGCTCTTGTGACCCCCACTCAGGTTACTGGGAGGATTTCGTCGGTGGTGGAATTTCCGGAGTGCCCATCCACTTGACATCCACCAACGTACCCACCACAGGCACATCCGGGTGTTCCTCCACCCGTGTCTAAGATTGAAATTTGTCTCTCCGAGCCTTGCTTCCTCCTGCCGTCGAAATTCATCGATGGCAAGATTGGCACATCGATGGCAAGATTGGCAAGCGGCAGACCCGTATGAAGGGTCCGACTTGTGAGAAGATCTATGAGGGTGGCTGCGGGATCAGACTCGCATCCTCGTAGTCGTTGGGTTACAAACTCCCCAACCGCCTCATCTAAGTCGCATCCAAAGAGGTGCTGGACGTATGGTGCCGCAAGGTGGATAAACTAATTATCCCTTCTCCTGTCCCCATCACGTCAAGAACTGCATAGCACCTCTTTACCGGGTTGATGACCAGTGACACCATATAGTCTCTACCACCAAAAGCAAGCACATAGCGCATGCTAAATGACAGCAACAATGATGCCCATGCTACCGGGAGTGGCTCTCCCAAATGATGTTAACCATAATATTGGAACCCTTTCATTCTCGGCTGGTCTTGCCACAGACCAATTCGGTTATTCAGAAAGACCTCTTCTTCTGAATACGGAGGACTGGCTCCAAAGCATCAACCCTCGCCCTTGGGCTGGGGAGATTTGGAATGTTCTTCCGGTATTAGGGGTTCAAAAACCCCATCGTCAGAAGGGTGTTCTTCCTACGGAAGGCACAGGATAACGTTTGGTGGGAACACTACTTGTCTTCGCCGGGCTGCCCCCGCCCTTAGGTAAAGGCATTCCAACCTGTTGGAGAGTTCCCACCAACCGAATCAACAGGTTCGGTACCGCGACCACCTGCTGGGAGGATGGAGGCATGCCAAGAACAACATCTCGCATGGACCTACCATCTGTCCGTACCATCATCACCTGATGGGTATGGTCCGGTTGGTTCCTGGTCAACACGCTAACCACGTGTCGAAACTCCTCATCTGCTTCGACCCTTCCACCACGACTCCCCTGGGACCCTTGGGCGGAAGGTTGCTGCCCTTCCTCCTTCTCACTTCGGGACTTTTTCTTGTACTTTTTCTTTTTCTTGTGAGAAGGTTTGTCGTGCTTCGAGTCAGACGCACCTGAGCCTGAAGACATACCGGGCCGGTCAGACTTTGAGGAGTGGTTAGCCCCTTTAGACTGACCGAACTTTCTAGCCGTAGCTGTACTCGCCTCCGAGGTGGCTCCCGTAACCGAACTGATGGTCGAGGACAGCTGTGTCACCACAAAACACTCAATTATCCCGGGGAAGATTCTTTTTTTTCTGGTGCAAGGGTAGGCTGACCCTTGCCACCAACAGCTTTAGCTGCCAAACCTTGGGTGGGTGCCTTGGCAGTTTGTATTGCACCCTTTGGGCAATACGCTGTTGGCCAGCGGCGGTGGAGGCACTCGGAACTGGAGTGATTCCATGCCCGGCAGGAGGTTTCCCTGTTACGAGCGGATTCCGGAGCTCGAACTCCCATTGGCGTGCAGCCTTTTTATCCCTCTCTACAAGGGCCACACATCTTGCCACTTGAGCCTTATGGTACCACAAGCCGTACCCCTGCATCCAACATCTTCGCTACCTCTTCTTTCATGATTGCTCGTGCCGCTGGAGCGGTTCTTTGCAATCCCTCATGCACTGGAGGTAACCCACCGGTATCAATCGTATGTTTGATGAGCTGGGTTACCCCTGCGAAATGATCACAGCATTGTAGCAGGAAGTCTCTCAGCTGTCTGGCCTCTTCAGGCTTAAGATTGGGACCAATCTTCAGACACTCATCAAGAGTGGGTTTCACTTCCATGTTGAGGACCCGGCGACCTTTATCTTTCGCCCCTCTCAACTTCATTGGAAGCCCCCTGTCTGGCCATCTCCTTGAGTGGAGTCTCCTCCTCTCAACTTAGATGGACCGTCCAGTCCTACCACAATGGCTGCCTCCACAACTTGAGCTGTCGGGACACCCTCTCTTGTTTTCAGGGCAATGGGTACATCAGCGATGTTCTCAAGCCATATATCGTAAGTGCCTCCATCAGTGGCTTCGGCAATCCCTGCCACCACCAAGAGACCACGGCCACCTAAGGCTTTTTGATGCAGCTCAATGAGAAGCAGCTGTCCATAGGCAGCATGCTCTACCAAGCTCACAGAAACAACCTTCCGTGCATGAGCTGGTAGCCATGTGTTCCCCAACAGTCGCAGGGAACAAACATTCCCGCTCCTAATTGGAGAACTGGTCTCAGCGAGTGCGGGTGACACAATTTCGATCCACCCATCTACCTTTTCAGGATCTGCAGGCATTCCTTCCGGTATTCCAAAGAAAAGAAGCGGCAGAGGCTCCACATTATCGTGAAGCTTCACCAACACCTCTAACAACGAGTTCGGAAGTTGTACTTCGCAAGAAGTACAGTGCGGCATAAAGAGCATCTGGATGTGCATTCCAGATGTCTTCCCGAAAGTAAATTTTCCGGCTTACAATATCCACCAGAAGCCCAAACCGAGAAGCCAGGTCAAAACCTATAATGGCTTTTCCTTTTCCCTCTACTAGGAGTAGATGGGTTCTGATGGACCTCCTGTGGATGGACATGTCCATGTCCTCCACATGGACACGGACATGGACATGTCTCCTTCTATTGCAAAGGCATGAGGGGAGGCTAACCTGCACTGGTAACTCCATCTCCTGTGATCACCGATACCTTGGCACCGGTGTCTACGATTGTCTCAACCAGACAGTCATTCATCGACATCAGAACGCATGGTGCCCCTTGCAAGTAAGCCTGGCTCTGTAATTCAGGTATGGGCAACCGTCGTTGCCCGACACTGCATTTCCGAGCCTCATCTGTCTTCCCGTCCGCAAAGGATGGTTGTACCAGATGCTCGGGGGTCTGGGTACCAGTCTCCTCTCCAGGAGACCTACCAGGCCTGGGCAACAGCATGGGTGCACCAATGTCTAATGCCCTCGCAATGCCCATACCCAATGGACCTTTTCCCTACGAATAATTTGAGAAGGTACCACCCTGCAATCCAGCTGCTCAAGCATAGCTCCCAATGCGGGGCATGGCTTCAGAAACACCCAACTGGTGATTTCCGGGTCCGCAGTTTTAACAACCCCACTGGGCCTGTTACATTACCCCCGGTAAAACTGCCCCATCTCACCGGTATCCAGACTCCTTCGGGGCCAGGATCGCAGCCTTTGCTGCCCTCTTGCACGACATGTCTTGGGTGGTGCCGGCCAACCGAGTCTGCCTCGCCGAATGTCGATGGTGGGTGGACCGTCGAGCCAAAATGACAACCCACGGTGAAATTAAACGATGGATTCTACTGTGGAACTGGCACGGAATACCGGCTGACAGGACAAAACATGATGGATGCAGGATGGTAGTGTGAAGGTGTATCCCCACCTGAAAGCTCTCCCCCCCACGGTATTCCCCAAAGAACTGACATGACACACAGTGTAGATAAAATGACAATGGTTTTAATGAAACACTCACTATTTACAAGTATCTGCTGGACTCAGTCTGCCGGTCCAGCAGAGAAACATCAAAAACCAACAAAGCAATCATGCACCAAAGAACAAAGAGATGAATTGGGGGCCATCTTGGCCTCCAGCAGAAACGGGCTCTAACCTCTTACTTTCTATTCTTCAGGGTTACACTACACTGTCCCTCCTTAATGGCTGCCTTGCCATTAAGTACCCCCAGGCTGCTCTACCTGGGGGTTGACAGTTACCCTACCTAGAGTTCATGTTCTCCGCCGGGCTGCCTACTATAGCAGCCTAGCAGGCGACATCAGGATTCAGTCTTGCTCCTACTAATTAAAGAAGGAGCAAAACTGGGTCGTGACATGGTGAGATAATGATACACACTGATGCTATTGGGTATGGCTTGGAAGTTGTAGTCTACCAGAAGTTACTGGAAGACAAGGTCCCCTGTGTTCTGGCCTGGAGTGCTTGGCAATTAGGTTTGCCGTGGGTAAATTCCGTCCTTACCTTTTTAACCGGGAATTTGTGAAAGCCAAGCAGCCAGATGCAGCTACAAAATTAGGTTATTTTATAATAGGTTATTTTAGGTTATTTATAAGGTTCAGTTTACGAATGGAAAACTTCATGAGTATGTTGACTGTTTTGGTCGTATCCTGTTGAGGATCTTTCTTTACCTGAATACATGTTGAAGCCGATGTAGGTGAGGTAATTTACCGGATCCATTCCGAGGTGGATTAGGTTAACGAGCAACAGGTAAATTGCTGGTGCTCCAAGGTGAAGAACGAACTCTTCACCAACCCCAACTCGGAAATCAGGTTCAATTTTGTGATTGCAAACCACTTGTATGTCATCAGGTCCATTCACGATCGGTTCCGAACTGTCTTTGTAGTTCCAGCATCATGCAGATACATGACACTCCCGAAGCTGGGCACTTTGGGATGTTTAAGACCTACCAGATACTATGCTCACACTTCTACTGGGTCAGCAGAATCACCATGGTGACCATGGCTGAGGCGGCTAAGGGGATTTTGGCCACTGAGCCATGGTCATTACCTGCTAAGACGGTGAATTTAGTATCTAGGTGTATGTTTTATGTTGGCGATAAACAAATGATGCCTACCCAGCAATTTTCAAGAAAATCAAGAATTCACCTGCAAATTCAGAGACAGACTGGCTAGGGTGGATGCCTTGAAGGAAGTACGTCTCTGTAGGGAAATTTCCGTTTCCTGGCTGTTGGCAGTTGTTTTTTACTGTTCAAGACTGTCAAATGATCATGGACTATTTGCACACATGGTGGGAGTAGTGGACCCGCTGTGATGGTTGCCATGGTGGTTCAACCGCAGGGGAAAGTGCTTCCGTAGGCATTGATACAGAGATAGAGGTGGAAACTACCATGGATTCGGTGGTTGACACCTCACAACAATGGCTGAGTTGTCGCCACTCTTCAAAGGACTCTTCGGAGTCTGATGGGAGTGGTGTGACCTTCGTAGGTAAACTGTCATTAGCAGGGTCTCACGGAGGACCCCACCGCTCCAAGGTCTTTGGAGGCAGTGGCTGAGACCACGGCCGAAGAAGACAGATTGGACCAGCTGGATGAAGCATGTCGTGCTATGGTCCAGGAAGGAGGCGATGACAAATGGCACTTCATTCTGGAGTTTCCAGGCATGCAAGTGAAGAAGGATGGTGCTAAAAACTCAATAAAAAGTCTGGAGCTGCACGAATTGCTGCAAAAGTCAAGGCGCTTGCCGAGAGAGAGGCCTGGCTGGAAGACAATGAGGCTGCTATGAATAAGTCTACTCTGGCGATGGTTCTTCCAGCTGAAACTCTAGCCCACCCTGTATGTGTCCAGGGGCTGCCTGGCTGGGGAGTCTGGCTACTGTTTCGGGGGCGAGCAAAGAAAAAGGCGACCCAGCCTCCTGTACCTGCTCCCGGTAAGATATGGTAAATTTGTGAGTGGTGGTGGTGGTGGCAAGGGACAGAAATGTCTCTGCCCTCACACTCTACCAGTAGCCAAAAGCTTGAGAGGGAAGAAGACCAGGTCCACCAGTTGCGGAAAGGCCTTCCTACCTAGCAAACCGATGAGCCAGGAGGATAAAGTTAGACTCTTTACGGCTCAGGCAGCTAGCTTGCACCGGGACATTGCATGTACAATGGGTCCAAGTGACCACTGGGAGTTCAAGCTCCGGGCCGCACAGTTTTTTGCCTTGCGGGAAACTTTGGCCAGAAATCCACTCGTTACAGGGGAACCAACTGTCGGTCGTAGCATTGCTCAAGTTGTGAGTGCGGCCACAGCTGCTGGCCAGCAGTAAATCGCCTAGAGGGGGCTATGCAGTCTGCCAAGGCACCAGCTCATGGTGGGTAGACAAAACTGCTGGGGAAGCCTCTCCTTTGGGATGACCGATGGAGGTTTGTCACTGTACAACCAACCTAAGTTGCCGGATTTTCTAACGGTTCTTCACAGAGTACGGCTCTGGCCGGAAAACCTTCAGAGATGAAGTTTGAGCGGTCGAAGGGGCTAACCACCCGCCTAAGTCTGACTGGCCCGGTAAGTCGTTGAGTTTGGTTAAATCCGGCTCAACGCACAGTAAACCTTCCTCTCACGGGAAGAAAAAAAAGGCCAAGCATGAGAGTAAGGGGAGTCCACAAGTAAATAGCAGGGAACCCAAAGTGGAGGCACTGGCAAAAAAGGAGTCCCAGCTTGCTTGCCTTAGCATGCCGGGACTCCTCCTTTTTTACCACAGTGCCTGTCTGTAGCTGCATTGTAGATGGATGGTAGGTTAATGTTCGACATAGTGGTTATCATACCTCCATCCTCCACAAAGGTGGATGCCGTATTGAAACTGTGGGTTTGATCGATGTGAACCCTCCACCGTGTGACTTTGCCCTTACCTCATGGTGAAAGAACCACCTCGATGTGATTAGTCAAAACAAAGAAAAACTTCTTCGGCTGTAGTTTTAGCCCAGCCCTTCTTAAGTTTCAGAATTGTGGAGAGCCTGTTGGGAAACTGCTCGAAGGTGGTACAAAAAATGTTATTATTGTCCAGTTACACCAAGCAGGTTTTATCCTTGTGTTCCGCCAACAAGAGGTCTAACACTCGGTCCATGGCTGGAGCAGTGTTGAGTCTGAAAGGCATTTTTAGAAAACAGATAAATGCTGTTTTTCCATGTCTGCCTTCCTATCTGAATCTGCCAATATCCACTGGCCAGATCCAAGGTTGCGAAATACTTTACACCAGCAAGCGGATTGAGAGCATCATCGATCCCAGGTAGCACCAACTGATCCAACTTAGTCTAGGTGTTCAGCTACCAGTAGTCTACGCAAAAATAAAAACCACCATTCTTCTTGAGAACTAACAAGACAGGGCTCGTGTAGGTACTATGCAATGGTTGGGTTACCTCCACTTTCAACATCTTTGCCACCTTTTCTGTCTCGACCGCATGTGCCACCAGCACAGTTTATCACTATCCTTTTCGCACTGGAGGTAGCCCACGATATCATTTGTATGTTCAACTAATGAGGTTTCCTCCAATTCGGTGTAACCGAATGCAAAATGATCATGGTGCTCCAGTAGGGATTCTCTTAACCACCTCGCCTTTTCCGGTGCCAGATTAGGTTGAATCTTCAAGCACACTTCATGAGTAGGAACCCTGTCCACCTTGAGGACGGGTATTCCCTCACTGGCTGCCTTTCTTAACTTGGACGAAAACTTCTTCGTACAAACACTTGTCGGAGTGTAATTGTCCCCTTTCAACTTCGACATTTCGTCTTGGCCCACCACTAGGGCAGCTTCCAAGGCCTAAGCAGTGGCCACAACCTCTCCTGTTTCCAGGGCAATGTTAGCATCACAGAGGTTCTCAAGTCATATGTTGTAAGAGCAACTGTTGCCAGCCATGCCGAGCCTAATCGGAAAATAAGTCTTAGTAAACTTGGCTGGAATAAGGTCTACTCATTTATCAACCGTCACCGGCTCAGCCCACGGCAGTATCTTAGTTATTTGGACTTCGGTAGCTGGACCTTGTAAAATATTTGATGAGGATGTCTTTTGTGACACAGAATCATCCTCGAAATTGGACGGACGTAGAATGTTCAAGGAAGAACTAAGGGAAGGTGAATTGAGTATCTAGGACAACAAGAGAATATGGTGAATTCGGGTACTCTGGCAGTGCTATTGGCCGCCTTGCTGGGCAAATTCTAGAGACACCCGGTTTGGTTGGTAGTGGTTGAACAGGAGATCAGGTTGAATAGCAGAATTGTGGACCCTAGAAGATGTCGTAGCTGGAGTCTTTGCTCCAGATCATCATTTCTTTTGTTTATCAGTTAGTCATGTTGGCACTGTGGCTATTGTTATTTGTGTAACTTTTTTTCCAACTGGCCAAAACCTGACCAGCCTGTACATACAGTATTTCAGTAGTAAGTGTGTTGTTAAATAAACCTTTTAGTTAAACTTACAAATATGTCCGGTCACTACTTGGGATTTGTGTTTGTGGGTTGTGCCTCTCCTTTCCGTGACAGTTTTGACCGTGCCTCTACAATTTCGTGGCGTTGCAATAATTTGCTGCTTCGTTCTGATGCCTATCCACGGCGGGACTCAACAGGAGGCTAAAACTACGCAATCCGTCTTTTTTACATTTTTCTTTATGGAACATCCCATGGTACAATTCCCACGGGTCTAAGGAGTCTGGTAAGTACAGTATGGTATGTAACATTGTACGACTGGTTTGGGTCATTGCAACATACAGTGCTGTATATAATTATTTGATTAATTTTCTAGTTTTTTGTGTTAAAGTGATATACCATTTTGTTTAATTAATATTTATTTTTCTTGTTTAAAGGAAAATTCGCCTCATTTTTCTCTAGATGATTTCAATTCGAGGCACATTAACGATACATCCGAGAAGAATTCATTCTCGGACACGGAGGAGTTACGGGTAATAACATTAATTGAAATTTCACTTCTTGAGCATTAAGGGTAAGAAATATAAGAAACAATAAATTGTATGAGTAATATTTGAGAAGTAAATATAGCATATCAAATCATTAAATAAAAAATGAATGATTTGTATTGTGCAAGTTTGTAAATTTTCAAAAAAAAATAAATGCAGGTTTCATTCAAAACCATTTAGCTAACTGTTATAAACCAACCTAGGTCTATAAATCATTTCATTCGTCATTGATTGTTAACATAATAAATTAATATAATATTGTGACGCACCTTTTTGCCCCTGGCGACAGAAGCGAGTTATTGCTCGTATCTGTAGTGATTGGCTAGGTCACTAATTCTATCGGCCTGGGAAGACTAGGCCAATATGATGTCTATTTAATGCCCTCACTAGTCTCGTTAAAGACTCAGTCTTGAGGTTCTTTTGTCTTCATACTTCGGCGGACTTTCGTCCGTAAATTACCCTTGAAAATGGCGTTAATATACTTGCTAAATTATCCTTGCAGATTTGCACCTGACCGTTGCTTGAAGTATCCGATTAGGTGTGGAGCTGCAAAATGATGATGACTGCGAACAGTCGCGAAATTTAGCGTTAATCAAATAATTCACCACAGGTTTGAGTTAATAAAGTAAGGAATTTATTCCATTTACTTGGTTAGAACACAACACTTAGAAATAAAACGTATCAAAATTAATATCAAATCCTAGCCTCAAGACTGTGAAAGTCTTTAGCCAGAGACTAGTGAGGACATTTAATAGACGTTATATTGGTCTAGTCCTCCCGGGCCGGTAGAGTTAATGACCTAGCCACTCACTATTAATACAAGCATAAACTCGCTCGTATCATTTAAAAGAGCAGATTCTACCTTGGGAAAAAGGTCGGTCACATTGAAGAAGTTTGAGACCAAATGGACCAATCAAAGGATTGGTCCAGCTGGCCAGACTGCTGACTCAGGCTTTATTACACTTATTTGATAACATTGAAAACATGTAAACTTCAAATTAAAAAAGCGATTAAAATCCACTCATGTGGAAATGAGCATAATAGGAATAAGAGAGGAAACTATAAGGTCAACAACAAAAATATAATTTGGGTCAAGCAGTACCTTAATGTACTGAGTGACCCAGAAGCTCAACCAAAAATACTCAAAAATAAACGGCGCTAAAATTAAAAATAGCTATATTGCCCAAAACGTCTCAATATATTCATTTATTAATTTATTATGTTAACAGTCAATGAATATATTTCTACATCAAATTTGTATTATGAATTTGATGTAGAAACATTTTACTCATAAACCATAACTTTATTGTTTCAGATTGGATTTTATTGGTCATGGAATTTTATGTTAAGCAAACGATGGAAGGTCGGAGCCACCGGTGATGATCAATTTATGACGAAGGTTTTGAACGACTTTCGTTTATTTTGCAATAATCATCATAACAGATTGAAAGATTTTTGGGATAATTGTTTAAAAGAAGTGACAAATTAACCTTTTTACATCTGTTAATCAAGAATACATAAATTTGTTTTAAATTCTTTTAATATCAAATGTGGAACTTTTTACATTTCAATTTATTAATATCGCTAATTATGGCTATGCCATCTGTAAAATATCCAAATAAAGATATTCAAACTCGAATTGTATTACTTTAAATCTCGTTTCTAAGGTTACTGTACCTTCTATACAAATACTAACGTGAAGCAACTAGCATCTATTCACTTAAAATAATTACTTTGCATGCAGCCCAGTGGGCTTGTGGCAGACATACTATTTAGTCTAATAGCAGCATCTAATATCATAATTTGCTAAGGGCTGACTCCCTCCCTCCCTCCCTCCCTCACTCCCTCTTTCACTTCCTCCTTCACTCCCTCCTTTTGTGCACGAATGTTCTCTGAAACTACACACTCTAGGTTCATGCCTGGGGAATGGACTTCGTTGGGCCTTTTCCCACGTCCGTGGGTGGAGTCACCTATGTACTGATCATGGTGGATTACTTCACCCGGTACGGCGTGGCAAAGGCAGTACGAAGGGCTACGGCTGCTTGTGTTGTCAAGTTTCTTAAGAACACCAACTACTCTCATCTCGGATCGTGGATCCCAGTTCTGCAGCAAGATTTTGCAAAAGTTCCGGGAGCGCTATAATATATAGCGCAGCACTTCACGACGGCGTACCATCCGCAAGCTAATGGGCTTACGGAGCGTACAAACAAGACCGTAATGGAAACCATCAAACGTTACCTTGATCCCCTCAAGGACCAACGTGATTGTTGGGAGAAATTGTGGCCCGCCGTGTGGGCCTACAACACTGAGGTGCAGGAGAGCATGGAAGTGTCTCTATACCAATTGTTGTTTGGGCATGAGCCTAGGTTGGGGATTGACAATCTCCTTCCTAATTGTCAAGGCCGGGACTTGACTGACCAGCAAGCCGTGGAGGAGCGGGCTCATCAAAATTTGGCGGCCGCTCAGGCAAAACAGAAGAGCCGGTATGACGCCGGCCCAGTGGAGCCACCCCTGTACCAACCTGGTAATAAGGTCTGGATGAGGGATATGGCTGGGAAGCTCGGTCAAGCCAAGAAGTGGAACTTCGCTTACAAGGCTGAACTGGGTACGGTGGTCCGGCAGGTTTCCAACCTGGTCTACGAGGTTGAATTCGTAGATGGGTATGGTCGGTCGGTATGTACCGGTTTCACATTTATAACTTGAAGCCGTACGTTCCCACATGTGGAGTTTGTGAGGAAGATGGCCTAGGTGGCTCTGAAACCTCATCAAACTCCGAAGGGACCAGCGAAGCCGAGTCCGAGGCTGATGGAGGTGGCAGGAGAGACGATGTTTCTCCAGGAGCCTCCGGTCAGCCTGGCTTGGCAGTAGAGTCTACCGACTCTGAGGCAGAGGAAGCACCTCTGCCCAGGTATAACCTCCATCCGAGGAAACCGAAGGCTTTTGAGGTGGTTCAACCTTCCTCTGTTGCACCAGTGAACACCATGATTTTACAAGGACTCTATGAGGCCTTACCCTGGTGGGAGAGATCAGTCCGATCCCTGGAGTGGGATGATGGCCAGATTCGTAGAAATAAAATCTGAGAGGCCAGAGGCCCCTGGGCGGGTCACCACCTGTCTGTCACGGACAGATGGCTGTTGTCCAGGGAGAACTGGGTGGAGAAATGCACAATTCCCAGTTGCAGACTTAAATTGATGTCTACAAATGTAATTTCTAATTAGGATCTCTCTCCTGAGTCTTTCCGTAGAGATTCAGGCCGTGTATCTGCTCCTATAAAGGCAGACGACGGTAGAATCTCTATGGTAACAGCAATGGAGGCGGCTGATAGTGTTTTAGCCGCCAAGCCACCACTGTTAGCCGTTCCGTCGGTGAAATTAGCGGCTAAACGCCATCTTGTTTTAAACTTAAAACATAGACGGACGTTTGCTACTAATTATTACGAACATAAATTTCACAGTAAAAAAGGCAAAGACCCAGGACTACTGGATGCTAGGAAGAAAAAAGTAAGTCCCCAAAGGGGAATTTCCTTTTCCTGCCCTTTGGCAGTATTGTGTTATTGCTTTTGAGTGTGTCAAGCGGTCATTGTGTGTGCTCTCATCTTTTTCAACAGGTGGCCAAGATGGCCACCACTTCATCTTTTCTTGTGGAGGTGATTGACCTCTCCTCCTGACTAATTCAGCCAGGAAGAGAGGTCAATCAGGTGATTTATACCTCGATTCACCGTGAGTGTTTTTATTTATTCGTTTACTATTTGAATAAACATCACCATTTATTTTCACTCAACCACTGTTTGTCCGTGTTCTTTATTATTCTATAATAATTACTGTGGAAGTCACCACGGGGAGGGTGGGGTTGCCAGTGGGGTTTACACCGGCACTTCACCGTCCTGTTTCGGCATGACATTCATCTTGTCGGCCGGTGCTTCTCGCAGTCATCCACAGTGAGATTCATCGGGAATTCACCGTGGATTCTCCATCGTCGTCGGTGGCCATTCGACAGTCGATCTTCGGGGAAGACTCCCGTACGACGCTACCCATGACACGGACGGGTGCAAGAGGAGGGTGGGCCCGCGCTCGGATCTCGTTCCAAGGGAGTCAAGCGGCGGTAAGTTGGGGAAAACTTGCCGGGGTTATTGTAGCGCCCAGTCGGGTCGTTATAATTGGTGGAGGCGCCGTGTAGCGCTACCGCCAGCCTCTCTTGTACGGTCAGTTAGACCGGAGTCGTGTGTGTGCCGTTAGGGCGTGGACAATTTGTCTACGGAACTACGGACGAACACGGCTTAGGGCGTTGTAGTCCGGTAAAGGACCGTGGGACATGGACGGTTGTTCTTGATACCGCAGTAGTTACCGGGGAAAGCCCTAGGGTATCCATAAGTAGGATGGTGGGCACGGACTTTTGCCCGTGTAGCACCGTTCGAACACGGTAAACAGGTGTTTTCACCGTAGGTGGACGGTAGATTACGGACCGTTGTTCGTGTATCTCCGTTCGAGGATGGTGAAAGGTAATTTTACCGTAAGTAGACGGTGAATAACGGACTTTTGTCCATAGATTACCATTCGAACACGGTAAAAAGTACTCCATTCGTGAATTTAACCGTGGGACATGGATTTTTATCCGTGACACCATGGTTATTTACGGTTCTACCATTAATTGTCGGTGTTTTGCGGACTTTTGTTCATAAATTCACCGTATTTTACGGTAAAGTTTCTTCTGATAAGTTGTGGCCATTTCTGCCCGTGTTTGCACGAAAGAAATCGGCCAAGACCCTGTTTTCCCGATGTCTGGTCGGGGAAGCGGTTTATTGGAGTTTTTGGAGTTGCGTTTCCGCACCGTCGGCCATGGTGTGCGGCCGGCGGGGCAGCACCCGGTTGGGGGTGCTCTTTGTGGGAACGGACACGGTGGTTCTAGGGAGGAAGGGGCCGTAGGGCGTGTCGCTACGGAAAAACCTCCAACCGGAGACTTTGTGACAGTGCGATCGCACCGTGGGGCCAATGTCACCGGTGGAGCACCATTATACGGTGAAGATGAGGTTGCGCTGACCCTGGCTGGGACAGGCGGACGGCCAAGGGCCGGCCTGTTAACCTCTACCACCTCCCGTCCAGTTGGACCAGGAGGTGGTTTCTTATGTGAAGAGGAGGAGGGGTACTGGTTGGGTGCCAGTTCGGTGGACACGGCATCATGGTTGGTGTCGATGACCGAAGAGCAACTCCGGTCGGTTGCCCGTGGGATTGACTGCCTGCGGTTGCAAGGCACGATTCCCATGGAAGGGTAATCGGAGTTTTCACCGTCACCCGTGCACCAGAGGGAGGCACGGAGGGAGGTGCCGTTGGCTCTGGCCGGGCAGATGCCTCCAGGAGGAGGAACTTGGACCGCTCCAGCGGGAGTCGGCCTTGGAGTTCCTCCACCCGTTCAGAGACCACGGGTCCACTTGGTGGATCCCATAGATGCTGATCCTGATGCTGACACTTCGGGGAACCACAGCAGGGCCGTGGATGCCTGCACCGGCAGTCCCGTCGGAGATTCAGGCGTTTGGGTTTTTCAACGCGGTTCACTCGTTCATTCGGTATGATGGACGAGAGGACATTATGCCTTTTCTCCAGCAGTTCGAAGCCAAAGCTAGGGCTCAGCGCTGGATGGATGAGGCCAGGTGCAGCTTCTTTACTTACCTGCTAGATGGTTCGGCTGAGGAACATTACGCCTGTTTGGTAAAGTTCAAGCCGAACCTGACCTGGCCAGAGCTGAGGCAGGCCATGCTTCACCGCTTTGGAACCAAGAATCAGGCTCAGGCCTGTTTCGACCGTTTCGAGGCCATGAAGCAAGGGCCTGCGGAATCGCTCCAGGCATTCTACTGATGCTTTATTGAGCTGGCTGAACGATTTTCTAATGGTGAGGACGTGTCTTGTCGACTCCTCCGGTACAAGAAGAAACTGCAGCCAGAGATTCGACTTTGACTTTGACTTCGACTTCGACTTCAACTTCGACTTTGACTTCGACTCTGACTTAAATTTCAACTTCAAATTCAACTTCAACTGTAACTTCAACTTCGACTTCGGCTTCGGCTAACTTTGGCTTCGAATCAGACTTCGACTTTTACTTTGGCTTCGAATCAGACTTCGACTTTTACTTTGGCTTCGAATCTGACTTCGAATCTGACTTTAACGTTGACTTCAACTTCAACTTTATTTTCAACATTGAATTCGACTTCAACTTTATTTTCAACTTTGAATTCGACTTTGACTTCGACTCTGACTTAAATTTCAACTTCAACTCCAACTTCAACTTTAACTCTGAATTAGACTTCAACTTCAACTTCAACTTCAACTTCAACTTCAAATTCAACTTCAATTTCAACTTCAACTTCAACTTCAACTTCAACTTCAATTCCAGCTTCAAACTCAACTTCAATTCCAGCTTCAAACTCAACTTCAATTCCAGCTTCAAACTCAACTTCAATTCGAGCTTCAAACTCAACTTCAACTTCAACTTCAACTTCAACTTTAAATTCTCTTTCAACTTCAAATTGAACTTCATCTTCAAATTGAACTTCAACTTCAAATTGAACTTCAACTTCAATTCCAACTTCAAACTCCACTTCAACTTCAACTTCATTTTCAACTTCAACTTTAACTTCAACTTCAATTTCAACTTCAACTTTGAATTCGACTTCATCTTTAATTTCAACTTCAACTTTAACTTCAACTTCAATTTCAACTTCAACTTTGAATTCGACTTCATCTTTAATTTCACCTTCGACTTCGACTTTGGCTTCGGCTTCGGCTTCGACTTCTTCGGCTTCGGCTTCGACTTTTTCGGCTTCGGCTTCGACTTCTTCGGCTTCGACTTCTTCGGCTTCGACTTCTTCGGCTTCGGCTTCTTCGGCTTCGGCTTCGGCTTCTTCGGCTTCGGCTTCGACTTCGACTTCGACTTCTTCGGCTTCGGCTTCGACTACTTCGGCTTCGACTACTTCGGCTTCGACTTCTTCGACTTCGACTTCGACTTCGACTTCGACTTCGACTTCTTCGACTTCTTCGACTTCTTCGGCTTCGACTTCGACTTCTTCGACTTCTTCGGCTTCGACTTCTTCGACTTCTTCGACTTCGACTTCGACTTCGACTTCGACTTCTTCGACTTCGACTTCTTCGACTTCGACTTCTTCGACTTCGACTTCTTCGACTTCTTCGGCTTCTTCGACTTCGACTTCGACTTCTTCGACTTCTTCGGCTTCTTCGACTTTGACTTCTTCGACTTCTTCGACTTCTTCGACTTCTTCGACTTCTTCGACTTCTTCGACTTCTTCGACTTCGACTTCTTCGACTTCGACTTCTTCGACTTCGACTTCTTCGACTTCGACTTCTTCGACTTCTTCGACTTCTTCGACTTCGACTTCTTCGACTTCTCCGACTTCTTCGACTTCTCCGACTTCTTCGACTTCTTCGACTTCTTCGACTTCTTCGACTTCGACTTCTTCGACTTCTTCGACTTCTTCGACTTCGACTTCTTCGACTTCTTCGACTTCTTCGACTTCTTCGACTTCGACTTCTTCGACTTCGACTTCTTCGACTTCGACTTCTTCGACTTCGACTTCTTCGACTTCTTCGACTTCTTCGACTTCGACTTCTTCGACTTCTTCGACTTCGACTTCTTCGACTTCGACTTCGACTTCTTCGACTTCTTCGACTTCGACTTCGACTTCGACTTCGACTTCGACTTCTTCGACTTCGACTTCGACTTCTTCGACTTCGACTTCTTCGACTTCGACTTCTTCGACTTCGACTTCTTCGACTTCTTCGACTTCGACTTCTTCGACTTCGACTTCTTCGACTTCGACTTCTTCGACTTCGACTTCTTCGACTTCGACTTCTTCGACTTCGACTTCTTCGACTTCGACTTCTTCGACTTCGACTTCTTCGACTTCGACTTCTTCGACTTCGACTTCTTCGACTTCGACTTCTTCGACTTCGACTTCTTCGACTTCGACTTCTTCGACTTCGACTTCTTCGACTTCGACTTCTTCGACTTCGACTTCTTCGACTTCGACTTCTTCGACTTCGACTTCTTCGACTTCGACTTCTTCGACTTCGACTTCTTCGACTTCGACTTCTTCGACTTCGACTTCTTCGACTTCGACTTCTTCGACTTCGACTTCTTCGACTTCGACTTCTTCGACTTCGACTTCTTCGACTTCGACTTCTTCGACTTCGACTTCTTCGACTTCGACTTCTTCGACTTCGACTTCTTCGACTTCGACTTCTTCGACTTCGACTTCTTCGACTTCGACTTCTTCGACTTCGACTTCTTCGACTTCGACTTCTTCGACTTCGACTTCTTCGACTTCGACTTCTTCGACTTCGACTTCTTCGACTTCGACTTCTTCGACTTCGACTTCTTCGACTTCGACTTCTTCGACTTCGACTTCTTCGACTTCGACTTCTTCGACTTCGACTTCTTCGACTTCGACTTCTTCGACTTCGACTTCTTCGACTTCGACTTCTTCGACTTCGACTTCTTCGACTTCGACTTCTTCGACTTCGACTTCTTCGACTTCGACTTCTTCGACTTCGACTTCTTCGACTTCGACTTCTTCGACTTCGACTTCTTCGACTTCGACTTCTTCGACTTCGACTTCTTCGACTTCGACTTCTTCGACTTCGACTTCTTCGACTTCGACTTCTTCGACTTCGACTTCTTCGACTTCGACTTCTTCGACTTCGACTTCTTCGACTTCGACTTCTTCGACTTCGACTTCTTCGACTTCGACTTCTTCGACTTCGACTTCTTCGACTTCGACTTCTTCGACTTCGACTTCTTCGACTTCGACTTCTTCGACTTCGACTTCTTCGACTTCGACTTCTTCGACTTCGACTTCTTCGACTTCGACTTCTTCGACTTCGACTTCTTCGACTTCGACTTCTTCGACTTCGACTTCTTCGACTTCGACTTCTTCGACTTCGACTTCTTCGACTTCGACTTCTTCGACTTCGACTTCTTCGACTTCGACTTCTTCGACTTCTTCGACTTCTTCGACTTCGACTTCTTCGACTTCTTCGACTTCGACTTCGACTTCGACTTCGACTTCGACTTCGACTTCGACTTCTTCGACTTCGACTTCGACTTCTTCGACTTCGACTTCGACTTCTTCGACTTCGACTTCGACTTCTTCGACTTCGACTTCGACTTCTTCGACTTCGACTTCTTCGACTTCGACTTCTTCGACTTCGACTTCTTCGACTTCGACTTCGACTTCTTCGACTTCGACTTCTTCGACTTCGACTTCTTCGACTTCGACTTCTTCGACTTCGACTTCTTCGACTTCGACTTCTTCGACTTCGACTTCTTCGACTTCGACTTCTTCGACTTCGACTTCTTCGACTTCGACTTCTTCGACTTCGACTTCTTCGACTTCGACTTCTTCGACTTCGACTTCTTCGACTTCGACTTCTTCGACTTCGACTTCTTCGACTTCGACTTCTTCGACTTCGACTTCTTCGACTTCGACTTCTTCGACTTCGACTTCTTCGACTTCGACTTCTTCGACTTCGACTTCTTCGACTTCGACTTCTTCGACTTCGACTTCTTCGACTTCGACTTCTTCGACTTCGACTTCTTCGACTTCGACTTCTTCGACTTCGACTTCTTCGACTTCGACTTCTTCGACTTCGACTTCTTCGACTTCGACTTCTTCGACTTCGACTTCTTCGACTTCGACTTCTTCGACTTCGACTTCTTCGACTTCGACTTCTTCGACTTCGACTTCTTCGACTTCGACTTCTTCGACTACGACTTCTTCGACTACGACTTCTTCGACTACGACTTCTTCGACTACGACTTCTTCGACTACGACTTCTTCGACTACGACTTCTTCGACTACGACTTCTTCGACTACGACTTCTTCGACTACGACTTCTTCGACTACGACTTCTTCGACTACGACTTCTTCGACTACGACTTCTTCGACTACGACTTCTTCGACTACGACTTCTTCGACTACGACTTCTTCGACTACGACTTCTTCGACTACGACTTCTTCGACTACGACTTCTTCGACTACGACTTCTTCGACTACGACTTCTTCGACTTGGACTTCTTCGACTTGGACTTCTTCGACTTGGACTTCTTCGACTACGACTTCTTCGACTACGACTTCTTCGACTTGGACTTCTTCGACTTGGACTTCTTCGACTTGGACTTCTTCGACTTGGACTTCTTCGACTTCGACTTCTTCGACTTCGACTTCTTCGACTTCGACTTCTTCGACTTCTTCGACTTCTTCGACTTCGACTTCGACTTCTTCGACTTCGACTTCTTCGACTTCGACTTCTTCGACTTCGACTTCTTCGACTTCGACTTCTTCGACTTCTTCGACTTCGACTTCTTCGACTTCGACTTCTTCGACTTCTTCGACTTCTTCGACTTCTTCGACTTCTTCGACTTCTTCGACTTCTTCGACTTCTTCGACTTCTTCGACTTCTTCGACTTCTTCGACTTCTTCGACTTCTTCGACTTCTTCGACTTCTTCGACTTCTTCGACTTCTTCGACTTCTTCGACTTCGACTTCTTCGACTTCGACTTCTTCGACTTCGACTTCTTCGACTTCGACTTCTTCGACTTCGACTTCTTCGACTTCGACTTCTTCGACTTCGACTTCTTCGACTTCGACTTCTTCGACTTCGACTTCTTCGACTTCGACTTCTTCGACTTCGACTTCTTCGACTTCGACTTCTTCGACTTCGACTTCTTCGACTTCGACTTCTTCGACTTCGACTTCTTCGACTTCGACTTCTTCGACTTCGACTTCTTCGACTTCGACTTCTTCGACTTCGACTTCTTCGACTTCGACTTCTTCGACTTCGACTTCTTCGACTTCGACTTCTTCGACTTCGACTTCTTCGACTTCGACTTCTTCGACTTCGACTTCTTCGACTTCGACTTCTTCGACTTCGACTTCTTCGACTTCGACTTCTTCGACTTCGACTTCTTCGACTTCGACTTCTTCGACTTCGACTTCTTCGACTTCGACTTCTTCGACTTCGACTTCTTCGACTTCGACTTCTTCGACTTCGACTTCTTCGACTTCGACTTCTTCGACTTCGACTTCTTCGACTTCGACTTCTTCGACTTCGACTTCTTCGACTTCGACTTCTTCGACTTCGACTTCTTCGACTTCGACTTCTTCGACTTCGACTTCTTCGACTTCGACTTCTTCGACTTCGACTTCTTCGACTTCGACTTCTTCGACTTCGACTTCTTCGACTTCGACTTCTTCGACTTCGACTTCTTCGACTTCGACTTCTTCGACTTCGACTTCTTCGACTTCGACTTCTTCGACTTCGACTTCTTCGACTTCGACTTCTTCGACTTCGACTTCTTCGACTTCGACTTCTTCGACTTCGACTTCTTCGACTTCGACTTCTTCGACTTCGACTTCTTCGACTTCGACTTCTTCGACTTCGACTTCTTCGACTTCGACTTCTTCGACTTCGACTTCTTCGACTTCGACTTCTTCGACTTCGACTTCTTCGACTTCGACTTCTTCGACTTCGACTTCTTCGACTTCGACTTCTTCGACTTCGACTTCTTCGACTTCTTCGACTTCTTCGACTTCGACTTCTTCGACTTCTTCGACTTCTTCGACTTCTTCGACTTCGACTTCGACTTCTTCGACTTCGACTTCTTCGACTTCGACTTCTTCGACTTCGACTTCTTCGACTTCGACTTCTTCGACTTCGACTTCTTCGACTTCGACTTCTTCGACTTCGACTTCTTCGACTTCGACTTCTTCGACTTCGACTTCTTCGACTTCGACTTCTTCGACTTCGACTTCTTCGACTTCGACTTCTTCGACTTCGACTTCGACTTCTTCGACTTCGACTTCTTCGACTTCGACTTCGACTTCTTCGACTTCGACTTCTTCGACTTCGACTTCTTCGACTTCGACTTCGACTTCTTCGTCTTCGACTTCTTCGTCTTCGACTTCGACTTCGACTTCTTCGACTTCGACTTCTTCGACTTCGACTTCTTCGACTTCGACTTCTTCGACTTCGACTTCGACTTCTTCGACTTCGACTTCTTCGACTTCGACTTCTTCGACTTCGACTTCTTCGACTTCGACTTCTTCGACTTCGACTTCGACTTCTTCGACTTCGACTTCTTCGACTTCGACTTCTTCGACTTCGACTTCTTCGACTTCGACTTCTTCGACTTCGACTTCTTCGACTTCGACTTCTTCGACTTCGACTTCTTCGACTTCGACTTCTTCGACTTCGACTTCTTCGACTTCGACTTCGACTTCTTCGACTTCGACTTCTTCGACTTCGACTTCTTCGACTTCGACTTCTTCGACTTCGACTTCTTCGACTTCGACTTCTTCGACTTCGACTTCTTCGACTTCGACTTCTTCGACTTCGACTTCTTCGACTTCGACTTCTTCGACTTCGACTTCTTCGACTTCGACTTCTTCGACTTCGACTTCTTCGACTTCGACTTCGACTTCTTCGACTTCGACTTCGACTTCTTCGACTTCGACTTCGACTTCTTCGACTTCGACTTCGACTTCTTCGACTTCGACTTCTTCGACTTCGACTTCGACTTCTTCGACTTCGACTTCGACTTCTTCGACTTCGACTTCTTCGACTTCGACTTCGACTTCTTCGACTTCGACTTCTTCGACTTCGACTTCGACTTCTTCGACTTCTTCGACTTCGACTTCTTCGACTTCGACTTCTTCGACTTCGACTTCTTCGACTTCGACTTCTTCGACTTCGACTTCTTCGACTTCGACTTCTTCGACTACGACTTCGACTTCGACTTCTTCGACTACGACTTCGACTTCTTCGACTACGACTTAGACTTCGACTTCTTCGACTACGACTTCGACTTCTTCGACTTCGACTTCTTCGACTACGACTTCTTCGACTACGACTTCTTCGACTTCGACTTCTTCGACTTCGACTTCTTCGACTTCGACTTCTTCGACTTCGACTTCTTCGACTACGACTTCTTCGACTACGACTTCTTCGACTACGACTTCTTCGACTACGACTTCTTCGACTTCGACTTCTTCGACTACGACTTCTTCGACTACGACTTCTTCGACTACGACTTCTTCGACTACGACTTCTTCGACTACGACTTCTTCGACTACGACTTCTTCGACTTGGACTTCTTCGACTTCGACTTCTTCGACTTCGACTTCTTCGACTACGACTTCTTCGACTACGACTTCTTCGACTTCGACTTCTTCGACTTCGACTTCTTCGACTTCGACTTCTTCGACTTCGACTTCTTCGACTTCGACTTCTTCGACTTCTTCGACTTCTTCGACTTCGACTTCGACTTCTTCGACTTCGACTTCTTCGACTTCGACTTCTTCGACTTCGACTTCTTCGACTTCTTCGACTTCTTCGACTTCGACTTCTTCGACTTCTTCGACTTCTTCGACTTCTTCGACTTCTTCGACTTCTTCGACTTCTTCGACTTCTTCGACTTCTTCGACTTCTTCGACTTCTTCGACTTCGACTTCTTCGACTTCGACTTATTCGACTTCGACTTATTCGACTTCGACTTATTCGACTTCGACTTATTCGACTTCGACTTATTCGACTTCGACTTATTCGACTTCGACTTATTCGACTTCGACTTATTCGACTTCGACTTATTCGACTTCGACTTATTCGACTTCGACTTATTCGACTTCGACTTATTCGACTTCGACTTATTCGACTTCGACTTATTCGACTTCGACTTCGACTTATTCGACTTCGACTTCGACTTATTCGACTTCGACTTCGACTTATTCGACTTCGACTTATTCGACTTCGACTTCGACTTATTCGACTTCGACTTCGACTTATTCGACTTCGACTTCGACTTCGACTTCGACTTCGACTTCGACTTCGACTTCGACTTCGACTTCGACTTCGACTTCGACTTCTTCGACTTCGACTTCGACTTCTTCGACTTCGACTTCTTCGACTTCGACTTCGACTTCTTCGACTTCGACTTCTTCGTCTTCGACTTCGACTTCGACTTCTTCGACTTCGACTTCGACTTCTTCGACTTCGACTTCGACTTCTTCGACTTCGACTTCGACTTCTTCGACTTCGACTTCTTCGACTTCGACTTCTTCGACTTCGACTTCTTCGACTTCGACTTCTTCGACTTCGACTTCGACTTCTTCGACTTCGACTTCGACTTCTTCGACTTCGACTTCTTCGACTTCGACTTCTTCGACTTCGACTTCTTCGACTTCGACTTTGACTTCTTCGACTTCGACTTCGACTTCTTCGACTTCTTCGACTTCTTCGACTTCTTCGACTTCGACTACTTCGACTTCGACTTCTTCGACTTCGACTTCTTCGACTTCGACTTCTTCGACTTCGACTTCTTCGACTTCGACTTCTTCGACTTCGACTTCTTCGACTTCGACTTCTTCGACTTCGACTTTTTCGACTTCGACTTCTTCGACTTCGACTTCGACTTCTTCGACTACGACTTCTTCGACTACGACTTCGACTTCGACTTCTTCTACTACGACTTCGACTTCTTCGACTTCGACTTCTTCGACTACTACTTCTTCGACTACGACTTCTTCGACTACGACTTCTTCGACTTCGACTTCTTCGACTTCGACTTCTTCGACTACGACTTCTTCGACTACGACTTCTTCGACTTCGACTTCTTCGACTTCGACTTGTTCGACTTCGACTTCTTCGACTTCGACTTCTTCGACTTCGACTTCTTCGACTTCGACTTGTTCGACTTCGACTTGTTCGACTTCGACTTCTTCGACTTCGACTTGTTCGACTTCGACTTCTTCGACTTCGACTTCTTCGACTTCGACTTCTTCGACTTCTTCGACTTCGACTTCTTCGACTTCGACTTCTTCGACTTCGACTTCTTCGACTTCGACTTCTTCGACTTCGACTTCTTCGACTTCGACTTCTTCGACTTCGACTTCTTCGACTTCGACTTCTTCGACTTCGACTTCTTCGACTTCGACTTCTTCGACTTCGACTTCTTCGACTTCGACTTCTTCGACTTCTTCGACTTCTTCGACTTCGAATTCTTCGACTTCTTCGACTTCGAATTCTTCGACTTCTTCGACTTCGAATTCTTCGACTTCTTCGACTTCGAATTCTTCGACTTCGAAATCTTCGACTTCTTCGACTTCGAATTCTTCGACTTCTTCGACTTCGAATTCTTCGACTTCTTCGACTTCGAATTCTTCGTCTTCTTCGACTTCGAATTCTTCGTCTTCTTCGACTTCGACTTCTTCGACTACGACTTCGACTTCTTCGACTTCGAATTCTTCGACTTCTTCGACTTCTTCGACTTCTTCGACTTCTTCGACTTCTTCGACTTCGACTTCTTCGACTTCGACTTCGACTTCTTCGACTTCGACTTCTTCGACTTCGACTTCGAATTCTTCGACTTCGACTTCGACTTCTTCGACTTCGACTTCGACTTCTTCGACTTCGACTTCTTCGACTTCGACTTCGACTTCTTCGACTTCGACTTCTTCGACTTCGACTTCTTCGACTTCGACTTCTTCGACTTCGACTTCGACTTCTTCGACTTCGACTTCGACTTCTTCGACTTCGACTTCTTCGACTTCGACTTCTTCGACTTCGACTTCGACTTCTTCGACTTCGACTTCGACTTCTTCGACTTCTTCGACTTCTTCGACTTCTTCGACTTCTTCGACTTCGACTACTTCGACTTCGACTTCTTCGACTTCGACTTCTTCGACTTCGACTTCTTCGACTTCGACTTCTTCGACTTCGACTTCTTCGACTTCGACTTCTTCGACTTCGACTTCTTCGACTTCGACTTCTTCGACTTCGACTTCTTCGACTTCGACTTCTTCGACTTCGACTTCTTCGACTTCGACTTCTTCGACTTCGACTTCGACTTCTTCGACTTCGACTTCTTCGACTTCGACTTCTTCGACTTCGACTTCTTCGACTTCGACTTCTTCGACTTCGACTTCGACTTCTTCGACTTCGACTTCTTCGACTTCGACTTCTTCGACTTCGACTTCGACTTCTTCGACTTCGACTTCGACTTCTTCGACTTCTTCGACTTCTTCGACTTCTTCGACTTCTTCGACTTCGACTACTTCGACTTCGACTTCTTCGACTTCGACTTCTTCGACTTCGACTTCTTCGACTTCGACTTCTTCGACTTCGACTTCTTCGACTTCGACTTCTTCGACTTCGACTTCTTCGACTTCGACTTCTTCGACTTCGACTTCTTCGACTTCTTCGACTTCGACTTCTTCGACTTCGACTTCTTCGACTTCGACTTCGACTTCTTCGACTACGACTTCTTCGACTTCGACTTCTTCGACTTCGACTTCTTCGACTTCGACTTCTTCGACTTCGACTTCTTCGACTTCGACTTCTTCGACTACGACTTCGACTTCTTCGACTTCTTCGACTACGACTTCGACTTCTTCGACTACGACTTCGACTTCTTCGACTACGACTTCGACTTCGACTTCTTCTACTACGACTTCGACTTCTTCGACTTCGACTTCTTCGACTACTACTTCTTCGACTACGACTTCTTCGACTACGACTTCTTCGACTTCGACTTCTTCGACTTCGACTTCTTCGACTTCGACTTCTTCGACTACGACTTCTTCGACTACGACTTCTTCGACTTCGACTTCTTCGACTTCGACTTGTTCGACTTCGACTTCTTCGACTTCGACTTCTTCGACTTCGACTTCTTCGACTTCGACTTGTTCGACTTCGACTTCTTCGACTTCGACTTCTTCGACTTCGACTTGTTCGACTTCGACTTGTTCGACTTCGACTTGTTCGACTTCGACTTCTTCGACTTCGACTTCTTCGACTTCGACTTCTTCGACTTCTTCGACTTCGACTTCTTCGACTTCGACTTCTTCGACTTCGACTTCTTCGACTTCGACTTCTTCGACTTCGACTTCTTCGTTTTCGACTTCTTCGACTTCGACTTCTTCGACTTCGACTTCTTCACTTCGACTTCTTCGACTTCGACTTCTTCGACTTCGACTTCTTCGACTTCGACTTCTTCGACTTCGACTTCTTCGACTTCTTCGACTTCGAATTCTTCGACTTCTTCGACTTCGAATTCTTCGACTTCTTCGACTTCGAATTCTTCGACTTCTTCGACTTCGAATTCTTCGACTTCGAAATCTTCGACTTCTTCGACTTCGAATTCTTCGACTTCTTCGACTTCGAATTCTTCGACTTCTTCGACTTCGAATTCTTCGTCTTCTTCGACTTCGAATTCTTCGTCTTCTTCGACTTCGACTTCTTCGACTACGACTTCGACTTCTTCGACTTCGAATTCTTCGACTTCTTCGACTTCTTCGACTTCTTCGACTTCTTCGACTTCTTCGACTTCGACTTCTTCGACTTCGACTTCGATTTCTTCGACTTCGACTTCTTCGACTTCGACTTCGAATTCTTCGACTTCGACTTCGAATTCTTCGACTTCTTCGACTTCGAATTCTTCGTCTTCTTCGACTTCGAATTCTTCGACTTCGACTTCTTCGACTACGACTTCTTCGACTACGACTTCGACTTCTTCGACTACGACTTCGACTTCTTCGACTACGACTTCGACTTCTTCGACTACGACTTCGACTTCTTCGACTACGACTTCGACTTCGACTTCTTCGACTACGACTTCTTCGACTACGACTTCGACTTCTTCGACTTCGACTTCTTCGACTACGACTTCTTCGACTACGACTTCTTCGACTTCGACTTCTTCGACTTCGACTTCTTCGACTTCGACTTCTTCGACTTCGACTTCTTCGACTTCGACTTCTTCGACTTCGACTTCTTCGACTTCGACTTCTTCGACATCTTCGACTTCGACTTCGACTTCTTCGACTTCGACTTCGACTTCTTCGACTTCGACTTCGACTTCTTCGACTTCGAATTCTTCGACTTCGACTTCTTCGACTTCTTCGACTTCGACTTCTTCGACTTCGACTTCTTCGACTTCGACTTCTTCGACTTCTTCGACTTCTTCGACTTCTTCGACTTCTTCGACTTCTTCGACTTCTTCGACTTCTTCGACTTCTTCGACTTCTTCGACTTCTTCGACTTCTTCGACTTCTTCGACTTCTTCGACTTCTTCGACTTCTTCGACTTCTTCGACTTCTTCGACTTCTTCGACTTCTTCGACTTCTTCGACTTCTTCGACTTCTTCGACTTCTTCGACTTCTTCGACTTCTTCGACTTATTCGACTTCGACTTATTCGACTTCGACTTATTCGACTTCGACTTATTCGACTTCGACTTATTCGACTTCGACTTATTCGACTTCGACTTATTCGACTTCGACTTATTCGACTTCGACTTATTCGACTTCGACTTATTCGACTTATTCGACTTATTCGACTTATTCGACTTATTCGACTTATTCGACTTATTCGACTTATTCGACTTATTCGACTTATTCGACTTATTCGACTTATTCGACTTATTCGACTTATTCGACTTCGACTTCGACTTCGACTCCTTCGACTTCGACTTCGACTTCGACTTCGACTTCGACTTCGACTTCGACTTCTTCGACTTCGACTTCGACTTCTTCGACTTCGACTTCTTCGACTTCGACTTCGACTTCTTCGACTTCGACTTCTTCGACTTCTTCGACTTCGACTTCGACTTCTTCGACTTCGACTTCTTCGACTTCGACTTCGACTTCTTCGACTTCTTCGACTTCGACTTCGACTTCGACTTCGACTTCGACTTCTTCGACTTCGACTTCTTCGACTTCTTCGACTTCGACTTCTTCGACTTCGACTTCTTCGACTTCGACTTCTTCGACTTCTTCGACTTCGACTTCTTCGACTTCGACTTCTTCGACTTCGACTTCTTCGACTTCTTCGACTTCTTCGACTTCTTCGACTTCTTCGACTTCTTCGACTTCTTCGACTTCTTCGACTTCTTCGACTTCTTCGACTTCTTCGACTTCTTCGACTTCTTCGACTTCTTCGACTTCTTCGACTTCTTCGACTTCTTCGACTTCTTCGACTTCTTCGACTTCTTCGACTTCTTCGACTTCTTCGACTTCTTCGACTTATTCGACTTCGACTTATTCGACTTCGACTTATTCGACTTCGACTTATTCGACTTCGACTTATTCGACTTCGACTTATTCGACTTCGACTTATTCGACTTCGACTTATTCGACTTCGACTTATTCGACTTCGACTTATTCGACTTCGACTTATTCGACTTCGACTTATTCGACTTCGACTTATTCGACTTATTCGACTTATTCGACTTATTCGACTTATTCGACTTATTCGACTTATCCGACTTATTCGACTTATTCGACTTATTCGACTTATTCGACTTATTCGACTTATTCGACTTATTCGACTTATTCGACTTATTCGACTTATTCGACTTCGACTTCGACTTCGACTCCTTCGACTTCGACTTCGACTTCGACTTCGACTTCTTCGACTTCGACTTCGACTTCTTCGACTTCGACTTCGACTTCTTCGACTTCGACTTCTTCGACTTCTTCGACTTCGACTTCGACTTCTTCGACTTCGACTTCGACTTCTTCGACTTCGACTTCGACTTCTTCGACTTCTTCGACTTCGACTTCGACTTCGACTTCGACTTCGACTTCTTCGACTTCGACTTCTTCGACTTCTTCGACTTCGACTTCTTCGACTTCTTCGACTTCGACTTCTTCGACTTCTTCGACTTCGACTTCTTCGACTTCGACTTCGACTTCTTCGACTTCGACTTCTTCGACTTCTTCGACTTCTTCGACTTCGACTTCTTCGACTTCTTCGACTTCTTCGACTTCTTCGACTTCTTCGACTTCTTCGACTTCTTCGACTTCGACTTCTTCGACTTCGACTTCTTCGACTTCGACTTCTTCGACTTCGACTTCTTCGACTTCGACTTCTTCGACTTCGACTTCTTCGATTTCGACTTCTTCGACTTCGACTTCGACTTCTTCGACTTCGACTTCTTCGACTTCTTCGACTTCGACTTCTTCGACTTCGACTTCTTCGACTTCGACTTCTTCGACTTCGACTTCTTCGACTTCGACTTCTTCGACTTCGACTTCTTCGACTTCGACTTCTTCGACTTCGACTTCTTCGACTTCGACTTCTTCGACTACGACTTCGACTTCTTCGACTACGACTTCTTCGACTTCGACTTCTTCGACTTCGACTTCTTCGACTACGACTTCTTCGACTACGACTTCGACTTCTTCGACTACGACTTCGACTTCTTCGACTACGACTTCGACTTTGACTTCTTCGACTACGACTTCGACTTCTTCGACTTCGACTTCTTCGACTACGACTTCTTCGACTACGACTTCTTCGACTTCGACTTCTTCGACTTCGACTTCTTCGACTTCGACTTCTTCGACTACGACTTCTTCGACTACGACTTCTTCGACTTCGACTTCTTCGACTTCGACTTCTTCGACTTCGACTTCTTCGACTTCGACTTCTTCGACTTCTTCGACTTCTTCGACTTCGACTTCTTCGACTTCGACTTCTTCGACTTCGACTTCTTCGACTTCGACTTCTTCGACTTCGACTTGTTCGACTTCGACTTGTTCGACTTCGACTTGTTCGACTTCGACTTGTTCCACTTCGACTTGTTCGACTTCGACTTGTTCGACTTCGACTTCTTCGACTTCGACTTCTTCGACTTCGACTTCTTCGACTTCGACTTCGACTTCTTCGACTTCGACTTCTTCGACTTCGACTTCTTCGACTTCGACTTCTTCGACTTCGACTTCTTCGACTTCGACTTCTTCGACTTCGACTTCTTCGACTTCGACTTCTTCGACTTCGACTTCTTCGACTTCGACTTCTTCGACTTCGAATTCTTCGACTTCTTCGACTTCGAAATCTTCGACTTCTTCGACTTCGAATTCTTCGACTTCTTCGACTTCGAATTCTTCGACTTCTTCGACTTCGAATTCTTCGAGTTCTTCGACTTCGAATTCTTCGACTTCTTCGACTTCGAATTCTTCGACTTCTTCGACTTCGAATTCTTCGACTTCTTCGACTTCGAATTCTTCGACTTCTTCGACTTCGAATTCTTCGACTTCTTCGACTTCGAATTCTTCGACTTCTTCGACTTCGAATTCTTCGACTTCTTCGACTTCGAATTCTTCGACTTTTTCGACTTCGACTTCTTCGACTACGACTTCGACTTCTTCGACGACTTAGACTTCTTCGACGACTTCGAATTCTTCGACTTCGAATTCTTCGACTTCGAATTCTTCGACTTCGAATTCTTCGACTTCTTCGACTTCGACTTCGACTTCTTCGACTTCGACTTCGACTTCTTCGACTTCGACTTCGACTTCTTCGACTTCGACTTCGAATTCTTCGACTTCGACTTCGAATTCTTCGACTTCTTCGACTTCGAATTCTTCGACTTCTTCGACTTTGACTTCTTCGACTTTGACTTCTTCGACTACTTCGACTTCGACTTCTTCGACTTCGACTTCGACTTCTTCGACTACGACTTCTTCGACTACGACTTCGACTTCTTCGACTACGACTTCGACTTCTTCGACTACGACTTCGACTTCTTCGACTATGACTTCGACTTCGACGTCTTCGACTACGACTTCGACTTCTTCGACTACGACTTCGACTTCTTCGACTTCGACTTCTTCGACTACGACTTCTTCGACTACGACTTCTTCGACTACGACTTCTTCGACTACGACTTCTTCGACTACGACTTCTTCGACTTCGACTTCTTCGACTTCGACTTCTTCGACTTCGACTTCTTCGACTTCGACTTCTTCGACTTCGACTTCTTCGACTTCGACTTCTTCGACTTCGACTTCTTCGACTTCGACTTCTTCGACTTCGACTTCTTCGACTTCGACTTCTTCGACTTCGACTTCTTCGACTTCGACTTGTTCGACTTCGACTTGTTCGACTTCGACTTGTTCGACTTCGACTTCTTCGACTTCGACTTCTTCGACTTCGACTTCTTCGACTTCGACTTCTTCGACTTCGACTTCTTCGACTTCGACTTCTTCGACTTCGACTTCTTCGACTTCGACTTCTTCGACTTCGACTTCTTCGACTTCGACTTCTTCGACTTCGACTTCTTCGACTTCGACTTCTTCGACTTCGACTTCTTCGACTTCGACTTCTTCGACTTCGACTTCTTCGACTTCGACTTCTTCGACTTCTTCGACTTCGACTTCTTCGACTTCGACTTCTTCGACTTCTTCGACTTCTTCGACTTCTTCGACTTCTTCGACTTCTTCGACTTCTTCGACTTCTTCGACTTCTTCGACTTCTTCGACTTCTTCGACTTCTTCGACTTCTTCGACTTCGAATTCTTCGACTTCTTCGACTTCTTCGACTTCGAATTCTTCGACTTCTTCGACTTCTTCGACTTCGAATTCTTCGACTTCTTCGACTTCGAATTCTTCGACTTCTTCGACTTCGAATTCTTCGACTTCTTCGACTTCGAATTCTTCGACTTCTTCGACTTCGAATTCTTCGACTTCTTCGACTTCTTCGACTTCGAATTCTTCGACTTCGAATTCTTCGACTTCTTCGACTTCTTCGACTTCGAATTCTTCGACTTCTTCGACTTCGAATTCTTCGACTTCGAATTCTTCGACTTCTTCGACTTCGAATTCTTCGACTTCTTCGACTTCTTCGACTTCTTCGACTTCTTCGACTTCGACTTCTTCGACTTCGACTTCTTCGACTTCTTCGACTTCGACTTCTTCGACTACGACTTCGACTTCTTCGACTACTTAGACTTCTTCGACTACTTAGACTTCTTCGACTACTTAGACTTCTTCGACTACTTAGACTTCTTCGACTACTTAGACTTCTTCGACTTCTTCGACTTCTTCGACTTCTTCGACTTCTTCGACTTCTTCGACTTCTTCGACTTCGACTTCTTCGACTTCGACTTCGACTTCTTCGACTTCGACTTCGAATTGTTCGACTTCGACTTCGAATTGTTCGACTTCGACTTCGAATTCTTCGACTTCTTCGACTTCGAATTCTTCGACTTCTTCGACTTCGACTTCTTCGACTACTTCGACTTCGACTTCTTCGACTTCGACTTCGACTTCTTCGACTTCGACTTCTTCGACTTCGACTTCTTCGACTTCGACTTCTTCGACTTCGACTTCTTCGACTTCGACTTCTTCGACTTCTTCGACTTTGACTTCTTCGACTTCGACTTCTTCGACTTCGAATTCTTCGACTTCTTCGACTACTTCGACTACTTCGACTACTTCGACTTCTTCGACTACTTTGACTTCGACTACTTCGACTTCTTCGACTTCGACTTCTTCGACTTCGACTTCGACTTCTTCGACTACTTCGACTTCGACTACTTCGACTTCGACTTCGACTTCTTCGACTTCGACTTCGACTTCTTCGACTTCTTCGACTTCTTCGACTTCGACTTCTTCGACTTCGACTTCTTCGACTTCGACTTCTTCGACTTCGACTTCTTCGACTTCGACTTCTTCGACTTCGACTTCTTCGACTTCGACTTCTTCGACTTCGACTTCTTCGACTTCGACTTCTTCGACTTCGACTTCTTCGACTTCGACTTCTTCGACTTCGACTTCTTCGACTTCGACTTCTTCGACTTCGACTTCTTCGACTTCGACTTCGACTTCGACTTCGACTTCGACTTCGACTTCGACTTCGACTTCGACTTCGACTTCGACTTCTTCGACTTCGACTTCGAATTCTTCGAATTCTTCGACTTCGAATTCTTCGAATTCTTCGACTTCTTCGACTTCGACTTCTTCGACTTCTTCGACTTCGACTTCTTCGACTACTTAGACTTCTTCGACTTCTTCGACTACTTAGACTTCTTCGACTTCTTCGACTACTTAGACTTCTTCGACTACTTCGACTTCTTCGACTACTTAGACTTCTTCGACTACTTCGACTTCTTCGACTTCGAATTCTTCGACTTCTTCGACTACTTCGACTTCGACTTCTTCGACTTCGACTTCGACTTCGACTTCTTCGACTTCGACTTCTTCGACTTCGACTTCTTCGACTTCGACTTCTTCGACTTCGACTTCTTCGACTTCGACTTCTTCGACTTCGACTTCTTCGACTTCGACTTCTTCGACTTCGACTTCTTCGACTTCGACTTCTTCGACTTCGACTTCTTCGACTTCGACTTCTTCGACTTCGACTTCTTCGACTTCGACTTCTTCGACTTCGACTTCTTCGACTTCGACTTCTTCGACTTCGACTTCTTCGACTTCGACTTCTTCGACTTCGACTTCTTCGACTTCGACTTCTTCGACTTCGACTTCTTCGACTTCGACTTCTTCGACTTCGACTTCTTCGACTTCGACTTCTTCGACTTCGACTTCTTCGACTTCGACTTCTTCGACTTCGACTTCTTCGACTTCGACTTCTTCGACTTCGACTTCTTCGACTTCGACTTCTTCGACTTCGACTTCTTCGACTTCGACTTCTTCGACTTCGACTTCTTCGACTTCGACTTCTTCGACTTCGACTTCTTCGACTTCGACTTCTTCGACTTCGACTTCTTCGACTTCGACTTCTTCGACTTCGACTTCTTCGACTTCGACTTCTTCGACTTCGACTTCTTCGACTTCGACTTCTTCGACTTCGACTTCTTCGACTTCGACTTCTTCGACTTCGACTTCTTCGACTTCGACTTCTTCGACTTCGACTTCTTCGACTTCGACTTCTTCGACTTCGACTTCTTCGACTTCGACTTCTTCGACTTCGACTTCTTCGACTTCGACTTCTTCGACTTCGACTTCTTCGACTTCGACTTCTTCGACTTCGACTTCTTCGACTTCGACTTCTTCGACTTCGACTTCTTCGACTTCGACTTCTTCGACTTCGACTTCTTCGACTTCGACTTCTTCGACTTCGACTTCTTCGACTTCGACTTCTTCGACTTCGACTTCTTCGACTTCGACTTCTTCGACTTCGACTTCTTCGACTTCGACTTCTTCGACTTCGACTTCTTCGACTTCGACTTCTTCGACTTCGACTTCTTCGACTTCGACTTCTTCGACTTCGACTTCTTCGACTTCGACTTCTTCGACTTCGACTTCTTCGACTTCGACTTCTTCGACTTCGACTTCTTCGACTTCGACTTCTTCGACTTCGACTTCTTCGACTTCGACTTCTTCGACTTCGACTTCTTCGACTTCGACTTCTTCGACTTCGACTTCTTCGACTTCGACTTCTTCGACTTCGACTTCTTCGACTTCGACTTCTTCGACTTCGACTTCTTCGACTTCGACTTCTTCGACTTCGACTTCTTCGACTTCGACTTCTTCGACTTCGACTTCGACTTCTTCGACTTCGACTTCGACTTCGACTTCGACTTCTTCGACTTCGACTTCTTCGACTTCGACTTCTTCGACTTCGACTTCTTCGACTTCGACTTCTTCGACTTCGACTTCTTCGACTTCGACTTCTTCGACTTCGACTTCTTCGACTTCGACTTCTTCGACTTCGACTTCGACTTCTTCGACTTCTTCGACTTCTTCGACTTCGACTTCGACTTCGACTTCTTCGACTTCGACTTCTTCGACTTCGACTTCTTCGACTTCGACTTCTTCGACTTCGACTTCGACTTCGACTTCTTCGACTTCGACTTCTTCGACTTCTTCGACTTCGACTTCTTCGACTTCGACTTCTTCGACTTCGACTTCTTCGACTTCGACTTCTTCGACTTCGACTTCTTCGACTTCGACTTCTTCGACTTCGACTTCGACTTCTTCGACTTCGACTTCTTCGACTTCGACTTCGACTTCGACTTCTTCGACTTCGACTTCTTCGACTTCGACTTCTTCGACTTCGACTTCTTCGACTTCGACTTCTTCGACTTCGACTTCTTCGACTTCGACTTCTTCGACTTCGACTTCTTCGACTTCGACTTCGACTTCTTCGACTTCGACTTCGACTTCTTCGACTTCGACTTCGACTTCGACGACTTCGACTTCTTCGACTTCGACTTCTTCGACTTCGACTTCTTCGACTTCGACTTCTTCGACTTCGACTTCTTCGACTTCGACTTCTTCGACTTCGACTTCTTCGACTTCGACTTCTTCGACTTCGACTTCTTCGACTTCGACTTCTTCGACTACGACTTCGACTTCGACTTCTTCGACTACGACTTCGACTTCTTCGACTACGACTTCGACTTCGACTTCTTCGACTACGACTTCGACTTCTTCGACTTCGACTTCTTCGACTACGACTTCTTCGACTACGACTTCTTCGACTTCGACTTCTTCGACTTCGACTTCTTCGACTTCGACTTCTTCGACTTCGACTTCGACTTCTTCGACTTCGACTTCTTCGACTTCGACTTCTTCGACTTCGACTTCTTCGACTTCGACTTCTTCGACTTCGACTTCTTCGACTTCGACTTCTTCGACTTCGACTTCGACTTCTTCGACTTCGACTTCGACTTCTTCGACTTCGACTTCGACTTCGACTTCGACTTCGACTTCGACTTCTTCGACTTCGACTTCTTCGACTTCGACTTCTTCGACTTCGACTTCTTCGACTTCGACTTCTTCGACTTCGACTTCTTCGACTTCGACTTCTTCGACTTCGACTTCTTCGACTTCGACTTCTTCGACTTCGACTTCTTCGACTTCGACTTCTTCGACTTCGACTTCGACTTCTTCGACTTCTTCGACTTCTTCGACTTCGACTTCGACTTCGACTTCTTCGACTTCGACTTCTTCGACTTCGACTTCTTCGACTTCGACTTCTTCGACTTCGACTTCGACTTCGACTTCTTCGACTTCGACTTCTTCGACTTCTTCGACTTCGACTTCTTCGACTTCTTCGACTTCGACTTCTTCGACTTCGACTTCTTCGACTTCGACTTCTTCGACTTCGACTTCTTCGACTTCGACTTCTTCGACTTCGACTTCGACTTCTTCGACTTCGACTTCTTCGACTTCGACTTCGACTTCGACTTCGACTTCGACTTCTTCGACTTCGACTTCTTCGACTTCGACTTCTTCGACTTCGACTTCTTGGACTTCGACTTCTTCGACTTCGACTTCTTCGACTTCGACTTCTTCGACTTCGACTTCTTCGACTTCGACTTCTTCGACTTCGACTTCTTCGACTTCGACTTCTTCGACTTCGACTTCGACTTCTTCGACTTCGACTTCGACTTCTTCGACTTCGACTTCGACTTCGACGACTTCGACTTCTTCGACTTCGACTTCTTCGACTTCGACTTCTTCGACTTCGACTTCTTCGACTTCGACTTCTTCGACTTCGACTTCTTCGACTTCGACTTCTTCGACTTCGACTTCTTCGACTTCGACTTCTTCGACTACGACTTCGACTTCGACTTCTTCGACTACGACTTCGACTTCTTCGACTACGACTTCGACTTCGACTTCTTCGACTACGACTTCGACTTCTTCGACTTCGACTTCTTCGACTACGACTTCTTCGACTACGACTTCTTCGACTTCGACTTCTTCGACTTCGACTTCTTCGACTTCGACTTCTTCGACTTCGACTTCTTCGACTTCGACTTCTTCGACTACGACTTCTTCGACTACGACTTCTTCGACTACGACTTCTTCGACTACGACTTCTTCGACTACGACTTCTTCGACTACGACTTCTTCGACTACGACTTCTTCGACTACGACTTCTTCGACTACGACTTCTTCGACTACGACTTCTTCGACTTCGACTTCTTCGACTTGGACTTCTTCGACTTCGACTTCTTCGACTTCGACTTCTTCGACTACGACTTCTTCGACTACGACTTCTTCGACTTCGACTTCTTCGACTTCGACTTCTTCGACTTCGACTTCTTCGACTTCGACTTCTTCGACTTCGACTTCTTCGACTTCTTCGACTTCGACTTCGACTTCTTCGACTTCGACTTCTTCGACTTCGACTTCTTCGACTTCGACTTCTTCGACTTCGACTTCTTCGACTTCGACTTCTTCGACTTCTTCGACTTCTTCGACTTCTTCGACTTCTTCGACTTCTTCGACTTCTTCGACTTCTTCGACTTCTTCGACTTTTTCGACTTCTTCGACTTCTTCGACTTCTTCGACTTCTTCGACTTCTTCGACTTCTTCGACTTCTTCGACTTCTTCGACTTCTTCGACTTCTTCGACTTCTTCGACTTCTTCGACTTCGACTTCTTCGACTTCGACTTCTTCGACTTCGACTTCTTCGACTTCGACTTCTTCGACTTCGACTTCTTCGACTTCGACTTCTTCGACTTCGACTTCTTCGACTTCGACTTCTTCGACTTCTTCGGCTTCTTCGACTTCGACTTCGACTTCTTCGACTTCTTCGGCTTCTTCGACTTCTTCGACTTCTTCGACTTCTTCGACTTCTTCGTCTTCGACTTCTTCGACTTCGACTTCTTCGACTTCGACTTCTTCGACTTCTTCGACTTTGACTTCTTCGACTTCTCCGACTTCTTCGACTTCTTCGACTTCTTCGACTTCTTCGACTTCGACTTCTTCGACTTCTTCGACTTCGACTTCTTCGACTTCTTCGACTTCTTCGACTTCGACTTCTTCGACTTCTTCGACTTCGACTTCAACTTCTTCGACTTCTTCGACTTCTTCGACTTCTTCGACTTCTTCGACTTCGACTTCGACTTCGACTTCTTCGACTTCGACTTCGACTTCTTCGACTTCGACTTCTTCGACTTCGACTTCTTCGACTTCGACTTCTTCGACTTCGACTTCTTCGACTTCGACTTCTTCGACTTCGACTTCTTCGACTTCGACTTCTTCGACTTCGACTTCTTCGACTTCGACTTCTTCGACTTCGACTTCTTCGACTTCGACTTCTTCGACTTCGACTTCTTCGACTTCGACTTCTTCGACTTCGACTTCTTCGACTTCGACTTCTTCGACTTCGACTTCTTCGACTTCGACTTCTTCGACTTCGACTTCTTCGACTTCGACTTCTTCGACTTCGACTTCTTCGACTTCGACTTCTTCGACTTCGACTTCTTCGACTTCGACTTCTTCGACTTCGACTTCTTCGACTTCGACTTCTTCGACTTCGACTTCTTCGACTTCGACTTCTTCGACTTCGACTTCTTCGACTTCGACTTCTTCGACTTCGACTTCTTCGACTTCGACTTCTTCGACTTCGACTTCTTCGACTTCGACTTCTTCGACTTCGACTTCTTCGACTTCGACTTCTTCGACTTCGACTTCTTCGACTTCGACTTCTTCGACTTCGACTTCTTCGACTTCGACTTCTTCGACTTCGACTTCTTCGACTTCGACTTCTTCGACTTCGACTTCTTCGACTTCGACTTCTTCGACTTCGACTTCTTCGACTTCGACTTCGACTTCGACTTCTTCGACTTCGACTTCTTCGACTTCGACTTCTTCGACTTCGACTTCGACTTCTTCGACTTCGACTTCGACTTCTTCGACTTCGACTTCTTCGACTTCGACTTCTTCGACTTCGACTTCTTCGACTTTGACTTCTTCGACTTCGACTTCTTCGACTTCGACTTCGACTTCTTCGACTTCGACTTCGACTTCGACTTCGACTTCGACTTCGACTTCTTCGACTTCGACTTCTTCGACTTCGACTTCTTCGACTTCGACTTCTTCGACTTCGACTTCTTCGACTTCGACTTCTTCGACTTCGACTTCTTCGACTTCGACTTCGACTTCTTCGACTTCGACTTCGACTTCTTCGACTTCGACTTCTTCGACTTCGACTTCGACTTCTTCGACTTCGACTTCGACTTCTTCGACTTCGACTTCTTCGACTTCGACTTCGACTTCTTCGACTTCGACTTCTTCGACTTCGACTTCTTCGACTTCGACTTCTTCGACTTCGACTTCTTCGACTTCGACTTCTTCGACTTCGACTTCTTCGACTTCGACTTCTTCGACTTTTTCGACTTCGACTTCTTCGACTTCTTCGACTTCGACTTCTTCGACTTCGACTTCTTCGACTTCGACTTCTTCGACTTCGACTTCTTCGACTTCGACTTCTTCGACTTCGACTTCTTCGACTTCGACTTCTTCGACTTCGACTTCTTCGACTTCGACTTCTTCGACTTCGACTTCGACTTCTTCGACTTCGACTTCTTCGACTTCGACTTCGACTTCGACTTCGACTTCGACTTCGACTTCTTCGACTTCGACTTCTTCGACTTCGACTTCTTCGACTTCGACTTCTTCGACTTCGACTTCTTCGACTTCGACTTCTTCGACTTCGACTTCTTCGACTTCGACTTCTTCGACTTCGACTTCGACTTCTTCGACTTCGACTTCGACTTCTTCGACTTCGACTTCGACTTCTTCGACTTCGACTTCGACTTCTTCGACTTCGACTTCTTCGACTTCGACTTCGACTTCTTCGACTTCGACTTCGACTTCTTCGACTTCGACTTCTTCGACTTCGACTTCGACTTCTTCGACTTCGACTTCTTCGACTTCGACTTCTTCGACTTCGACTTCTTCGACTTCGACTTCTTCGACTTCGACTTCTTCGACTTCGACTTCTTCGACTTCGACTTCTTCGACTACGACTTCGACTTCGACTTCTTCGACTACGACTTCGACTTCTTCGACTACGACTTAGACTTCGACTTCTTCGACTACGACTTCGACTTCTTCGACTTCGACTTCTTCGACTACGACTTCTTCGACTACGACTTCTTCGACTTCGACTTCTTCGACTTCGACTTCTTCGACTTCGACTTCTTCGACTTCGACTTCTTCGACTACGACTTCTTCGACTACGACTTCTTCGACTACGACTTCTTCGACTACGACTTCTTCGACTTCGACTTCTTCGACTACGACTTCTTCGACTACGACTTCTTCGACTACGACTTCTTCGACTACGACTTCTTCGACTACGACTTCTTCGACTTCGACTTCTTCGACTTGGACTTCTTCGACTTCGACTTCTTCGACTTCGACTTCTTCGACTACGACTTCTTCGACTACGACTTCTTCGACTTCTACTTCTTCGACTTCGACTTCTTCGACTTCGACTTCTTCGACTTCGACTTCTTCGACTTCGACTTCTTCGACTTCGACTTCTTTGACTTCTTCGACTTCGACTTCGACTTCTTCGACTTCGACTTCTTCGACTTCGACTTCTTCGACTTCGACTTCTTCGACTTCGACTTCTTCGACTTCGACTTCTTCGACTTCGACTTCTTCGACTTCGACTTCTTCGACTTCTTCGACTTCTTCGACTTCTTCGACTTCTTCGACTTCTTCGACTTCTTCGACTTCTTCGACTTCTTCGACTTCTTCGACTTCTTCGACTTTTTCGACTTCTTCGACTTCTTCGACTTCTTCGACTTCTTCGACTTCTTCGACTTCTTCGACTTCTTCGACTTCTTCGACTTCTTCGACTTCTTCGACTTCTTCGACTTCTTCGACTTCTTCGACTTCTTCGACTTCGACTTCTTCGACTTATTCGACTTCGACTTATTCGACTTCGACTTATTCGACTTCGACTTATTCGACTTCGACTTATTCGACTTCGACTTATTCGACTTCGACTTCGACTTATTCGACTTCGACTTCGACTTATTCGACTTCGACTTCGACTTATTCGACTTCGACTTCGACTTATTCGACTTCGACTTCGACTTATTCGACTTCGACTTCGACTTCGACTTCGACTTCGACTTCGACTTCGACTTCGACTTCGACTTCGACTTCGACTTCGACTTCTTCGACTTCGACTTCGACTTCTTCGACTTCGACTTCTTCGTCTTCGACTTCGACTTCGACTTCTTCGACTTCGACTTCGACTTCTTCGACTTCGACTTCGACTTCTTCGACTTCGACTTCTTCGACTTCGACTTCTTCGACTTCGACTTCTTCGACTTCGACTTCGACTTCTTCGACTTCGACTTCTTCGACTTCGACTTCTTCGACTTCGACTTCTTCGACTTCGACTTCTTCGACTTCGACTTCGACTTCTTCGACTTCGACTTCGACTTCTTCGACTTCGACTTCTTCGACTTCGACTTCGACTTCTTCGACTTCGACTTCGACTTCTTCGACTTCTTCGACTTCTTCGACTTCTTCGACTTCTTCGACTTCTTCGACTTCTTCGACTTCGACTACTTCGACTTCGACTTCTTCGACTTCGACTTCTTCGACTTCGACTTCTTCGACTTCGACTTCTTCGACTTCGACTTCTTCGACTTCGACTTCTTCGACTTCGACTTCTTCGACTTCTTCGACTTCGACTTCTTCGACTTCGTCTTCTTCGACTTCGACTTCTTCGACTTCGACTTCTTCGACTTCGACTTCTTCGACTTCGACTTCGACTTCTTCGACTTCGACTTCTTCGACTTCGACTTCTTCGACTACGACTTCGACTTCTTCGACTACGACTTCGACTTCTTCGACTACGACTTCGACTTCGACTTCTTCTACTACGACTTCGACTTCTTCGACTTCGACTTCTTCGACTACTACTTCTTCGACTACGACTTCTTCGACTACGACTTCTTCGACTTCGACTTCTTCGACTTCGACTTCTTCGACTACGACTTCTTCGACTACGACTTCTTCGACTACGACTTCTTCGACTTCGACTTCTTCGACTTCGACTTGTTCGACTTCGACTTCTTCGACTTCGACTTCTTCGACTTCGACTTCTTCGACTTCGACTTCTTCGACTTCGACTTGTTCGACTTCGACTTGTTCGACTTCGACTTGTTCGACTTCGACTTGTTCGACTTCGACTTCTTCGACTTCGACTTCTTCGACTTCGACTTCTTCGACTTCTTCGACTTCGACTTCTTCGACTTCGACTTCTTCGACTTCGACTTCTTCGACTTCGACTTCGACTTCTTCGACTTCGACTTCTTCGACTTCGACTTCTTCGACTTCGATTCTTCGACTTCGACTTCTTCGACTTCGACTTCTTCGACTTCGACTTCTTCGACTTCTTCGACTTCGACTTCTTCGACTTCTTCGACTTCGAATTCTTCGACTTCTTCGACTTCGAATTCTTCGACTTCTTCGACTTCGAATTCTTCGACTTCTTCGACTTCGAATTCTTCGACTTCTTCGACTTCGAATTCTTCGACTTCGAAATCTTCGACTTCTTCGACTTCGAATTCTTCGACTTCTTCGACTTCGAATTCTTCGACTTCTTCGACTTCGAATTCTTCGTCTTCTTCGACTTCGACTTCTTCGACTACGACTTCGACTTCTTCGACTACTTAGACTTCTTCGACGACTTCGAAATCTTCGACTTCGAATTCTTCGACTTCTTCGACTTCTTCGACTTCTTCGACTTCTTAGACTTCTTCGACTTCGACTTCTTCGACTTCGACTTCGACTTCTTCGACTTCGACTTCTTCGACTTCGACTTCGAATTCTTCGACTTCGACTTCGAATTCTTCGACTTCTTCGACTTCGAATTCTTCGACTTCGACTTCTTCGACTACGACTTCTTCGACTACGACTTCGACTTCTTCGACTACGACTTCGACTTCTTCGACTACGACTTCGACTTCTTCGACTACGACTTCGACTTCTTCGACTACGACTTCGACTTCTTCGACTACGACTTCGACTTCGACTTCTTCGACTACGACTTCTTCGACTACGACTTCTTCGACTACGACTTCGACTTCTTCGACTTCGACTTCTTCGACTACGACTTCTTCGACTACGACTTCTTCGACTTCGACTTCTTCGACTTCGACTTCTTCGACTTCGACTTCTTCGACTTCGACTTCTTCGACTTCGACTTCTTCGACTTCGACTTCTTCGACTTCGACTTCTTCGACTTCGACTTCTTCGACTTCGACTTCTTCGACTTCGACTTCTTCGACTTCGACTTCTTCGACTTCGACTTCGACTTCTTCGACTTCGACTTCGACTTCTTCGACTTCGAATTCTTCGACTTCGACTTCTTCGACTTCGAATTCTTCGACTTCGAATTCTTCGACTTCTTCGACTTCTTCGACTTCTTCGACTTCTTCGACTTCTTCGACTTCGACTTCTTCGACTTCGACTTCTTCGACTTCTTCGACTTCTTCGACTTCTTCGACTTCTTCGACTTCTTCGACTTCTTCGACTTCTTCGACTTCTTCGACTTCTTCGACTTCTTCGACTTCTTCGACTTCTTCGACTTCTTCGACTTCTACGACTTCTTCGACTTCTTCGACTTCTTCGACTTCTTCGACTTCTTCGACTTCTTCGACTTCTTCGACTTCTTCGACTTATTCGACTTCGACTTATTCGACTTCGACTTATTCGACTTCGACTTATTCGACTTCGACTTATTCGACTTCGACTTATTCGACTTCGACTTATTCGACTTCGACTTATTCGACTTATTCGACTTATTCGACTTATTCGACTTATTCGACTTATTCGACTTATTCGACTTATTCGACTTATTCGACTTATTCGACTTCGACTTCGACTTCGACTCCTTCGACTTCGACTTCGACTTCGACTTCGACTTCTTCGACTTCGACTTCGACTTCTTCGACTTCGACTTCGACTTCTTCGACTTCGACTTCGACTTCTTCGACTTCGACTTCGACTTCTTCGACTTCGACTTCGACTTCTTCGACTTCGACTTCGACTTCGACTTCGACTTCGACTTCGACTTCGACTTCTTCGACTTCGACTTCTTCGACTTCTTCGACTTCGACTTCTTCGACTTCTTCGACTTCGACTTCTTCGACTTCTTCGACTTCGACTTCTTCGACTTCGACTTCTTCGACTTCGACTTCGACTTCTTCGACTTCGACTTCTTTGACTTCGACTTCGACTTCTTCGACTTCGACTTCTTCGACTTCTTCGACTTCTTCGACTTCTTCGACTTCTTCGACTTCTTCGACTTCTTCGACTTCTTCGACTTCTTCGACTTCGACTTCTTCGACTTCGACTTCTTCGACTTCGACTTCTTCGACTTCGACTTCTTCGACTTCGACTTCTTCGACTTCGACTTCTTCGACTTCGACTTCTTCGATTTCGACTTCTTCGACTTCGACTTCGACTTCTTCGACTTCGACTTCTTCGACTTCTTCGACTTCGACTTCTTCGACTTCGACTTCTTCGACTTCGACTTCTTCGACTTCGACTTCTTCGACTTCGACTTCTTCGACTTCGACTTCTTCGACTTCGACTTCTTCGACTTCGACTTCTTCGACTACGACTTCGACTTCTTCGACTACGACTTCTTCGACTTCGACTTCTTCGACTTCGACTTCTTCGACTACGACTTCTTCGACTACGACTTCGACTTCTTCGACTACGACTTCGACTTCTTCGACTACGACTTCGACTTTGACTTCTTCGACTACGACTTCGACTTCTTCGACTTCGACTTCTTCGACTACGACTTCTTCGACTACGACTTCTTCGACTACGACTTCTTCGACTTCGACTTCTTCGACTTCGACTTCTTCGACTTCGACTTCTTCGACTACGACTTCTTCGACTACGACTTCTTCGACTTCGACTTCTTCGACTTCGACTTCTTCGACTTCGACTTCTTCGACTTCGACTTCTTCGACTTCGACTTCTTCGACTTCGACTTCTTCGACTTCGACTTGTTCGACTTCGACTTGTTCGACTTCGACTTGTTCGACTTCGACTTGTTCGACTTCGACTTCTTCGACTTCGACTTCTTCGACTTCGACTTCTTCGACTTCGACTTCTTCGACTTCGACTTCGACTTCTTTGACTTCGACTTCTTCGACTTCGACTTCTTCGACTTCGACTTCTTCGACTTCGACTTCTTCGACTTCGACTTCTTCGACTTCGACTTCTTCGACTTCGACTTCGACTTCTTCGACTTCGACTTCTTCGACTTCGACTTCTTCGACTTCGACTTCTTCGACTTCGACTTCTTCGACTTCGACTTCTTCGACTTCTTCGACTTCGAAATCTTCGACTTCTTCGACTTCGAATTCTTCGACTTCTTCGACTTCGAATTCTTCGACTTCTTCGACTTCTTCGACTTCGAATTCTTCGACTTCTTCGACTTCGAATTCTTCGACTTCTTCGACTTCGAATTCTTCGACTTCTTCGACTTCGAATTCTTCGACTTCTTCGACTTCGAATTCTTCGACTTCTTCGACTTCGAATTCTTCGACTTCTTCGACTTCGACTTCTTCGACTTTTTCGACTTCGACTTCTTCGACTACGACTTCGACTTCTTCGACGACTTAGACTTCTTCGACGACTTCGAATTCTTCGACTTCGAATTCTTCGACTTCGAATTCTTCGACTTCTTCGACTTCTTCGACTTCGACTTCGACTTCTTCGACTTCGACTTCGACTTCTTCGACTTCGACTTCGAATTCTTCGACTTCGACTTCGAATTCTTCGACTTCGACTTCGAATTCTTCGACTTCGACTTCGAATTCTTCGACTTCTTCGACTTCGAAATCTTCGACTTCTTCGACTTTGACTTCTTCGACTACTTCGACTTCGACTTCTTCGACTTCGACTTCGACTTCTTCGACTACGACTTCGACTTCTTCGACTACGACTTCGACTTCTTCGACTACGACTTCGACTTCTTCGACTATGACTTCGACTTCGACTTCTTCGACTACGACTTCGACTTCTTCGACTACGACTTCGACTTCTTCGACTTCGACTTCTTCGACTACGACTTCTTCGACTACGACTTCTTCGACTACGACTTCTTCGACTACGACTTCTTCGACTTCGACTTCTTCGACTTCGACTTCTTCGACTTCGACTTCTTCGACTTCGACTTCTTCGACTTCGACTTCTTCGACTTCGACTTCTTCGACTTCGACTTCTTCGACTTCGACTTCTTCGACTTCGACTTCTTCGACTTCGACTTCTTCGACTTCGACTTCTTCGACTTCGACTTCTTCGACTTCGACTTGTTCGACTTCGACTTCTTCGACTTCGACTTGTTCGACTTCGACTTCTTCGACTTCGACTTCTTCGACTTCGACTTCTTCGACTTCGACTTCTTCGACTTCGACTTCTTCGACTTCGACTTCTTCGACTTCGACTTCGACTTCGACTTCTTCGACTTCGACTTCTTCGACTTCGACTTCTTCGACTTCGACTTCTTCGACTTCGACTTCTTCGACTTCTTCGACTTCTTCGACTTCTTCGACTTCTTCGACTTCTTCGACTTCTTCGACTTCTTCGACTTCTTCGACTTCTTCGACTTCTTCGACTTCTTCGACTTCTTCGACTTCTTCGACTTCTTCGACTTCTTCGACTTCTTCGACTTCTTCGACTTCTTCGACTTCTTCGACTTCTTCGACTTCTTCGACTTCGACTTCTTCGACTTCGAATTCTTCGACTTCTTCGACTTCTTCGACTTCGAATTCTTCGACTTCTTCGACTTCGAATTCTTCGACTTCTTCGACTTCTTCGACTTCTTCGACTTCGAATTCTTCGACTTCTTCGACTTCGAATTCTTCGACTTCTTCGACTTCGAATTCTTCGACTTCTTCGACTTCTTCGACTTCGAATTCTTCGACTTCGAATTCTTCGACTTCTTCGACTTCTTCGACTTCGAATTCTTCGACTTCTTCGACTTCGAATTCTTCGACTTCGAATTCTTCGACTTCGAATTCTTCGACTTCTTCGACTTCGAATTCTTCGACTTCTTCGACTTCTTCGACTTCTTCGACTTCGACTTCTTCGACTTCTTCGACTTCTTCGACTTCGACTTCTTCGACTTCTTCGACTTCGACTTCTTCGACTACGACTTCGACTTCTTCGACTACTTAGACTTCTTCGACTACTTAGACTTCTTCGACTACTTAGACTTCTTCGACTACTTAGACTTCTTCGACTTCGAATTCTTCGACTTCTTCGACTTCTTCGACTTCTTCGACTTCTTCGACTTCTTCGACTTCGACTTCTTCGACTTCGACTTCGACTTCTTCGACTTCGACTTCGAATTGTTCGACTTCGACTTCGACTTCGAATTCTTCGACTTCTTCGACTTCGAATTCTTCGACTTCTTCGACTTCGACTTCTTCGACTACTTCGACTTCGACTTCTTCGACTTCGACTTCGACTTCTTCGACTTCGACTTCTTCGACTTCGACTTCTTCGACTTCGACTTCTTCGACTTCGACTTCTTCGACTTCTTCGACTTTGACTTCTTCGACTTCGACTTCTTCGACTTCGAATTCTTCGACTTCTTCGACTACTTCGACTACTTCGACTACTTCGACTTCTTCGACTACTTCGACTTCTTCGACTTCGACTTCTTCGACTTCGACTTCGACTTCTTCGACTACTTCGACTTCGACTACTTCGACTTCGACTTCGACTTCTTCGACTTCTTCGACTTCTTCGACTTCGACTTCTTCGACTTCGACTTCTTCGACTTCGACTTCTTCGACTTCGACTTCTTCGACTTCGACTTCTTCGACTTCGACTTCTTCGACTTCGACTTCTTCGACTTCGACTTCTTCGACTTCGACTTCTTCGACTTCGACTTCTTCGACTTCGACTTCTTCGACTTCGACTTCTTCGACTTCGACTTCTTCGACTTCGACTTCTTCGACTTCGACTTCGACTTCTTCGACTTCGACTTCTTCGACTTCGACTTCTTCGACTTCGACTTCTTCGACTTCGACTTCGACTTCGACTTCGACTTCGACTTCGACTTCGACTTCGACTTCGACTTCTTCGACTTCGACTTCGAATTCTTCGAATTCTTCGACTTCGAATTCTTCGAATTCTTCGACTTCTTCGACTTCGACTTCTTCGACTTCTTCGACTTCGACTTCTTCGACTACTTAGACTTCTTCGACTTCTTCGACTACTTAGACTTCTTCGACTTCTTCGACTACTTAGACTTCTTCGACTACTTCGACTTCTTCGACTACTTAGACTTCTTCGACTACTTCGACTTCTTCGACTTCGAATTCTTCGACTTCTTCGACTACTTCGACTTCGACTTCTTCGACTTCGACTTCGACTTCGACTTCTTCGACTTCGACTTCTTCGACTTCGACTTCTTCGACTTCGACTTCTTCGACTTCGACTTCTTCGACTTCGACTTCTTCGACTTCGACTTCTTCGACTTCGACTTCTTCGACTTCGACTTCTTCGACTTCGACTTCTTCGACTTCGACTTCTTCGACTTCGACTTCGACTTCGACTTCGACTTCTTCGACTTCGACTTCTTCGACTTCGACTTCTTCGACTTCGACTTCTTCGACTTCGAATTCTTCGACTTCTTCGACTTCTTCGACTTCGACTTCTTCGACTTCTTCGACTTCGACTTCTTCGACTTCTTCGACTTCGACTTCTTCGACTACGACTTCGACTTCTTCGACTACTTAGACTTCTTCGACTACTTAGACTTCTTCGACTACGACTTCGACTTCTTCGACTACTTAGACTTCTTCGACTACTTAGACTTCTTCGACTACTTAGACTTCTTCGACTACTTAGTCTTCTTCGACTACTTAGACTTCTTCGACTTCGAATTCTTCGACTTCTTCGACTTCTTCGACTTCTTCGACTTCTTCGACTTCTTCGACTTCTTCGACTTCTTCGACTTCGACTTCTTCGACTTCGACTTCGACTTCTTCGACTTCGACTTCGAATTGTTCGACTTCGACTTCGAATTCTTCGACTTCGACTTCGAATTCTTCGACTTCTTCGACTTCGAATTCTTCGACTTCTTCGACTTCGACTTCTTCGACTACTTCGACTTCGACTTCTTCGACTTCGACTTCGACTTCTTCGACTTCGACTTCTTCGACTTCGACTTCTTCGACTTCGACTTCTTCGACTTCGACTTCTTCGACTACGACTTCTTCGACTTCGACTTCTTCGACTTCGACTTCTTCGACTACGACTTCTTCGACTACGACTTCGACTTCTTCGACTACGACTTCGACTTCTTCGACTACGACTTCGACTTTGACTTCTTCGACTACGACTTCGACTTCTTCGACTTCGACTTCTTCGACTACGACTTCTTCGACTACGACTTCTTCGACTTCGACTTCTTCGACTTCGACTTCTTCGACTTCGACTTCTTCGACTACGACTTCGACTTCTTCGACTTCGACTTCTTCGACTACGACTTCTTCGACTACGACTTCTTCGACTACGACTTCTTCGACTACGACTTCTTCGACTTCGACTTCTTCGACTTCGACTTCTTCGACTTCGACTTCTTCGACTTCGACTTCTTCGACTTCGACTTCTTCGACTATCGACTTCTTCGACTTCGACCTTCTTCGACTTCGACTTCTTCGACTTCGACTTCTTCGACTTCGACTTCTTCGACTTCGACTTCTTCGACTTCGACTTGTTCGACTTCGACTTTCGACTTCGACTTCTTCGACTTCGACTTCTTCGACTTCGACTTCTTCGACTTCGACTTCTTCGACTTCGACTTCTTCGACTTCGACTTCTTCGACTTCGACTTCTTCGACTTCGACTTCGACTTCGACTTCTTCGACTTCGACTTCTTCGACTTCGACTTCTTCGACTTCGACTTCTTCGACTTCGACTTCTTCGACTTCGACTTCTTCGACTTCTTCGACTTCTTCGACTTCTTCGACTTCTTCGACTTCTTCGACTTCTTCGACTTCTTCGACTTCTTCGACTTCTTCGACTTCTTCGACTTCTTCGACTTCTTCGACTTCTTCGACTTCTTCGACTTCTTCGACTTCTTCGACTTCTTCGACTTCTTCGACTTCTTCGACTTCGACTTCTTCGACTTCGAATTCTTCGACTTCTTCGACTTCTTCGACTTCGAATTCTTCGACTTCTTCGACTTCGAATTCTTCGACTTCTTCGACTTCTTCGACTTCTTCGACTTCGAATTCTTCGACTTCTTCGACTTCGAATTCTTCGACTTCTTCGACTTCGAATTCTTCGACTTCTTCGACTTCTTCGACTTCGAATTCTTCGACTTCGAATTCTTCGACTTCTTCGACTTCTTCGACTTCGAATTCTTCGACTTCTTCGACTTCGAATTCTTCGACTTCGAATTCTTCGACTTCGAATTCTTCGACTTCTTCGACTTCGAATTCTTCGACTTCTTCGACTTCTTCGACTTCTTCGACTTCGACTTCTTCGACTTCTTCGACTTCTTCGACTTCGACTTCTTCGACTTCTTCGACTTCGACTTCTTCGACTACGACTTCGACTTCTTCGACTACTTAGACTTCTTCGACTACTTAGACTTCTTCGACTACTTAGACTTCTTCGACTACTTAGACTTCTTCGACTTCGAATTCTTCGACTTCTTCGACTTCTTCGACTTCTTCGACTTCTTCGACTTCTTCGACTTCGACTTCTTCGACTTCGACTTCGACTTCTTCGACTTCGACTTCGAATTGTTCGACTTCGACTTCGACTTCGAATTCTTCGACTTCTTCGACTTCGAATTCTTCGACTTCTTCGACTTCGACTTCTTCGACTACTTCGACTTCGACTTCTTCGACTTCGACTTCGACTTCTTCGACTTCGACTTCTTCGACTTCGACTTCTTCGACTTCGACTTCTTCGACTTCGACTTCTTCGACTTCTTCGACTTTGACTTCTTCGACTTCGACTTCTTCGACTTCGAATTCTTCGACTTCTTCGACTACTTCGACTACTTCGACTACTTCGACTTCTTCGACTACTTCGACTTCTTCGACTTCGACTTCTTCGACTTCGACTTCGACTTCTTCGACTACTTCGACTTCGACTACTTCGACTTCGACTTCGACTTCTTCGACTTCTTCGACTTCTTCGACTTCGACTTCTTCGACTTCGACTTCTTCGACTTCGACTTCTTCGACTTCGACTTCTTCGACTTCGACTTCTTCGACTTCGACTTCTTCGACTTCGACTTCTTCGACTTCGACTTCTTCGACTTCGACTTCTTCGACTTCGACTTCTTCGACTTCGACTTCTTCGACTTCGACTTCTTCGACTTCGACTTCTTCGACTTCGACTTCTTCGACTTCGACTTCGACTTCTTCGACTTCGACTTCTTCGACTTCGACTTCTTCGACTTCGACTTCTTCGACTTCGACTTCGACTTCGACTTCGACTTCGACTTCGACTTCGACTTCGACTTCGACTTCTTCGACTTCGACTTCGAATTCTTCGAATTCTTCGACTTCGAATTCTTCGAATTCTTCGACTTCTTCGACTTCGACTTCTTCGACTTCTTCGACTTCGACTTCTTCGACTACTTAGACTTCTTCGACTTCTTCGACTACTTAGACTTCTTCGACTTCTTCGACTACTTAGACTTCTTCGACTACTTCGACTTCTTCGACTACTTAGACTTCTTCGACTACTTCGACTTCTTCGACTTCGAATTCTTCGACTTCTTCGACTACTTCGACTTCGACTTCTTCGACTTCGACTTCGACTTCGACTTCTTCGACTTCGACTTCTTCGACTTCGACTTCTTCGACTTCGACTTCTTCGACTTCGACTTCTTCGACTTCGACTTCTTCGACTTCGACTTCTTCGACTTCGACTTCTTCGACTTCGACTTCTTCGACTTCGACTTCTTCGACTTCGACTTCTTCGACTTCGACTTCGACTTCGACTTCGACTTCTTCGACTTCGACTTCTTCGACTTCGACTTCTTCGACTTCGACTTCTTCGACTTCGAATTCTTCGACTTCTTCGACTTCTTCGACTTCGACTTCTTCGACTTCTTCGACTTCGACTTCTTCGACTTCTTCGACTTCGACTTCTTCGACTACGACTTCGACTTCTTCGACTACTTAGACTTCTTCGACTACTTAGACTTCTTCGACTACGACTTCGACTTCTTCGACTACTTAGACTTCTTCGACTACTTAGACTTCTTCGACTACTTAGACTTCTTCGACTACTTAGTCTTCTTCGACTACTTAGACTTCTTCGACTTCGAATTCTTCGACTTCTTCGACTTCTTCGACTTCTTCGACTTCTTCGACTTCTTCGACTTCTTCGACTTCTTCGACTTCGACTTCTTCGACTTCGACTTCGACTTCTTCGACTTCGACTTCGAATTGTTCGACTTCGACTTCGAATTCTTCGACTTCGACTTCGAATTCTTCGACTTCTTCGACTTCGAATTCTTCGACTTCTTCGACTTCGACTTCTTCGACTACTTCGACTTCGACTTCTTCGACTTCGACTTCGACTTCTTCGACTTCGACTTCTTCGACTTCGACTTCTTCGACTTCGACTTCTTCGACTTCGACTTCTTCGACTACGACTTCTTCGACTTCGACTTCTTCGACTTCGACTTCTTCGACTACGACTTCTTCGACTACGACTTCGACTTCTTCGACTACGACTTCGACTTCTTCGACTACGACTTCGACTTTGACTTCTTCGACTACGACTTCGACTTCTTCGACTTCGACTTCTTCGACTACGACTTCTTCGACTACGACTTCTTCGACTTCGACTTCTTCGACTTCGACTTCTTCGACTTCGACTTCTTCGACTTCGACTTCTTCGACTACGACTTCTTCGACTACGACTTCTTCGACTTCGACTTCTTCGACTTCGACTTCTTCGACTTCGACTTCTTCGACTTCGACTTCTTCGACTTCGACTTCTTCGACTTCGACTTCTTCGACTTCGACTTGTTCGACTTCGACTTGTTCGACTTCGACTTGTTCGACTTCGACTTGTTCGACTTCGACTTGTTCGACTTCGACTTCTTCGACTTCGACTTCTTCGACTTCGACTTCTTCGACTTCGACTTCTTCGACTTCGACTTCGACTTCTTCGACTTCGACTTCTTCGACTTCGACTTCTTCGACTTCGACTTCTTCGACTTCGACTTCTTCGACTTCGACTTCTTCGACTTCGACTTCTTCGACTTCGACTTCGACTTCTTCGACTTCGACTTCTTCGACTTCGACTTCTTCGACTTCGACTTCTTCGACTTCGACTTCTTCGACTTCGACTTCTTCGACTTCTTCGACTTCGAAATCTTCGACTTCTTCGACTTCGAATTCTTCGACTTCTTCGACTTCGAATTCTTCGACTTCTTCGACTTCTTCGACTTCGAATTCTTCGACTTCTTCGACTTCGAATTCTTCGACTTCTTCGACTTCGAATTCTTCGACTTCTTCGACTTCGAATTCTTCGACTTCTTCGACTTCGAATTCTTCGACTTCTTCGACTTCGAATTCTTCGACTTCTTCGACTTCGACTTCTTCGACTTTTTCGACTTCGACTTCTTCGACTACGACTTCGACTTCTTCGACGACTTAGACTTCTTCGACGACTTCGAATTCTTCGACTTCGAATTCTTCGACTTCGAATTCTTCGACTTCTTCGACTTCTTCGACTTCGACTTCGACTTCTTCGACTTCGACTTCGACTTCTTCGACTTCGACTTCGAATTCTTCGACTTCGACTTCGAATTCTTCGACTTCGACTTCGAATTCTTCGACTTCTTCGACTTCGAAATCTTCGACTTCTTCGACTTTGACTTCTTCGACTACTTCGACTTCGACTTCTTCGACTTCGACTTCGACTTCTTCGACTACGACTTCTTCGACTACGACTTCGACTTCTTCGACTACGACTTCGACTTCTTCGACTACGACTTCGACTTCTTCGACTATGACTTCGACTTCGACTTCTTCGACTACGACTTCGACTTCTTCGACTACGACTTCGACTTCTTCGACTTCGACTTCTTCGACTACGACTTCTTCGACTACGACTTCTTCGACTACGACTTCTTCGACTACGACTTCTTCGACTTCGACTTCTTCGACTTCGACTTCTTCGACTTCGACTTCTTCGACTTCGACTTCTTCGACTTCGACTTCTTCGACTTCGACTTCTTCGACTTCGACTTCTTCGACTTCGACTTCTTCGACTTCGACTTCTTCGACTTCGACTTCTTCGACTTCGACTTCTTCGACTTCGACTTCTTCGACTTCGACTTCTTCGACTTCGACTTCTTCGACTTCGACTTCTTCGACTTCGACTTCTTCGACTTCGACTTGTTCGACTTCGACTTCTTCGACTTCGACTTCTTCGACTTCGACTTCTTCGACTTCGACTTCTTCGACTTCGACTTCTTCGACTTCGACTTCTTCGACTTCGACTTCGACTTCGACTTCTTCGACTTCGACTTCGACTTCTTCGACTTCGACTTCTTCGACTTCGACTTCTTCGACTTCGACTTCTTCGACTTCGACTTCTTCGACTTCTTCGACTTCGACTTCTTCGACTTCTTCGACTTCTTCGACTTCTTCGACTTCTTCGACTTCTTCGACTTCTTCGACTTCTTCGACTTCTTCGACTTCTTCGACTTCTTCGACTTCTTCGACTTCTTCGACTTCTTCGACTTCGACTTCTTCGACTTCGAATTCTTCGACTTCTTCGACTTCTTCGACTTCGAATTCTTCGACTTCTTCGACTTCGAATTCTTCGACTTCTTCGACTTCTTCGACTTCTTCGACTTCGAATTCTTCGACTTCTTCGACTTCGAATTCTTCGACTTCTTCGACTTCGAATTCTTCGACTTCTTCGACTTCTTCGACTTCGAATTCTTCGACTTCGAATTCTTCGACTTCTTCGACTTCTTCGACTTCGAATTCTTCGACTTCTTCGACTTCGAATTCTTCGACTTCGAATTCTTCGACTTCTTCGACTTCGAATTCTTCGACTTCTTCGACTTCTTCGACTTCTTCGACTTCGACTTCTTCGACTTCTTCGACTTCTTCGACTTCGACTTCTTCGACTTCTTCGACTTCGACTTCTTCGACTACGACTTCGACTTCTTCGACTACTTAGACTTCTTCGACTACTTAGACTTCTTCGACTACTTAGACTTCTTCGACTACTTAGACTTCTTCGACTACTTAGACTTCTTCGACTTCGAATTCTTCGACTTCTTCGACTTCTTCGACTTCTTCGACTTCTTCGACTTCTTCGACTTCGACTTCTTCGACTTCGACTTCGACTTCTTCGACTTCGACTTCGAATTGTTCGACTTCGACTTCGAATTCTTCGACTTCGACTTCGAATTCTTCGACTTCTTCGACTTCGAATTCTTCGACTTCTTCGACTTCGACTTCTTCGACTACTTCGACTTCGACTTCGACTTCTTCGACTTCGACTTCTTCGACTTCGACTTCTTCGACTTCGACTTCTTCGACTTCGACTTCTTCGACTTCTTCGACTTTGACTTCTTCGACTTCGACTTCTTCGACTTCGAATTCTTCGACTTCTTCGACTACTTCGACTACTTCGACTACTTCGACTTCTTCGACTACTTCGACTTCTTCGACTTCGACTTCTTCGACTTCGACTTCGACTTCTTCGACTACTTCGACTTCGACTACTTCGACTTCGACTTCGACTTCTTCGACTTCTTCGACTTCTTCGACTTCGACTTCTTCGACTTCGACTTCTTCGACTTCGACTTCTTCGACTTCGACTTCTTCGACTTCGACTTCTTCGACTTCGACTTCTTCGACTTCGACTTCTTCGACTTCGACTTCTTCGACTTCGACTTCTTCGACTTCGACTTCTTCGACTTCGACTTCTTCGACTTCGACTTCTTCGACTTCGACTTCTTCGACTTCGACTTCTTCGACTTCGACTTCTTCGACTTCGACTTCTTCGACTTCGACTTCGACTTCTTCGACTTCGACTTCTTCGACTTCGACTTCTTCGACTTCGACTTCTTCGACTTCGACTTCGACTTCGACTTCGACTTCGACTTCGACTTCGACTTCGACTTCGACTTCTTCGACTTCGACTTCGAATTCTTCGAATTCTTCGACTTCGAATTCTTCGAATTCTTCGACTTCTTCGACTTCGACTTCTTCGACTTCTTCGACTTCGACTTCTTCGACTACTTAGACTTCTTCGACTTCTTCGACTACTTAGACTTCTTCGACTTCTTCGACTACTTAGACTTCTTCGACTACTTCGACTTCTTCGACTACTTAGACTTCTTCGACTACTTCGACTTCTTCGACTTCGAATTCTTCGACTTCTTCGACTACTTCGACTTCGACTTCTTCGACTTCGACTTCGACTTCGACTTCTTCGACTTCGACTTCTTCGACTTCGACTTCTTCGACTTCGACTTCTTCGACTTCGACTTCTTCGACTTCGACTTCTTCGACTTCGACTTCTTCGACTTCGACTTCTTCGACTTCGACTTCTTCGACTTCGACTTCTTCGACTTCGACTTCTTCGACTTCGACTTCGACTTCGACTTCGACTTCTTCGACTTCGACTTCTTCGACTTCGACTTCTTCGACTTCGACTTCTTCGACTTCGAATTCTTCGACTTCTTCGACTTCTTCGACTTCGACTTCTTCGACTTCTTCGACTTCGACTTCTTCGACTTCTTCGACTTCTTCGACTTCGACTTCTTCGACTACGACTTCGACTTCTTCGACTACTTAGACTTCTTCGACTACTTAGACTTCTTCGACTACTTAGACTTCTTCGACTACTTAGTCTTCTTCGACTACTTAGACTTCTTCGACTTCGAATTCTTCGACTTCTTCGACTTCTTCGACTTCTTCGACTTCTTCGACTTCTTCGACTTCTTCGACTTCTTCGACTTCGACTTCTTCGACTTCGACTTCGACTTCGACTTCTTCGACTTCGACTTCGAATTGTTCGACTTCGACTTCGAATTCTTCGACTTCGACTTCGAATTCTTCGACTTCTTCGACTTCGAATTCTTCGACTTCTTCGACTTCGACTTCTTCGACTACTTCGACTTCGACTTCTTCGACTTCGACTTCGACTTCTTCGACTTCGACTTCTTCGACTTCGACTTCTTCGACTTCGACTTCTTCGACTTCGACTTCTTCGACTTCGACTTCTTCGACTTCGACTTCTTCGACTTCTTCGACTTTGACTTCTTCGACTTCGACTTCTTCGACTTCGAATTCTTCGACTTCTTCGACTACTTCGACTACTTCGACTACTTCGACTACTTCGACTTCTTCGACTACTTCGACTTCGACTACTTCGACTTCTTCGACTTCGACTTCTTCGACTTCGACTTCGACTTCTTCGACTACTTCGACTTCGACTTCGACTTCTTCGACTTCTTCGACTTCTTCGACTTCGACTTCTTCGACTTCGACTTCTTCGACTTCGACTTCTTCGACTTCGACTTCTTCGACTTCGACTTCTTCGACTTCGACTTCTTCGACTTCGACTTCTTCGACTTCGACTTCTTCGACTTCGACTTCTTCGACTTCGACTTCTTCGACTTCGACTTCTTCGACTTCGACTTCGACTTCTTCGACTTCGACTTCTTCGACTTCGACTTCGACTTCGACTTCGACTTCGACTTCGACTTCGACTTCTTCGACTTCGACTTCGAATTCTTCGACTTCGACTTCGAATTCTTCGACTTCGACTTCTTCGACTTCTTCGACTTTGACTTCTTCGACTTCGACTTCTTCGACTTCGAATTCTTCGACTTCTTCGACTACTTCGACTACTTCGACTACTTCGACTTCTTCGACTACTTCGACTTCGACTACTTCGACTTCTTCGACTTCGACTTCTTCGACTTCGACTTCGACTTCTTCGACTACTTCGACTTCGACTACTTCGACTTCGACTTCGACTTCTTCGACTTCTTCGACTTCTTCGACTTCGACTTCTTCGACTTCGACTTCTTCGACTTCGACTTCTTCGACTTCGACTTCTTCGACTTCGACTTCTTCGACTTCGACTTCTTCGACTTCGACTTCTTCGACTTCGACTTCTTCGACTTCGACTTCTTCGACTTCGACTTCTTCGACTTCGACTTCGACTTCTTCGACTTCGACTTCTTCGACTTCGACTTCTTCGACTTCGACTTCGACTTCGACTTCGACTTCGACTTCGACTTCGACTTCGACTTCGACTTCTTCGACTTCGACTTCGACTTCTTCGACTTCGACTTCGAATTCTTCGACTTCGAATTCTTCGAATTCTTCGACGTCGACTTCGAATTCTTCGACTTCTTCGACTTCGACTTCTTCGACTTCTTCGACTTCGACTTCTTCGACTACTTAGACTTCTTCGACTTCTTCGACTACTTAGACTTCTTCGACTTCTTCGACTACTTAGACTTCTTCGACTACTTCGACTTCTTCGACTTCGAATTCTTCGACTTCTTCGACTACTTCGACTTCGACTTCTTCGACTTCGACTTCGACTTCGACTTCTTCGACTTCGACTTCTTCGACTTCGACTTCTTCGACTTCGACTTCTTCGACTTCGACTTCTTCGACTTCGACTTCTTCGACTTCGACTTCTTCGACTTCGACTTCTTCGACTTCGACTTCTTCGACTTCGACTTCTTCGACTTCGACTTCTTCGACTTCGACTTCTTCGACTTCGACTTCTTCGACTTCGACTTCTTCGACTTCGACTTCTTCGACTTCGACTTCTTCGACTTCGACTTCTTCGACTTCGACTTCTTCGACTTCGACTTCTTCGACTTCGACTTCTTCGACTTCGACTTCTTCGACTTCGACTTCTTCGACTTCGACTACTTCGACTTCGACTTCTTCGACTTCGACTTCTTCGACTTCGACTTCGACTTCTTCGACTTCGACTTCTTCGACTTCGACTTCTTCGACTTCGACTTCTTCGACTACTTCGACTTCGACTTCTTCGACTTCGACTTCTTCGACTTCGACTTCTTCGACTTCGACTTCTTCGACTTCGACTTCTTCGACTTCGACTTCGACTTCGACTTCGACTTCTTCGACTTCGACTTCTTCGACTTCGACTTCTTCGACTTCGACTTCTTCGACTTCGACTTCTTCGACTTCGACTTCTTCGACTTCGACTTCTTCGACTTCGACTTCTTCGACTTCGACTTCTTCGACTTCGACTTCTTCGACTTCGACTTCTTCGACTTCGACTTCTTCGACTTCGACTTCGACTTCTTCGACTTCGACTTCTTCGACTTCGACTTCTTCGACTTCGACTTCTTCGACTTCGACTTCTTCGACTTCGACTTCGACTTCGACTTCGACTTCGACTTCGACTTCGACTTCTTCGACTTCGACTTCTTCGACTTCGACTTCTTCGACTTCGACTTCTTCGACTTCGACTTCGACTTCGACTTCGACTTCGACTTCGACTTCGACTTCGACTTCGACTTCTTCGACTTCGACTTCGAATTCTTCGAATTCTTCGACTTCGAATTCTTCGAATTCTTCGACTTCTTCGACTTCGACTTCTTCGACTTCTTCGACTTCGACTTCTTCGACTACTTAGACTTCTTCGACTTCTTCGACTACTTAGACTTCTTCGACTTCTTCGACTACTTAGACTTCTTCGACTACTTCGACTTCTTCGACTACTTAGACTTCTTCGACTACTTCGACTTCTTCGACTTCGAATTCTTCGACTTCTTCGACTACTTCGACTTCGACTTCTTCGACTTCGACTTCGACTTCGACTTCTTCGACTTCGACTTCTTCGACTTCGACTTCTTCGACTTCGACTTCTTCGACTTCGACTTCTTCGACTTCGACTTCTTCGACTTCGACTTCTTCGACTTCGACTTCTTCGACTTCGACTTCTTCGACTTCGACTTCTTCGACTTCGACTTCGACTTCGACTTCGACTTCTTCGACTTCGACTTCTTCGACTTCGACTTCTTCGACTTCGACTTCTTCGACTTCGACTTCTTCGACTTCGACTTCTTCGACTTCGAAATCTTCGACTTCTTCGACTTCTTCGACTTCGACTTCTTCGACTTCTTCGACTTCGACTTCTTCGACTTCTTCGACTTCGACTTCTTCGACTTCTTCGACTTCGACTTCTTCGACTACGACTTCGACTTCTTCGACTACTTAGACTTCTTCGACTACTTAGACTTCTTCGACTACTTAGACTTCTTCGACTACTTAGACTTCTTCGACTACTTAGACTTCTTCGACTTCGAATTCTTCGACTTCTTCGACTTCTTCGACTTCTTCGACTTCTTCGACTTCTTCGACTTCGACTTCGACTTCTTCGACTTCGACTTCGAATTGTTCGACTTCGACTTCGAATTCTTCGACTTCGACTTCGAATTCTTCGACTTCTTCGACTTCGAATTCTTCGACTTCTTCGACTTCGACTTCTTCGACTACTTCGACTTCGACTTCTTCGACTTCGACTTCGACTTCTTCGACTTCGACTTCTTCGACTTCGACTTCTTCGACTTCGACTTCTTCGACTTCGACTTCTTCGACTTCGACTTCTTCGACTTCGACTTCTTCGACTTCGACTTCTTCGACTTCTTCGACTTTGACTTCTTCGACTTCGACTTCTTCGACTTCGAATTCTTCGACTTCTTCGACTACTTCGACTACTTCGACTACTTCGACTTCTTCGACTACTTCGACTTCGACTACTTCGACTTCTTCGACTTCGACTTCTTCGACTTCGACTTCGACTTCTTCGACTACTTCGACTTCGACTACTTCGACTTCGACTTCGACTTCTTCGACTTCTTCGACTTCTTCGACTTCGACTTCTTCGACTTCGACTTCTTCGACTTCGACTTCTTCGACTTCGACTTCTTCGACTTCGACTTCTTCGACTTCGACTTCTTCGACTTCGACTTCTTCGACTTCGACTTCTTCGACTTCGACTTCTTCGACTTCGACTTCTTCGACTTCGACTTCTTCGACTTCGACTTCTTCGACTTCGACTTCTTCGACTTCGACTTCTTCGACTTCGACTTCTTCGACTTCGACTTCTTCGACTTCGACTTCTTCGACTTCGACTTCGACTTCGACTTCGACTTCGACTTCGACTTCTTCGACTTCGACTTCGAATTCTTCGACTTCGACTTCGAATTCTTCGACTTCGACTTCTTCGACTTCTTCGACTTTGACTTCTTCGACTTCGACTTCTTCGACTTCTTCGACTACTTCGACTACTTCGACTACTTCGACTTCTTCGACTACTTCGACTTCGACTACTTCGACTTCTTCGACTTCGACTTCTTCGACTTCGACTTCTTCGACTACTTCGACTTCGACTACTTCGACTTCGACTTCGACTTCTTCGACTTCTTCGACTTCTTCGACTTCTTCGACTTCGACTTCTTCGACTTCGACTTCTTCGACTTCGACTTCTTCGACTTCGACTTCTTCGACTTCGACTTCTTCGACTTCGACTTCTTCGACTTCGACTTCTTCGACTTCGACTTCTTCGACTTCGACTTCTTCGACTTCGACTTCTTCGACTTCGACTTCTTCGACTTCGACTTCGACTTCTTCGACTTCGACTTCTTCGACTTCGACTTCTTCGACTTCGACTTCGACTTCGACTTCGACTTCGACTTCGACTTCGACTTCGACTTCGACTTCTTCGACTTCGACTTCGACTTCTTCGACTTCGACTTCGAATTCTTCGACTTCGAATTCTTCGAATTCTTCGACTTCGACTTCGAATTCTTCGACTTCTTCGACTTCGACTTCTTCGACTTCTTCGACTTCGACTTCTTCGACTACTTAGACTTCTTCGACTTCTTCGACTACTTAGACTTCTTCGACTTCTTCGACTACTTAGACTTCTTCGACTACTTCGACTTCTTCGACTTCGAATTCTTCGACTTCTTCGACTACTTCGACTTCGACTTCTTCGACTTCGACTTCGACTTCGACTTCTTCGACTTCGACTTCTTCGACTTCGACTTCTTCGACTTCGACTTCTTCGACTTCGACTTCTTCGACTTCGACTTCTTCGACTTCGACTTCTTCGACTTCGACTTCTTCGACTTCGACTTCTTCGACTTCGACTTCTTCGACTTCGACTTCTTCGACTTCGACTTCTTCGACTTCGACTTCTTCGACTTCGACTTCGACTTCGACTTCGACTTCGACTTCTTCGACTTCGACTTCTTCGACTTCGACTTCTTCGACTTCGACTTCTTCGACTTCGACTTCTTCGACTTCGACTTCTTCGACTTCGACTTCTTCGACTTCGACTTCGACTTCTTCGACTTCGACTACTTCGACTTCGACTTCTTCGACTTCGACTTCTTCGACTTCGACTTCGACTTCTTCGACTTCGACTTCTTCGACTTCGACTTCTTCGACTACTTCGACTTCGACTTCTTCGACTTCGACTTCGACTTCTTCGACTTCGACTTCGACTTCTTCGACTTCGACTTCTTCAACTTCGACTTCGACTTCGACTTCTTCGACTTCGACTTCGACTTCGACTTCGACTTCGACTTCTTCGACTTCGAATTCTTCGACTTCTTCGACTACTTCGACTACTTCGACTACTTCGACTTCTTCGACTACTTCGACTTCGACTACTTCGACTTCTTCGACTTCGACTTCTTCGACTTCGACTTCGACTTCTTCGACTACTTCGACTTCGACTACTTCGACTTCGACTTCGACTTCTTCGACTTCTTCGACTTCGACTTCTTCGACTTCGACTTCTTCGACTTCGACTTCTTCGACTTCGACTTCTTCGACTTCGACTTCTTCGACTTCGACTTCTTCGACTTCGACTTCTTCGACTTCGACTTCGACTTCTTCGACTTCGACTTCGAATTCTTCGACTTCGAATTCTTCGAATTCTTCGACTTCGACTTCGAATTCTTCGACTTCTTCGACTTCGACTTCTTCGACTTCTTCGACTTCGACTTCTTCGACTACTTAGACTTCTTCGACTACTTAGACTTCTTCGACTTCTTCGACTACTTAGACTTCTTCGACTACTTCGACTTCTTCGACTTCGAATTCTTCGACTTCTTCGACTTCGACTTCTTCGACTTCGACTTCGACTTCGACTTCGACTTCGACTTCTTCGACTTCGACTTCTTCGACTTCGACTTCTTCGACTTCGACTTCTTCGACTTCGACTTCTTCGACTTCGACTTCTTCGACTTCGACTTCTTCGACTTCGACTTCTTCGACTTCGACTTCTTCGACTTCGACTTCTTCGACTTCGACTACTTCGACTTCGACTTCTTCGACTTCGACTTCTTCGACTTCGACTTCGACTTCTTCGACTTCGACTTCTTCGACTTCGACTTCTTCGACTACTTCGACTTCGACTTCTTCGACTTCGACTTCTTCGACTTCGACTTCTTCGACTTCGACTTCTTCGACTTCGACTTCGACTTCGACTTCGACTTCTTCGACTTCGACTTCTTCGACTTCGACTTCTTCGACTTCGACTTCTTCGACTTCGACTTCTTCGACTTCGACTTCGACTTCTTCGACTTCGACTTCTTCGACTTCGACTTCTTCGACTTCGACTTCTTCGACTTCGACTTCTTCGACTTCGACTTCTTCGACTTCGACTTCGACTTCTTCGACTACTTCGACTACTTCGACTACTTCGACTTCTTCGACTACTTCGACTTCGACTACTTCGACTTCTTCGACTTCGACTTCGACTTCTTCAACTACTTCGACTTCGACTACTTCGACTTCGACTTCGACTTCTTCGACTTCTTCGACTTCTTCGACTTCGACTTCTTCGACTTCGACTTCTTCGACTTCGACTTCTTCGACTTCGACTTCTTCGACTTCGACTTCTTCGACTTCGACTTCTTCGACTTCGACTTCTTCGACTTCGACTTCTTCGACTTCGACTTCTTCGACTTCGACTTCTTCGACTTCGACTTCTTCGACTTCGACTTCTTCGACTTCGACTTCGACTTCTTCGACTTCGACTTCGACTTCGACTTCGACTTCGACTTCGACTTCGACTTCGACTTCGACTTCTTCGACTTCGACTTCGACTTCTTCGACTTCGACTTCGAATTCTTCGACTTCGAATTCTTCGACTTCTTCGACTTCGACTTCGAATTCTTCGACTTCTTCGACTTCGACTTCTTCGACTTCTTCGACTTCGACTTCTTCGACTACTTAGACTTCTTCGACTTCTTCGACTTCTTCGACTACTTAGACTTCTTCGACTTCTTCGACTACTTAGACTTCTTCGACTACTTCGACTTCTTCGACTACTTCGACTTCGACTTCTTCGACTTCGACTTCGACTTCGACTTCTTCGACTTCGACTTCTTCGACTTCGACTTCTTCGACTTCGACTTCTTCGACTTCGACTTCTTCGACTTCGACTTCTTCGACTTCGACTTCTTCGACTTCGACTTCTTCGACTTCGACTTCTTCGACTTCGACTTCTTCGACTTCGACTTCTTCGACTTCGACTTCTTCGACTTCGACTTCTTCGACTTCGACTTCGACTTCGACTTCGACTTCTTCGACTTCGACTTCTTCGACTTCGACTTCTTCGACTTCGACTTCTTCGACTTCGACTTCTTCGACTTCGACTTCTTCGACTTCGACTTCTTCGACTTCGACTTCTTCGACTTCGACTTCTTCGACTTCGACTTCTTCGACTTCGACTTCTTCGACTTCGACTACTTCGACTTCGACTTCTTCGACTTCGACTTCTTCGACTTCGACTTCGACTTCTTCGACTTCAACTTCTTCGACTTCGACTTCTTCGACTACTTCGACTTCGACTTCTTCGACTTCGACTTCGACTTCGACTTCGACTTCTTCGACTTCGACTTCTTCAACTTCGACTTCGACTTCTTCGACTTCGACTTCGACTTCTTCGACTTCGACTTCGACTTCTTCGACTTCGACTTCGACTTCTTCGACTTCGACTTCGACTTCTTCGACTTCGACTTCTTCGACTTCGACTTCTTCGACTTCGACTTCGACTTCTTCGATTTCGACTTCGACTTCGACTTATTCGACTTCGACTTCGACTTATTCGACTTCGACTTCGACTTCGACTTCTTCGACTTCGACTTCTTCGTCTTCGACTTCGACTTCGACTTCTTCGACTTCGACTTCTTTGACTTCGACTTCTTCGACTTCGACTTCGACTTCTTCGACTTCGACTTCTTCGACTTCGACTTCTTCGACTTCGACTTCGACTTCTTCGACTTCGACTTCGACTTCTTCGACTTCGACTTCGACTTCTTCGACTTCGACTTCTTCGACTTCTTCGACTTCGACTTCTTCGACTTCGACTTCGACTTCTTCGACTTCGACTTCGACTTCTTCGACTTCGACTTCTTCGACTTCGACTTCTTCGACTTCTTCGACTTCTTCGACTTCTTCGACTTCGACTTCGACTTCTTCGACTTCTGCGTCTTCGACTTCTTCGACTTCTGCGTCTTCGACTTCTTCGACTTCGACTTCGACTTCGACTTCTTCGACTTCGACTTCGACTTCTTCGACTTCGACTTCTTCGACTTCGACTTCTTCGACTTCGACTTCTTCGACTTCTTCGACTTCTTCGACTTCTTCGACTTCTTCGACTTCTTCGACTTCTTCGACTTCTTCGACTTCTTCGACTTCTTCGACTTCTTCGACTTCTTCGACTTCTTCGACTTCTTCGACTTCTTCGACTTCTTCGACTTCGACTTCTTCGACTTCGACTTCTTCGACTTCGACTTCGACTTATTCGACTTCGACTTCGACTTCGACTTATTCGACTTCGACTTCGACTTATTCGACTTCGACTTCGACTTATTCGACTTCGACTTCTACTTCGACTTTGACTTCTACTTCGACTTCTTCGACTTCGACTTCTTCGTCTTCGACTTCGACTTCTTCGACTTCGACTTCGACTTCGACTTCTTCGACTTCGACTTCTTCGACTTCGACTTCTTCGACTTCGACTTCTTCGACTTCGACTTCGACTTCTTCGACTTCGACTTCGACTTCGACTTCGACTACGACTTCTTCGACTACGACTTCGACTTCTTCGACTACGACTTCGACTTCTTCGACTTCGACTTCTTCGACTTCTTCGACTTCGACTTCTTCGACTTCGACTTTTTCGACTTCGACTTCTTCGACTTCGACTTCTTCGACTAAGACTTCTTCGACTTCGACTTCTTCGACTTCGACTTCGACTTCTTCGACTTCGACTTCGACTTCTTCGACTTCTTCGACTTCGACTTCTTCGACTTCTTCGACTTCGACTTCTTCGACTTCGACTTCTTCGACTTCGACTTCTTCGACTTCGACTTCTTCGACTTCGACTTCTTCGACTACGACTTCGACTTCTTCGACTACGACTTCTTCGACTTCGACTTCTTCGACTACGACTTCTTCGACTACGACTTCTTCGACTTCGACTTCTTCGACTTCGACTTCTTCGACTTCTTCGACTTCGACTTCTTCGACTTCGACTTCGACTTCTTCGACTTCGACTTCGACTTCTTCGACTTCGACTTCTTCGACTTCTTCGACTTCGACTTCTTCGACTTCTTCGACTTCGACTTCTTCGACTTCTGCGTCTTCGACTTCTTCGACTTCTGCGTCTTCGACTTCTTCGACTTCGACTTCGACTTCGACTTCGACTTCTTCGACTTCGACTTCTTCGACTTCGACTTCTTCGACTTCGACTTCTTCGACTTCGACTTCTTCGACTTCGACTTCTTCGACTTCGACTTCTTCGACTTCGACTTCTTCGACTTCGACTTCTTCGACTTCGACTTCTTCGACTTCGACTTCTTCGACTTCGACTTCTTCGACTTCGACTTCTTCGACTTCTTCGACTTCTTCGACTTCTTCGACTTCTTCGACTTCTTCGACTTCTTCGACTTCTTCGACTTCTTCGACTTCTTCGACTTCTTCGACTTCTTCGACTTCTTCGACTTCTTCGACTTCTTCGACTTCTTCGACTTCTTCGACTTCTTCGACTTCTTCGACTTCGACTTCTTCGACTTCGACTTCTTCGACTTCGACTTATTCGACTTCGACTTCGACTTCGACTTATTCGACTTCGACTTCGACTTATTCGACTTCGACTTCGACTTATTCGACTTCGACTTCTACTTCGACTTCGACTTCTACTTCGACTTCTACTTCGACTTCTTCGACTTCGACTTCTTCGTCTTCGACTTCGACTTCTTCGACTTCGACTTCGACTTCGACTTCTTCGACTTCGACTTCTTCGACTTCGACTTCTTCGACTTCGACTTCTTCGACTTCGACTTCGACTTCTTCGACTTCGACTTCGACTTCGACTTCGACTACGACTTCTTCGACTACGACTTCGACTTCTTCGACTACGACTTCGACTTCTTCGACTTCGACTTCTTCGACTTCTTCGACTTCGACTTCTTCGACTTCGACTTCTTCGACTTCGACTTCTTCGACTTCGACTTCTTCGACTAAGGCTTCTTCGACTTCGACTTCTTCGACTTCGACTTCGACTTCTTCGACTTCGACTTCGACTTCTTCGACTTCTTCGACTTCGACTTCTTCGACTTCGACTTCTTCGACTTCTTCGACTTCTTCGACTTCGACTTCTTCGACTTCGACTTCTTCGACTTCGACTTCTTCGACTTCGACTTCTTCGACTACGACTTCGACTTCTTCGACTACGACTTCTTCGACTTCGACTTCTTCGACTACGACTTCTTCGACTACGACTTCTTCGACTTCGACTTCTTCGACTTCGACTTCTTCGACTACGACTTCGACTTCTTCGACTACGACTTCTTCGACTTCGACTTCTTCGACTACGACTTCTTCGACTACGACTTCTTCGACTTCGACTTCTTCGACTTCGACTTCTTCGACTACGACTTCTTCGACTACGACTTCGACTTCTTCGACTACGACTTCGACTTCTTCGACTACGACTTCGACTTCGACTTCTTCGACTACGACTTCGACTTCTTCGACTTCGACTTCTTCGACTACGACTTCTTCGACTACGACTTCTTCGACTACGACTTCTTCGACTACGACTTCGACTTCGACTTCTTCGACTACGACTTCGACTTCTTCTACTACGACTTCGACTTCTTCGACTTCGACTTCTTCGACTACGACTTCTTCGACTACGACTTCTTCGACTACGACTTCTTCGACTACGACTTCTTCGACTACGACTTCTTCGACTTCGACTTCTTCGACTTCGACTTCTTCGACTTCGACTTCTTCGACTTCGACTTCTTCGACTTCGACTTCTTCGACTTCGACTTCTTCGACTTCGACTTCTTCGACTTCGACTTCTTCGACTTCGACTTCTTCGACTTCTTCGACTTCGACTTCTTCGACTTCGACTTCTTCGACTTCGACTTCTTCGACTTCGACTTCTTCGACTTCGACTTCTTCGACTTCGACTTCTTCGACTTCGACTTGTTCGACTTCGACTTCTTCGACTTCGACTTCTTCGACTTCGACTTCTTCGACTTCGACTTCTTCGACTTCGACTTCTTCGACTTCGACTTCTTCGACTTCGACTTCTTCGACTTCGACTTCTTCGACTTCGACTTCTTCGACTTCGACTTCTTCGACTTCGACTTCTTCGACTTCTTCGACTTCGACTTCTTCGACTTCTTCGACTTCTTCGACTTCTTCGACTTCTTCGACTTCTTCGACTTCTTCGACTTCTTCGACTTCTTCGACTTCTTCGACTTCTTCGACTTCTTCGACTTCTTCGACTTCTTCGACTTCTTCGACTTCTTCGACTTCTTCGACTTCTTCGACTTCTTCGACTTCGAATTCTTCGACTTCTTCGACTTCTTCGATTTCGAATTCTTCGACTTCTTCGACTTCGAATTCTTCGACTTCTTCGACTTCTTCGACTTCGAATTCTTCGACTTCTTCGACTTCGAATTCTTCGACTTCTTCGACTTCGAATTCTTCGACTTCTTCGACTTCGAATTCTTCGACTTCTTCGACTTCGAATTCTTCGACTTCTTCGACTTCTTCGACTTCGAATTCTTCGACTTCGAATTCTTCGACTTCTTCGACTTCTTCGACTTCGAATTCTTCGACTTCTTCGACTTCGAATTCTTCGACTTCGAATTCTTCGACTTCTTCGACTTCGAATTCTTCGACTTCTTCGACTTCTTCGACTTCTTCGACTTCTTCGACTTCGACTTCTTCGACTTCTTCGACTTCGACTTCTTCGACTTCTTCGACTTCGACTTCTTCGACTACGACTTCGACTTCTTCGACTACTTAGACTTCTTCGACTACTTAGACTTCTTCGACTACTTAGACTTCTTCGACTACTTAGACTTCTTCGACTACTTAGACTTCTTCGACTTCGAATTCTTCGACTTCTTCGACTTCTTCGACTTCTTCGACTTCTTCGACTTCGACTTCTTCGACTTCGACTTCGACTTCTTCGACTTCGACTTCGAATTGTTCGACTTCGACTTCGAATTCTTCGACTTCGACTTCGAATTCTTCGACTTCTTCGACTTCGAATTCTTCGACTTCTTCGACTTCGACTTCTTCGACTACTTCGACTTCGACTTCTTCGACTTCGACTTCGACTTCTTCGACTTCGACTTCTTCGACTTCGACTTCTTCGACTTCGACTTCTTCGACTTCGACTTCTTCGACTTCGACTTCTTCGACTTCGACTTCTTCGACTTCGACTTCTTCGACTTCTTCGACTTCGACTTCTTCGACTTCGAATTCTTCGACTTATTCGACTACTTCGACTACTTCGACTACTTCGACTTCTTCGACTACTTCGACTTCGACTACTTCGACTTCTTCGACTTCGACTTCTTCGACTTCGACTTCGACTTCTTCGACTACTTCGACTTCGACTACTTCGACTTCGACTTCGACTTCTTCGACTTCTTCGACTTCTTCGACTTCTTCGACTTCGACTTCTTCGACTTCGACTTCTTCGACTTCGACTTCTTCGACTTCGACTTCTTCGACTTCGACTTCTTCGACTTCGACTTCTTCGACTTCGACTTCTTCGACTTCGACTTCTTCGACTTCGACTTCTTCGACTTCGACTTCTTCGACTTCGACTTCGACTTCTTCGACTTCGACTTCTTCGACTTCGACTTCTTCGACTTCGACTTCGACTTCGACTTCGACTTCGACTTCGACTTCGACTTCGACTTCGACTTCTTCGACTTCGACTTCGAATTCTTCGAATTCTTCGACTTCGAATTCTTCGAATTCTTCGACTTCTTCGACTTCGACTTCTTCGACTTCTTCGACTTCGACTTCTTCGACTACTTAGACTTCTTCGACTTCTTCGACTACTTAGACTTCTTCGACTTCTTCGACTACTTAGACTTCTTCGACTACTTCGACTTCTTCGACTACTTAGACTTCTTCGACTACTTCGACTTCTTCGACTTCGAATTCTTCGACTACTTCGACTTCGACTTCTTCGACTTCGACTTCGACTTCGACTTCTTCGACTTCGACTTCTTCGACTTCGACTTCTTCGACTTCGACTTCTTCGACTTCGACTTCTTCGACTTCGACTTCTTCGACTTCGACTTCTTCGACTTCGACTTCTTCGACTTCGACTTCTTCGACTTCGACTTCTTCGACTTCGACTTCTTCGACTTCGACTTCTTCGACTTCGACTTCTTCGACTTCGACTTCTTCGACTTCGACTTCTTCGACTTCTTCGACTTCGACTTCTTCGACTTCGACTTCTTCGACTTCGACTTCTTCGACTTCGACTTCTTCGACTTCGACTTCTTCGACTTCGACTTCGACTTCTTCGACTACGACTTCTTCGACTTCGACTTCTTCGACTTCGACTTCTTCGACTACGACTTCGACTTCTTCGACTACGACTTCGACTTCTTCGACTACGACTTCGACTTCGACTTCTTCTACTACGACTTCGACTTCTTCGACTTCGACTTCTTCGACTACTACTTCTTCGACTACGACTTCTTCGACTACGACTTCTTCGACTTCGACTTCTTCGACTTCGACTTCTTCGACTTCGACTTCTTCGACTACGACTTCTTCGACTACGACTTTTTCGACTTCGACTTCTTCGACTTCGACTTGTTCGACTTCGACTTCTTCGACTTCGACTTCTTCGGCTTCGACTTCTTCGACTTCGACTTGTTCGACTTCGACTTGTTCGACTTCGACTTCTTCGACTTCGACTTGTTCGACTTCGACTTCTTCGACTTCGACTTCTTCGACTTCGACTTCTTCGACTTCGACTTGTTCGACTTCGACTTGTTCGACTTCGACTTGTTCGACTTCGACTTGTTCGACTTCGACTTCTTCGACTTCGACTTCTTCGACTTCGACTTCTTCGACTTCGACTTCTTCGACTTCGACTTCTTCGACTTCTTCGACTTCGACTTCTTCGACTTCGACTTCTTCGACTTCGACTTCTTCGACTTCGACTTCTTCGACTTCGACTTCTTCGACTTCGACTTCTTCGACTTCGACTTCTTCGACTTCGACTTCTTCGACTTCGACTTCTTCGACTTCTTCGACTTCGACTTCTTCGACTTCTTCGACTTCGAATTCTTCGACTTCTTCGACTTCGAATTCTTCGTCTTCTTCGACTTCGAATTCTTCGACTTCTTCGACTTCGAATTCTTCGACTTCTTCGACTTCGAATTCTTCGACTTCGAAATCTTCGACTTCTTCGACTTCGAATTCTTCGACTTCTTCGACTTCGAATTCTTCGACTTCTTCGACTTCGAATTCTTCGACTTCTTCGACTTCGAATTCTTCGTCTTCTTCGACTTCGACTTCTTCGACTACGACTTCGACTTCTTCGACTACTTAGACTTCTTCGACGACTTCGAAATCTTCGACTTCGAATTCTTCGACTTCTTCGACTTCTTCGACTTCTTCGACTTCTTCGACTTCTTCGACTTCTTCGACTTCTTCGACTTCGACTTCTTCGACTTCGAATTCGACTTCTTCGACTTCGACTTCTTCGACTTCGACTTCTTCGACTTCGACTTCGAATTCTTCGACTTCGACTTCGAATTCTTCGACTTCTTCGACTTCGAATTCTTCGACTTCTTCGACTTCGAATTCTTCGACTTCGACTTCTTCGACTACGACTTCTTCGACTACGACTTCGACTTCTTCGACTACGACTTCGACTTCTTCGACTACGACTTCGACTTCTTCGACTACGACTTCGACTTCTTCGACTACGACTTCGACTTTGACTTCTTCGACTACGACTTCTTCGACTACGACTTCGACTTCTTCGACTTCGACTTCTTCGACTACGACTTCTTCGACTACGACTTCTTCGACTTCGACTTCTTCGATTTCGACTTCTTCGACTTCGACTTCTTCAACTTCGACTTCTTCGACTTCGACTTCTTCGACTTCGACTTCTTCGACTTCTTCGACTTCGACTTCTTCGACTTTGACTTCTTCGACTTCGACTTCTTCGACTTCGACTTCTTCGACTTCGACTTCTTCGACTTCGACTTCGACTTCTTCGACTTCGACTTCGACTTCTTCGACTTCGAATTCTTCGACTTCGACTTCTTCGACTTCTTCGACTTCTTCGACTTCTTCGACTTCTTCGACTTCGACTTCTTCGACTTCGACTTCTTCGCCTTCGACTTCTTCGACTTCGACTTGTTCGACTTCGACTTGTTCGACTTCGATTTCTTCGACTTCGACTTGTTCGACTTCGACTTCTTCGACTTCGACTTCTTCGACTTCGACTTCTTCGACTTCGACTTGTTCGACTTCGACTTGTTCGACTTCGACTTGTTCGACTTCGACTTGTTCGACTTCGACTTCTTCGACTTCGACTTCTTCGACTTCGACTTCTTCGACTTCTTCGACTTCGACTTCTTCGACTTCGACTTCTTCGACTTCGACTTCTTCGACTTCGACTTCTTCGACTTCGACTTCTTCGACTTCGACTTCTTCGACTTCGACTTCTTCGACTTCGACTTCTTCGACTTCGACTTCTTCGACTTCTTCGACTTCTTCGACTTCTTCGACTTCTTCGACTTCTTCGACTTCTTCGACTTCTTCGACTTCTTCGACTTCTTCGACTTCTTCGACTTCTTCGACTTCTTCGACTTCTTCGACTTCTTCGACTTCTTCGACTTCTTCGACTTCTTCGACTTATTCGACTTCGACTTATTCGACTTCGACTTATTCGACTTCGACTTATTCGACTTCGACTTATTCGACTTCGACTTATTCGACTTCGACTTATTCGACTTCGACTTATTCGACTTCGACTTATTCGACTTATTCGACTTATTCGACTTATTCGACTTATTCGACTTATTCGACTTAATCGACTTATTCGACTTATTCGACTTATTCGACTTATTCGACTTATTCGACTTCGACTTATTCGACTTCGACTTCGACTCCTTCGACTTCGACTTCGACTTCGACTTCGACTTCTTCGACTTCGACTTCGACTTCTTCGACTTCGACTTCGACTTCTTCGACTTCGACTTCGACTTCTTCGACTTCGACTTCGACTTCTTCGACTTCGACTTCGACTTCTTCGACTTCGACTTCGACTTCGACTTCGACTTCGACTTCGACTTCGACTTCTTCGACTTCGACTTCTTCGACTTCTTCGACTTCGACTTCTTCGACTTCTTCGACTTCGACTTCTTCGACTTCGACTTCGACTTCTTCGACTTCGACTTCTTTGACTTCGACTTCTTTGACTTCGACTTCGACTTCTTCGACTTCTTCGACTTCTTCGACTTCTTTGACTTCTTCGACTTCTTCGACTTCTTCGACTTCTTCGACTTCGACTTCTTCGACTTCGACTTCTTCGACTTCGACTTCTTCGACTTCGACTTCTTCGACTTCGACTTCTTCGACTTCGACTTCTTCGACTTCGACTTCTTCGATTTCGACTTCTTCGACTTCGACTTCGACTTCTTCGACTTCGACTTCTTCGACTTCGACTTCTTCGACTTCTTCGACTTCGACTTCTTCGACTTCGACTTCTTCGACTTCGACTTCTTCGACTTCGACTTCTTCGACTTCGACTTCTTCGACATCGACTTCTTCGACTTCGACTTCTTCGACTTCGACTTCTTCGACTTCGACTTCTTCGACTTCGACTTCTTCGACTTCGACTTCTTCGACTTCGACTTCTTCGACTACGACTTCGACTTCTTCGACTACGACTTCTTCGACTTCGACTTCTTCGACTTCGACTTCTTCGACTTCTTCGACTACGACTTCGACTTCTTCGACTACGACTTCGACTTCTTCGACTACGACTTCGACTTTGACTTCTTCGACTACGACTTCGACTTCTTCGACTTCGACTTCTTCGACTACGACTTCTTCGACTACGACTTCTTCGACTACGACTTCTTCGACTTCGACTTCTTCGACTTCGACTTCTTCGACTTCGACTTCTTCGACTACGACTTCTTCGACTACGACTTCTTCGACTTCGACTTCTTCGACTTCGACTTCTTCGACTTCGACTTCTTCGACTTCGACTTCTTCGACTTCGACTTCTTCGACTTCGACTTCTTCGACTTCGACTTCTTCGACTTCGACTTGTTCGACTTCGACTTGTTCGACTTCGACTTGTTCGACTTCGACTTGTTCGACTTCGACTTGTTCGACTTCGACTTGTTCGACTTCGACTTCTTCGACTTCGAATTCTTCGACTTCTTCGACTTCGAATTCTTCGACTTCTTCGACTTCGAATTCTTCGACTTCTTCGACTTCGAAATCTTCGACTTCTTCGACTTCGACTTCTTCGACTTTTTCGACTTCGACTTCTTCGACTACGACTTCGACTTCTTCGACGACTTAGACTTCTTCGACGACATCGAATTCTTCGACTTCGAATTCTTCGACTTCGAATTCTTCGACTTCGAATTCTTCGACTTCTTCGACTTCTTCGACTTCTTCGACTTCTTCGACTTCGACTTCGACTTCTTCGACTTCGACTTCGACTTCGACTTCTTCGACTTCGACTTCGAATTCTTCGACTTCGACTTCGAATTCTTCGACTTCGACTTCGAATTCTTCGACTTCTTCGACTTCGAATTCTTCGACTTCTTCGACTTTGACTTCTTCGACTACTTCGACTTCGACTTCTTCGACTTCGACTTCGACTTCTTCGACTACGACTTCTTCGACTACGACTTCGACTTCTTCGACTACGACTTCGACTTCTTCGACTACGACTTCGACTTCTTCGACTATGACTTCGACTTCGACTTCTTCGACTACGACTTCGACTTCTTCGACTACGACTTCGACTTCTTCGACTTCGACTTCTTCGACTACGACTTCTTCGACTACGACTTCTTCGACTACGACTTCTTCGACTACGACTTCTTCGACTTCGACTTCTTCGACTTCGACTTCTTCGACTTCGACTTCTTCGACTTCGACTTCTTCGACTTCGACTTCTTCGACTTCGACTTCTTCGACTTCGACTTCTTCGACTTCGACTTCTTCGACTTCGACTTCTTCGACTTCGACTTCTTCGACTTCGACTTCTTCGACTTCGACTTCTTCGACTTCGACTTCTTCGACTTCGACTTCTTCGACTTCGACTTCTTCGACTTCGACTTCTTCGACTTCGACTTCTTCGACTTCGACTTCTTCGACTTCGACTTCTTCGACTTCGACTTCTTCGACTTCGACTTCTTCGACTTCGACTTCTTCGACTTCGACTTCTTCGACTTCGACTTCTTCGACTTCGACTTCTTCGACTTCGACTTCTTCGACTTCGACTTCGACTTCGACTTCTTCGACTTCGACTTCTTCGACTTCGACTTCTTCGACTTCGACTTCTTCGACTTCGACTTCTTCGACTTCGACTTCTTCGACTTCGACTTCTTCGACTTCTTCGACTTCGACTTCTTCGACTTCTTCGACTTCTTCGACTTCTTCGACTTCTTCGACTTCTTCGACTTCTTCGACTTCTTCGACTTCTTCGACTTCTTCGACTTCTTCGACTTCTTCGACTTCTTCGACTTCTTCGACTTCTTCGACTTCGAATTCTTCGACTTCTTCGACTTCGAATTCTTCGACTTCTTCGACTTCTTCGACTTCTTCGACTTCGAATTCTTCGACTTCTTCGACTTCGAATTCTTCGACTTCTTCGACTTCGAATTCTTCGACTTCTTCGACTTCTTCGACTTCTTCGACTTCGAATTCTTCGACTTCGAATTCTTCGACTTCTTCGACTTCTTCGACTTCGAATTCTTCGACTTCTTCGACTTCGAATTCTTCGACTTCGAATTCTTCGACTTCTTCGACTTCGAATTCTTCGACTTCTTCGACTTCTTCGACTTCTTCGACTTCGACTTCTTCGACTTCTTCGACTTCGACTTCTTCGACTTCTTCGACTTCGACTTCTTCGACTACGACTTCGACTTCTTCGACTACTTAGACTTCTTCGACTACTTAGACTTCTTCGACTACTTAGACTTCTTCGACTACTTAGACTTCTTCGACTACTTAGACTTCTTCGACTTCGAACTCTTCGACTTCTTCGACTTCTTCGACTTCTTCGACTTCTTCGACTTCTTCGACTTCGACTTCTTCGACTTCGACTTCGACTTCTTCGACTTCGACTTCGAATTGTTCGACTTCGACTTCGAATTCTTCGACTTCGACTTCGAATTCTTCGACTTCTTCGACTTCGAATTCTTCGACTTCTTCGACTTCGACTTCTTCGACTACTTCGACTTCGACTTTTTCGACTTCGACTTCGACTTCTTCGACTTCGACTTCTTCGACTTCGACTTCTTCGACTTCGACTTCTTCGACTTCGACTTCTTCGACTTCTTCGACTTTGACTTCTTCGACTTCGACTTCTTCGACTTCGAATTCTTCGACTTCTTCGACTACTTCGACTACTTCGACTACTTCGACTTCTTCGACTACTTCGACTTCTTCGACTTCGACTTCTTCGACTTCGACTTCGACTTCTTCGACTACTTCGACTTCGACTACTTCGACTTCGACTTCGACTTCTTCGACTTCTTCGACTTCTTCGACTTCGACTTCTTCGACTTCGACTTCTTCGACTTCGACTTCTTCGACTTCGACTTCTTCGACTTCGACTTCTTCGACTTCGACTTCTTCGACTTCGACTTCTTCGACTTCGACTTCTTCGACTTCGACTTCTTCGACTTCGACTTCTTCGACTTCGACTTCTTCGACTTCGACTTCTTCGACTTCGACTTCTTCGACTTCGACTTCTTCGACTTCGACTTCGACTTCTTCGACTTCGACTTCTTCGACTTCGACTTCTTCGACTTCGACTTCTTCGACTTCGACTTCGACTTCGACTTCGACTTCGACTTCGACTTCGACTTCGACTTCGACTTCTTCGACTTCGACTTCGAATTCTTCGAATTCTTCGACTTCGAATTCTTCGAATTCTTCGACTTCGAATTCTTCGAATTCTTCGACTTCTTCGACTTCGACTTCTTCGACTTCTTCGACTTCGACTTCTTCGACTACTTAGACTTCTTCGACTTCTTCGACTACTTAGACTTCTTCGACTTCTTCGACTACTTAGACTTCTTCGACTACTTCGACTTCTTCGACTACTTAGACTTCTTCGACTACTTCGACTTCTTCGACTTCGAATTCTTCGACTTCTTCGACTACTTCGACTTCGACTTCTTCGACTTCGACTTCGACTTCGACTTCTTCGACTTCGACTTCTTCGACTTCGACTTCTTCGACTTCGACTTCTTCGACTTCGACTTCTTCGACTTCGACTTCTTCGACTTCGACTTCTTCGACTTCGACTTCTTCGACTTCGACTTCTTCGACTTCGACTTCTTCGACTTCGACTTCTTCGACTTCGACTTCTTCGACTTCGACTTCGACTTCGACTTCGACTTCGACTTCTTCGACTTCGACTTCTTCGACTTCGACTTCTTCGACTTCGACTTCTTCGACTTCGACTTCTTCGACTTCGACTTCTTCGACTTCGACTTCTTCGACTTCGAATTCTTCGACTTCTTCGACTTCTTCGACTTCGACTTCTTCGACTTCTTCGACTTCGACTTCTTCGACTTCTTCGACTTCGACTTCTTCGACTACGACTTCGACTTCTTCGACTACGACTTCGACTTCTTCGACTACTTAGACTTCTTCGACTACTTAGACTTCTTCGACTACTTAGACTTCTTCGACTACTTAGACTTCTTCGACTACTTAGACTTCTTCGACTTCGAATTCTTCGACTTCTTCGACTTCTTCGACTTCTTCGACTTCTTCGACTTCGACTTCTTCGACTTCGACTTCGACTTCTTCGACTTCGACTTCGAATTGTTCGACTTCGACTTCGAATTCTTCGACTTCGACTTCGAATTCTTCGACTTCTTCGACTTCGAATTCTTCGACTTCTTCGACTTCGACTTCTTCGACTACTTCGACTTCGACTTCTTCGACTTCGACTTCGACTTCTTCGACTTCGACTTCTTCGACTTCGACTTCTTCGACTTCGACTTCTTCGACTTCGACTTCTTCGACTTCGACTTCTTCGACTTCGACTTCTTCGACTTCGACTTCTTCGACTTCTTCGACTTTGACTTCTTCGACTTCGACTTCTTCGACTTCGAACTCTTCGACTTCTTCGACTACTTCGACTACTTCGACTACTTCGACTTCTTCGACTACTTCGACTTCGACTACTTCGACTTCTTCGACTTCGACTTCTTCGACTTCGACTTCGACTTCTTCGACTACTTCGACTTCGACTACTTCGACTTCGACTTCGACTTCTTCGACTTCGACTTCTTCGACTTCGACTTCTTCGACTTCGACTTCTTCGACTTCGACTTCTTCGACTTCGACTTCGACTTCGACTTCTTCGACTTCGACTTCTTCGACTTCGACTTCTTCGACTTCGACTTCTTCGACTTCGACTTCTTCGACTTCGACTTCTTCGACTTCGACTTCTTCGACTTCGACTTCTTCGACTTCGACTTCTTCGACTTCGAATTCTTCGACTTCTTCGACTTCTTCGACTTCGAATTCTTCGACTTCGAATTCTTCGACTTTTTCGACTTCTTCGACTTCGAATTCTTCGACTTCTTCGACTTCGAATTCTTCGACTTCGAATTCTTCGACTTCTTCGACTTCGAATTCTTCGACTTCTTCGACTTCTTCGACTTCTTCGACTTCTTCGACTTCGACTTCTTCGACTTCTTCGACTTCGACTTCTTTGACTTCTTCGACTTCGACTTCTTCGACTACGACTTCGACTTCTTCGACTACTTAGACTTCTTCGACTACTTAGACTTCTTCGACTACTTAGACTTCTTCGACTACTTAGACTTCTTCGACTACTTAGACTTCTTCGACTTCGAATTCTTCGACTTCTTCGACTTCTTCGACTTCTTCGACTTCTTCGACTTCGACTTCTTCGACTTCGACTTCGACTTCTTCGACTTCGACTTCTTCGACTTCGACTTCTTCGACTACGACTTCGACTTCTTCGACTACGACTTCTTCGACTTTGACTTCTTCGACTTCGACTTCTTCGACTTCTTCGACTACGACTTCGACTTCGACTTCTTCGACTACGACTTCGACTTCTTCGACTACGACTTCGACTTTGACTTCTTCGACTTCGACTTCTTCGACTTCGACTTCTTCGACTTCGACTTCTTCGACTACGACTTCTTCGACTACGACTTCTTCGACTTCGACTTCTTCGACTTCGACTTCTTCGACTTCGACTTCTTCGACTTCGACTTCTTCGACTTCGACTTCTTCGACTTCGACTTCTTCGACTTCGACTTCTTCGACTTCGACTTGTTCGACTTCGACTTGTTCGACTTCGACTTGTTCGACTTCGACTTGTTCGACTTCGACTTGTTCGACTTCGACTTGTTCGACTTCGACTTCTTCGACTTCGAATTCTTCGACTTCTTCGACTTCGAATTCTTCGACTTCTTCGACTTCGAATTCTTCGACTTCTTCGACTTCGAATTCTTCGACTTCTTCGACTTCGACTTCTTCGACTTTTTCGACTTCGACTTCTTCGACTACGACTTCGACTTCTTCGACGACTTAGACTTCTTCGACGACATCGAATTCTTCGACTTCGAATTCTTCGACTTCGAATTCTTCGACTTCGAATTCTTCGACTTCTTCGACTTCTTCGACTTCGACTTCGACTTCTTCGACTTCGACTTCGACTTCGACTTCGACTTCTTCGACTTCGACTTCGAATTCTTCGACTTCGACTTCGAATTCTTCGACTTCGACTTCGAATTCTTCGACTTCTTCGACTTCGAATTCTTCGACTTCTTCGACTTTGACTTCTTCGACTACTTCGACTTCGACTTCTTCGACTTCGACTTCGACTTCTTCGACTACGACTTCTTCGACTACGACTTCGACTTCTTCGACTACGACTTCGACTTCTTCGACTACGACTTCGACTTCTTCGACTATGACTTCGACTTCGACTTCTTCGACTACGACTTCGACTTCTTCGACTACGACTTCGACTTCTTCGACTTCGACTTCTTCGACTACGACTTCTTCGACTACGACTTCTTCGACTACGACTTCTTCGACTACGACTTCTTCGACTTCGACTTCTTCGACTTCGACTTCTTCGACTTCGACTTCTTCGACTTCGACTTCTTCGACTTCGACTTCTTCGACTTCGACTTCTTCGACTTCGACTTCTTCGACTTCGACTTCTTCGACTTCGACTTCTTCGACTTCGACTTCTTCGACTTCGACTTCTTCGACTTCGACTTCTTCGACTTCGACTTCTTCGACTTCGACTTCTTCGACTTCGACTTCTTCGACTTCGACTTCTTCGACTTCGACTTCTTCGACTTCGACTTCTTCGACTTCGACTTCTTCGACTTCGACTTCTTCGACTTCGACTTCTTCGACTTCGACTTCTTCGACTTCGACTTCTTCGACTTCGACTTCTTCGACTTCGACTTCTTCGACTTCGACTTCTTCGACTTCGACTTCTTCGACTTCGACTTCTTCGACTTCGACTTCTTCGACTTCGACTTCTTCGACTTCGACTTCTTCGACTTCGACTTCTTCGACTTCTTCGACTTCTTCGACTTCTTCGACTTCTTCGACTTCTTCGACTTCTTCGACTTCTTCGACTTCTTCGACTTCTTCGACTTCTTCGACTTCTTCGACTTCTTCGACTTCTTCGACTTCGAATTCTTCGACTTCTTCGACTTCGAATTCTTCGACTTCTTCGACTTCTTCGACTTCTTCGACTTCGAATTCTTCGACTTCTTCGACTTCGAATTCTTCGACTTTTTCGACTTCGAATTCTTCGACTTCTTCGACTTCTTCGACTTCGAATTCTTCGACTTCGAATTCTTCGACTTCTTCGACTTCTTCGACTTCGAATTCTTCGACTTCTTCGACTTCGAATTCTTCGACTTCGAATTCTTCGACTTCTTCGACTTCGAATTCTTCGACTTCTTCGACTTCTTCGACTTCTTCGACTTCGACTTCTTCGACTTCTTCGACTTCGACTTCTTCGACTTCTTCGACTTCGACTTCTTCGACTACGACTTCGACTTCTTCGACTACTTAGACTTCTTCGACTACTTAGACTTCTTCGACTACTTAGACTTCTTCGACTACTTAGACTTCTTCGACTACTTAGACTTCTTCGACTTCGAACTCTTCGACTTCTTCGACTTCTTCGACTTCTTCGACTTCTTCGACTTCTTCGACTTCGACTTCTTCGACTTCGACTTCGACTTCTTCGACTTCGACTTCGAATTGTTCGACTTCGACTTCGAATTCTTCGACTTCGACTTCGACTTCTTCGACTTCTTCGACTTCTTCGACTTCGACTTCTTCGACTTCGACTTCTTCGACTTCGACTTCTTCGACTTCGACTTCTTCGACTTCGACTTCTTCGACTTCGACTTCTTCGACTTCGACTTCTTCGACTTCGACTTCTTCGACTTCGACTTCTTCGACTTCGACTTCTTCGACTTCGACTTCTTCGACTTCGACTTCTTCGACTTCGACTTCTTCGACTTCGACTTCTTCGACTTCGACTTCTTCGACTTCGACTTCTTCGACTTCGACTTCGACTTCTTCGACTTCGACTTCGACTTCTTCGACTTCGACTTCTTCGACTTCGACTTCTTCGACTTCGACTTCGACTTCGACTTCGACTTCGACTTCGACTTCGACTTCGACTTCGACTTCTTCGACTTCGACTTCGAATTCTTCGAATTCTTCGACTTCGAATTCTTCGAATTCTTCGACTTCGAATTCTTCGAATTCTTCGACTTCTTCGACTTCGACTTCTTCGACTTCTTCGACTTCGACTTCTTCGACTACTTAGACTTCTTCGACTTCTTCGACTACTTAGACTTCTTCGACTTCTTCGACTACTTAGACTTCTTCGACTACTTCGACTTCTTCGACTACTTAGACTTCTTCGACTACTTCGACTTCTTCGACTTCGAATTCTTCGACTTCTTCGACTACTTCGACTTCGACTTCTTCGACTTCGACTTCGACTTCGACTTCTTCGACTTCGACTTCTTCGACTTCGACTTCTTCGACTTCGACTTCTTCGACTTCGACTTCTTCGACTTCGACTTCTTCGACTTCGACTTCTTCGACTTCGACTTCTTCGACTTCGACTTCTTCGACTTCGACTTCTTCGACTTCGACTTCTTCGACTTCGACTTCTTCGACTTCGACTTCGACTTCGACTTCGACTTCGACTTCTTCGACTTCGACTTCTTCGACTTCGACTTCTTCGACTTCGACTTCTTCGACTTCGACTTCTTCGACTTCGACTTCTTCGACTTCGAATTCTTCGACTTCTTCGACTTCTTCGACTTCGACTTCTTCGACTTCTTCGACTTCGACTTCTTCGACTTCTTCGACTTCGACTTCTTCGACTACGACTTCGACTTCTTCGACTACGACTTCGACTTCTTCGACTACTTAGACTTCTTCGACTACTTAGACTTCTTCGACTACTTAGACTTCTTCGACTACTTAGACTTCTTCGACTACTTAGACTTCTTCGACTTCGAATTCTTCGACTTCTTCGACTTCTTCGACTTCTTCGACTTCTTCGACTTCGACTTCTTCGACTTCGACTTCGACTTCTTCGACTTCGACTTCGAATTGTTCGACTTCGACTTCGAATTCTTCGACTTCGACTTCGAATTCTTCGACTTCTTCGACTTCGAATTCTTCGACTTCTTCGACTTCGACTTCTTCGACTACTTCGACTTCGACTTCTTCGACTTCGACTTCGACTTCTTCGACTTCGACTTCTTCGACTTCGACTTCTTCGACTTCGACTTCTTCGACTTCGACTTCTTCGACTTCGACTTCTTCGACTTCGACTTCTTCGACTTCGACTTCTTCGACTTCTTCGACTTTGACTTCTTCGACTTCGACTTCTTCGACTTCGAACTCTTCGACTTCTTCGACTACTTCGACTACTTCGACTACTTCGACTTCTTCGACTACTTCGACTTCGACTACTTCGACTTCTTCGACTTCGACTTCTTCGACTTCGACTTCGACTTCTTCGACTACTTCGACTTCGACTACTTCGACTTCGACTTCGACTTCTTCGACTTCGACTTCTTCGACTTCGACTTCTTCGACTTCGACTTCTTCGACTTCGACTTCTTCGACTTCGACTTCTTCGACTTCGACTTCTTCGACTTCGACTTCTTCGACTTCGACTTCTTCGACTTCGACTTCTTCGACTTCGACTTCTTCGACTTCGACTTCTTCGACTTCGACTTCTTCGACTTCGACTTCTTCGACTTCGACTTCTTCGACTTCGACTTCTTCGACTTCGACTTCTTCGACTTCGACTTCTTCGACTTCGAATTCTTCGACTTCTTCGACTTCTTCGACTTCGAATTCTTCGACTTCGAATTCTTCGACTTTTTCGACTTCTTCGACTTCGAATTCTTCGACTTCTTCGACTTCTTCGACTTCGAATTCTTCGACTTCGAATTCTTCGACTTCTTCGACTTCGAATTCTTCGACTTCTTCGACTTCTTCGACTTCTTCGACTTCTTCGACTTCGACTTCTTCGACTTCTTCGACTTCGACTTCTTTGACTTCTTCGACTTCGACTTCTTCGACTACGACTTCGACTTCTTCGACTACTTAGACTTCTTCGACTACTTAGACTTCTTCGACTACTTAGACTTCTTCGACTACTTAGACTTCTTCGACTACTTAGACTTCTTCGACTTCGAATTCTTCGACTTCTTCGACTTCTTCGACTTCTTCGACTTCTTCGACTTCTTCGACTTCGACTTCTTCGACTTCGACTTCGACTTCTTCGACTTCGACTTCGAATTGTTCGACTTCGACTTCGAATTCTTCGACTTCGACTTCGAATTCTTCGACTTCTTCGACTTCGAATTCTTCGACTTCTTCGACTTCGACTTCTTCGACTACTTCGACTTCGACTTCTTCGACTTCGACTTCGACTTCTTCGACTTCGACTTCTTCGACTTCGACTTCTTCGACTTCGACTTCTTCGACTTCGACTTCTTCGACTTCGACTTCTTCGACTTCTTCGACTTTGACTTCTTCGACTTCGACTTCTTCGACTTCGAATTCTTCGACTTCTTCGACTACTTCGACTACTTCGACTACTTCGACTTCTTCGACTACTTCGACTTCTTCGACTTCGACTTCTTCGACTTCGACTTCGACTTCTTCGACTACTTCGACTTCGACTACTTCGACTTCGACTTCGACTTCTTCGACTTCTTCGACTTCTTCGACTTCGACTTCTTCGACTTCGACTTCTTCGACTTCGACTTCTTCGACTTCGACTTCTTCGACTTCGACTTCTTCGACTTCGACTTCTTCGACTTCGACTTCTTCGACTTCGACTTCTTCGACTTCGACTTCTTCGACTTCGACTTCTTCGACTTCGACTTCTTCGACTTCGACTTCTTCGACTTCGACTTCTTCGACTTCGACTTCTTCGACTTCGACTTCTTCGACTTCGACTTCTTCGACTTCGACTTCTTCGACTTCGACTTCTTCGACTTCGACTTCTTCGACTTCGACTTCTTCGACTTCGACTTCGACTTCTTCGACTTCGACTTCTTCGACTTCGACTTCTTCGACTTCGACTTCTTCGACTTCGACTTCTTCGACTTCGACTTCGACTTCGACTTCGACTTCGACTTCGACTTCGACTTCGACTTCGACTTCTTCGACTTCGACTTCGAATTCTTCGAATTCTTCGACTTCGAATTCTTCGAATTCTTCGACTTCTTCGACTTCGACTTCTTCGACTTCTTCGACTTCGACTTCTTCGACTACTTAGACTTCTTCGACTTCTTCGACTACTTAGACTTCTTCGACTTCTTCGACTACTTAGACTTCTTCGACTACTTCGACTTCTTCGACTACTTAGACTTCTTCGACTACTTCGACTTCTTCGACTTCGAATTCTTCGACTTCTTCGACTACTTCGACTTCGACTTCTTCGACTTCGACTTCGACTTCGACTTCTTCGACTTCGACTTCTTCGACTTCGACTTCTTCGACTTCGACTTCTTCGACTTCGACTTCTTCGACTTCGACTTCTTCGACTTCGACTTCTTCGACTTCGACTTCTTCGACTTCGACTTCTTCGACTTCGACTTCTTCGACTTCGACTTCGACTTCGACTTCGACTTCTTCGACTTCGACTTCTTCGACTTCGACTTCTTCGACTTCGACTTCTTCGACTTCGAATTCTTCGACTTCTTCGACTTCTTCGACTTCGACTTCTTCGACTTCTTCGACTTCGACTTCTTCGACTTCTTCGACTTCGACTTCTTCGACTACGACTTCGACTTCTTCGACTACTTAGACTTCTTCGACTACTTAGACTTCTTCGACTACTTAGACTTCTTCGACTACTTAGACTTCTTCGACTACTTAGACTTCTTCGACTTCGAATTCTTCGACTTCTTCGACTTCTTCGACTTCTTCGACTTCTTCGACTTCTTCGACTTCTTCGACTTCGACTTCTTCGACTTCGACTTCGACTTCTTCGACTTCGACTTCGAATTGTTCGACTTCGACTTCGAATTCTTCGACTTCGACTTCGAATTCTTCGACTTCTTCGACTTCGAATTCTTCGACTTCTTCGACTTCGACTTCTTCGACTACTTCGACTTCGACTTCTTCGACTTCGACTTCGACTTCTTCGACTTCGACTTCTTCGACTTCTTCGACTTCGACTTCTTCGACTTCGACTTCTTCGACTTCGACTTCTTCGACTTCGACTTCTTCGACTTCTTCGACTTTGACTTCTTCGACTTCGACTTCTTCGACTTCGAATTCTTCGACTTCTTCGACTACTTCGACTACTTCGACTACTTCGACTTCTTCGACTACTTCGACTTCGACTACTTCGACTTCTTCGACTTCGACTTCTTCGACTTCGACTTCGACTTCTTCGACTACTTCGACTTCGAATACTTCGACTTCGACTTCGACTTCTTCGACTTCTTCGACTTCTTCGACTTCGACTTCTTCGACTTCGACTTCGACTTCTTCGACTTCGACTTCGAATTGTTCGACTTCGACTTCGAATTCTTCGACTTCGACTTCGAATTCTTCGACTTCTTCGACTTCGAATTCTTCGCTTCTTCGACTTCGACTTCTTCGACTACTTCGACTTCGACTTCTTCGACTTCGACTTCGACTTCTTCGACTTCGACTTCTTCGACTTCGACTTCTTCGACTTCGACTTCTTCGACTTCGACTTCTTCGACTTCTTCGACTTTGACTTCTTCGACTTCGACTTCTTCGACTTCGAATTCTTCGACTTCTTCGACTACTTCGACTACTTCGACTACTTCGACTTCTTCGACTACTTCGACTTCTTCGACTTCGACTTCTTCGACTTCGACTTCGACTTCTTCGACTACTTCGACTTCGACTACTTCGACTTCGACTTCGACTTCTTCGACTTCTTCGACTTCTTCGACTTCGACTTCTTCGACTTCGACTTCTTCGACTTCGACTTCTTCGACTTCGACTTCTTCGACTTCGACTTCTTCGACTTCGACTTCTTCGACTTCGACTTCTTCGACTTCGACTTCTTCGACTTCGACTTCTTCGACTTCGACTTCTTCGACTTCGACTTCTTCGACTTCGACTTCTTCGACTTCGACTTCTTCGACTTCGACTTCTTCGACTTCGACTTCTTCGACTTCGACTTCTTCGACTTCGACTTCTTCGACTTCGACTTCTTCGACTTCGACTTCTTCGACTTCGACTTCGACTTCTTCGACTTCGACTTCTTCGACTTCGACTTCTTCGACTTCGACTTCTTCGACTTCGACTTCTTCGACTTCGACTTCGACTTCGACTTCGACTTCGACTTCGACTTCGACTTCGACTTCTTCGACTTCGACTTCGAATTCTTCGAATTCTTCGACTTCGAATTCTTCGAATTCTTCGACTTCTTCGACTTCGACTTCTTCGACTTCTTCGACTTCGACTTCTTCGACTACTTAGACTTCTTCGACTTCTTCGACTACTTAGACTTCTTCGACTTCTTCGACTACTTAGACTTCTTCGACTACTTCGACTTCTTCGACTACTTAGACTTCTTCGACTACTTCGACTTCTTCGACTTCGAATTCTTCGACTTCTTCGACTACTTCGACTTCGACTTCTTCGACTTCGACTTCGACTTCGACTTCTTCGACTTCGACTTCTTCGACTTCGACTTCTTCGACTTCGACTTCTTCGACTTCGACTTCTTCGACTTCGACTTCTTCGACTTCGACTTCTTCGACTTCGACTTCTTCGACTTCGACTTCTTCGACTTCGACTTCTTCGACTTCGACTTCTTCGACTTCGACTTCTTCGACTTCGACTTCGACTTCGACTTCGACTTCTTCGACTTCGACTTCTTCGACTTCGACTTCTTCGACTTCGACTTCTTCGACTTCGAATTCTTCGACTTCTTCGACTTCTTCGACTTCGACTTCTTCGACTTCTTCGACTTCGACTTCTTCGACTTCTTCGACTTCGACTTCTTCGACTACGACTTCGACTTCTTCGACTACTTAGACTTCTTCGACTTCGACTTCTTCGACTTCGACTTCGACTTCGACTTCTTCGACTTCGACTTCTTCGACTTCGACTTCTTCGACTTCGACTTCTTCGACTTCGACTTCTTCGACTTCGACTTCTTCGACTTCGACTTCTTCGACTTCGACTTCTTCGACTTCTTCGACTTCTTCGACTTCTTCGACTTCTTCGACTTCTTCGACTTCTTCGACTTCTTCGACTTCTTCGACTTCTTCGACTTCTTCGACTTCTTCGACTTCTTCGACTTCTTCGACTTCTTCGACTTCGAATTCTTCGACTTCTTCGACTTCGAATTCTTCGACTTCTTCGACTTCTTCGACTTCTTCGACTTCGAATTCTTCGACTTCTTCGACTTCGAATTCTTCGACTTTTTCGACTTCGAATTCTTCGACTTCTTCGACTTCTTCGACTTCGAATTCTTCGACTTCGAATTCTTCGACTTCTTCGACTTCTTCGACTTCGAATTCTTCGACTTCTTCGACTTCGAATTCTTCGACTTCGAATTCTTCGACTTCTTCGACTTCGAATTCTTCGACTTCTTCGACTTCTTCGACTTCTTCGACTTCGACTTCTTCGACTTCTTCGACTTCGACTTCTTCGACTTCTTCGACTTCGACTTCTTCGACTACGACTTCGACTTCTTCGACTACTTAGACTTCTTCGACTACTTAGACTTCTTCGACTACTTAGACTTCTTCGACTACTTAGACTTCTTCGACTACTTAGACTTCTTCGACTTCGAACTCTTCGACTTCTTCGACTTCTTCGACTTCTTCGACTTCTTCGACTTCTTCGACTTCGACTTCTTCGACTTCGACTTCGACTTCTTCGACTTCGACTTCGAATTGTTCGACTTCGACTTCGAATTCTTCGACTTCGACTTCGACTTCTTCGACTTCTTCGACTTCTTCGACTTCGACTTCTTCGACTTCGACTTCTTCGACTTCGACTTCTTCGACTTCGACTTCTTCGACTTCGACTTCTTCGACTTCGACTTCTTCGACTTCGACTTCTTCGACTTCGACTTCTTCGACTTCGACTTCTTCGACTTCGACTTCTTCGACTTCGACTTCTTCGACTTCGACTTCTTCGACTTCGACTTCTTCGACTTCGACTTCTTCGACTTCGACTTCTTCGACTTCGACTTCTTCGACTTCGACTTCGACTTCTTCGACTTCGACTTCGACTTCTTCGACTTCGACTTCTTCGACTTCGACTTCTTCGACTTCGACTTCGACTTCGACTTCGACTTCGACTTCGACTTCGACTTCGACTTCGACTTCTTCGACTTCGACTTCGAATTCTTCGAATTCTTCGACTTCGAATTCTTCGAATTCTTCGACTTCTTCGACTTCGACTTCTTCGACTTCTTCGACTTCGACTTCTTCGACTACTTAGACTTCTTCGACTTCTTCGACTACTTAGACTTCTTCGACTTCTTCGACTACTTAGACTTCTTCGACTACTTCGACTTCTTCGACTACTTAGACTTCTTCGACTACTTCGACTTCTTCGACTTCGAATTCTTCGACTTCTTCGACTACTTCGACTTCGACTTCTTCGACTTCGACTTCGACTTCGACTTCTTCGACTTCGACTTCTTCGACTTCGACTTCTTCGACTTCGACTTCTTCGACTTCGACTTCTTCGACTTCGACTTCTTCGACTTCGACTTCTTCGACTTCGACTTCTTCGACTTCGACTTCTTCGACTTCGACTTCTTCGACTTCGACTTCTTCGACTTCGACTTCTTCGACTTCGACTTCGACTTCGACTTCGACTTCGACTTCTTCGACTTCGACTTCTTCGACTTCGACTTCTTCGACTTCGACTTCTTCGACTTCGACTTCTTCGACTTCGACTTCTTCGACTTCGAATTCTTCGACTTCTTCGACTTCTTCGACTTCGACTTCTTCGACTTCTTCGACTTCGACTTCTTCGACTTCTTCGACTTCGACTTCTTCGACTACGACTTCGACTTCTTCGACTACGACTTCGACTTCTTCGACTACTTAGACTTCTTCGACTACTTAGACTTCTTCGACTACTTAGACTTCTTCGACTACTTAGACTTCTTCGACTACTTAGACTTCTTCGACTTCGAATTCTTCGACTTCTTCGACTTCTTCGACTTCTTCGACTTCTTCGACTTCGACTTCTTCGACTTCGACTTCGACTTCTTCGACTTCGACTTCGAATTGTTCGACTTCGACTTCGAATTCTTCGACTTCGACTTCGAATTCTTCGACTTCTTCGACTTCGAATTCTTCGACTTCTTCGACTTCGACTTCTTCGACTACTTCGACTTCGACTTCTTCGACTTCGACTTCGACTTCTTCGACTTCGACTTCTTCGACTTCGACTTCTTCGACTTCGACTTCTTCGACTTCGACTTCTTCGACTTCGACTTCTTCGACTTCGACTTCTTCGACTTCGACTTCTTCGACTTCTTCGACTTTGACTTCTTCGACTTCGACTTCTTCGACTTCGAACTCTTCGACTTCTTCGACTACTTCGACTACTTCGACTACTTCGACTTCTTCGACTACTTCGACTTCGACTACTTCGACTTCTTCGACTTCGACTTCTTCGACTTCGACTTCGACTTCTTCGACTACTTCGACTTCGACTACTTCGACTTCGACTTCGACTTCTTCGACTTCGACTTCTTCGACTTCGACTTCTTCGACTTCGACTTCTTCGACTTCGACTTCTTCGACTTCGACTTCTTCGACTTCGACTTCTTCGACTTCGACTTCTTCGACTTCGACTTCTTCGACTTCGACTTCTTCGACTTCGACTTCTTCGACTTCGACTTCTTCGACTTCGACTTCTTCGACTTCGACTTCTTCGACTTCGACTTCTTCGACTTCGACTTCTTCGACTTCGACTTCTTCGACTTCGAATTCTTCGACTTCTTCGACTTCTTCGACTTCGAATTCTTCGACTTCGAATTCTTCGACTTTTTCGACTTCTTCGACTTCGAATTCTTCGACTTCTTCGACTTCTTCGACTTCGAATTCTTCGACTTCGAATTCTTCGACTTCTTCGACTTCGAATTCTTCGACTTCTTCGACTTCTTCGACTTCTTCGACTTCTTCGACTTCGACTTCTTCGACTTCTTCGACTTCGACTTCTTTGACTTCTTCGACTTCGACTTCTTCGACTACGACTTCGACTTCTTCGACTACTTAGACTTCTTCGACTACTTAGACTTCTTCGACTACTTAGACTTCTTCGACTACTTAGACTTCTTCGACTACTTAGACTTCTTCGACTTCGAATTCTTCGACTTCTTCGACTTCTTCGACTTCTTCGACTTCTTCGACTTCTTCGACTTCGACTTCTTCGACTTCGACTTCGACTTCTTCGACTTCGACTTCGAATTGTTCGACTTCGACTTCGAATTCTTCGACTTCGACTTCGAATTCTTCGACTTCTTCGACTTCGAATTCTTCGACTTCTTCGACTTCGACTTCTTCGACTACTTCGACTTCGACTTCTTCGACTTCGACTTCGACTTCTTCGACTTCGACTTCTTCGACTTCGACTTCTTCGACTTCGACTTCTTCGACTTCGACTTCTTCGACTTCGACTTCTTCGACTTCTTCGACTTTGACTTCTTCGACTTCGACTTCTTCGACTTCGAATTCTTCGACTTCTTCGACTACTTCGACTACTTCGACTACTTCGACTTCTTCGACTACTTCGACTTCTTCGACTTCGACTTCTTCGACTTCGACTTCGACTTCTTCGACTACTTCGACTTCGACTACTTCGACTTCGACTTCGACTTCTTCGACTTCTTCGACTTCTTCGACTTCGACTTCTTCGACTTCGACTTCTTCGACTTCGACTTCTTCGACTTCGACTTCTTCGACTTCGACTTCTTCGACTTCGACTTCTTCGACTTCGACTTCTTCGACTTCGACTTCTTCGACTTCGACTTCTTCGACTTCGACTTCTTCGACTTCGACTTCTTCGACTTCGACTTCTTCGACTTCGACTTCTTCGACTTCGACTTCTTCGACTTCGACTTCTTCGACTTCGACTTCTTCGACTTCGACTTCTTCGACTTCGACTTCTTCGACTTCGACTTCTTCGACTTCGACTTCTTCGACTTCGACTTCGACTTCTTCGACTTCGACTTCTTCGACTTCGACTTCTTCGACTTCGACTTCTTCGACTTCGACTTCTTCGACTTCGACTTCGACTTCGACTTCGACTTCGACTTCGACTTCGACTTCGACTTCGACTTCTTCGACTTCGACTTCGAATTCTTCGAATTCTTCGACTTCGAATTCTTCGAATTCTTCGACTTCTTCGACTTCGACTTCTTCGACTTCTTCGACTTCGACTTCTTCGACTACTTAGACTTCTTCGACTTCTTCGACTACTTAGACTTCTTCGACTTCTTCGACTACTTAGACTTCTTCGACTACTTCGACTTCTTCGACTACTTAGACTTCTTCGACTACTTCGACTTCTTCGACTTCGAATTCTTCGACTTCTTCGACTACTTCGACTTCGACTTCTTCGACTTCGACTTCGACTTCGACTTCTTCGACTTCGACTTCTTCGACTTCGACTTCTTCGACTTCGACTTCTTCGACTTCGACTTCTTCGACTTCGACTTCTTCGACTTCGACTTCTTCGACTTCGACTTCTTCGACTTCGACTTCTTCGACTTCGACTTCTTCGACTTCGACTTCGACTTCGACTTCGACTTCTTCGACTTCGACTTCTTCGACTTCGACTTCTTCGACTTCGACTTCTTCGACTTCGAATTCTTCGACTTCTTCGACTTCTTCGACTTCGACTTCTTCGACTTCTTCGACTTCGACTTCTTCGACTTCTTCGACTTCGACTTCTTCGACTACGACTTCGACTTCTTCGACTACTTAGACTTCTTCGACTACTTAGACTTCTTCGACTACTTAGACTTCTTCGACTACTAGACTTCGACTACTTAGACTTCTTCGACTTCGAATTCTTCGACTTCTTCGATTCTTCGACTTCTTCGACTTCTTCGACTTCTTCGACTTCTTCGACTTCGACTTCTTCGACTTCGACTTCGACTTCTTCGACTTCGACTTCGAATTGTTCGACTTCGACTTCGAATTCTTCGACTTCGACTTCGAATTCTTCGACTTCTTCGACTTCGAATTCTTCGACTTCTTCGACTTCGACTTCTTCGACTACTTCGACTTCGACTTCTTCGACTTCGACTTCGACTTCTTCGACTTCGACTTCTTCGACTTCTTCGACTTCGACTTCTTCGAACTTCGACTTCTTCGACTTCGACTTCTTCGACTTCGACTTCTTCGACTTCTTCGACTTTGACTTCTTCGACTTCGACTTCTTCGACTTCGAATCTTCGACTTCTTCGACTACTTCGACTACTTCGACTACTTCGACTTCTTTCGACTACTTCGACTTCGACTACTTCGACTTCTTCGACTTCGACTTCTTCGACTTCGACTTCGACTTCTTCGACTACTTCGACTTCGAATACTTCGACTTCGACTTCGACTTCTTCGACTTCTTCGACTTCTTCGACTTCGACTTCTTCGACTTCGACTTCGACTTCTTCGACTTCGACTTCGAATTGTTCGACTTCGACTTCGAATTCTTCGACTTCGACTTCGAATTCTTCGACTTCTTCGACTTCGAATTCTTCGCTTCTTCGACTTCGACTTCTTCGACTACTTCGACTTCGACTTCTTCGACTTCGACTTCGACTTCTTCGACTTCGACTTCTTCGACTTCGACTTCTTCGACTTCGACTTCTTCGACTTCGACTTCTTCGACTTCTTCGACTTTGACTTCTTCGACTTCGACTTCTTCGACTTCGAATTCTTCGACTTCTTCGACTACTTCGACTACTTCGACTACTTCGACTTCTTCGACTACTTCGACTTCTTCGACTTCGACTTCTTCGACTTCGACTTCGACTTCTTCGACTACTTCGACTTCGACTACTTCGACTTCGACTTCGACTTCTTCGACTTCTTCGACTTCTTCGACTTCGACTTCTTCGACTTCGACTTCTTCGACTTCGACTTCTTCGACTTCGACTTCTTCGACTTCGACTTCTTCGACTTCGACTTCTTCGACTTCGACTTCTTCGACTTCGACTTCTTCGACTTCGACTTCTTCGACTTCGACTTCTTCGACTTCGACTTCTTCGACTTCGACTTCTTCGACTTCGACTTCTTCGACTTCGACTTCTTCGACTTCGACTTCTTCGACTTCGACTTCTTCGACTTCGACTTCTTCGACTTCGACTTCTTCGACTTCGACTTCTTCGACTTCGACTTCGACTTCTTCGACTTCGACTTCTTCGACTTCGACTTCTTCGACTTCGACTTCTTCGACTTCGACTTCTTCGACTTCGACTTCGACTTCGACTTCGACTTCGACTTCGACTTCGACTTCGACTTCTTCGACTTCGACTTCGAATTCTTCGAATTCTTCGACTTCGAATTCTTCGAATTCTTCGACTTCTTCGACTTCGACTTCTTCGACTTCTTCGACTTCGACTTCTTCGACTACTTAGACTTCTTCGACTTCTTCGACTACTTAGACTTCTTCGACTTCTTCGACTACTTAGACTTCTTCGACTACTTCGACTTCTTCGACTACTTAGACTTCTTCGACTACTTCGACTTCTTCGACTTCGAATTCTTCGACTTCTTCGACTACTTCGACTTCGACTTCTTCGACTTCGACTTCGACTTCGACTTCTTCGACTTCGACTTCTTCGACTTCGACTTCTTCGACTTCGACTTCTTCGACTTCGACTTCTTCGACTTCGACTTCTTCGACTTCGACTTCTTCGACTTCGACTTCTTCGACTTCGACTTCTTCGACTTCGACTTCTTCGACTTCGACTTCTTCGACTTCGACTTCGACTTCGACTTCGACTTCTTCGACTTCGACTTCTTCGACTTCGACTTCTTCGACTTCGACTTCTTCGACTTCGACTTCTTCGACTTCGACTTCTTCGACTTCGAATTCTTCGACTTCTTCGACTTCTTCGACTTCGACTTCTTCGACTTCTTCGACTTCGACTTCTTCGACTTCTTCGACTTCGACTTCTTCGACTTCTTCGACTTCGACTTCTTCGACTACGACTTCGACTTCTTCGACTACTTAGACTTCTTCGACTACTTAGACTTCTTCGACTACTTAGACTTCTTCGACTACTTAGACTTCTTCGACTACTTAGACTTCTTCGACTTCGAATTCTTCGACTTCTTCGACTTCTTCGACTTCTTCGACTTCTTCGACTTCTTCGACTTCTTCGACTTCGACTTCTTCGACTTCGACTTCGACTTCTTCGACTTCGACTTCGAATTGTTCGACTTCGACTTCGAATTCTTCGACTTCGACTTCGAATTCTTCGACTTCTTCGACTTCGAATTCTTCGACTTCTTCGACTTCGACTTCTTCGACTACTTCGACTTCGACTTCTTCGACTTCGACTTCGACTTCTTCGACTTCGACTTCTTCGACTTCTTCGACTTCGACTTCTTCGACTTCGACTTCTTCGACTTCGACTTCTTCGACTTCGACTTCTTCGACTTCGACTTCTTCGACTTCTTCGACTTTGACTTCTTCGACTTCGACTTCTTCGACTTCGAATTCTTCGACTTCTTCGACTACTTCGACTACTTCGACTACTTCGACTTCTTCGACTACTTCGACTTCGACTACTTCGACTTCTTCGACTTCGACTTCTTCGACTTCGACTTCGACTTCTTCGACTACTTCGACTTCGACTACTTCGACTTCGACTTCGACTTCTTCGACTTCTTCGACTTCTTCGACTTCGACTTCTTCGACTTCGACTTCTTCGACTTCGACTTCTTCGACTTCGACTTCTTCGACTTCGACTTCTTCGACTTCGACTTCGACTTCTTCGACTTCGACTTCTTCGACTTCGACTTCTTCGACTTCGACTGCTTCGACTTCGACTTCTTCGACTTCGACTTCGACTTCTTCGACTTCGACTTCTTCGACTTCGACTTCTTCGACTTCGACTTCGACTTCAACTTCGACTTCGACTTCGACTTCGACTTCGACTTCGACTTCGACTTCTTCGACTTCGACTTCGAATTCTTCGACTTCGACTTCGAATTCTTCGAATTCTTCGACTTCGAATTCTTCGAATTCTTCGACTTCGACTTCGAATTCTTCGACTTCTTCGACTTCGACTTCTTCGACTTCTTCGACTTCGACTTCTTCGACTACTTAGACTTCTTCGACTTCTTCGACTACTTAGACTTCTTCGACTTCTTCGACTACTTAGACTTCTTCGACTACTTCGACTTCTTCGACTTCGAATTCTTCGACTTCTTCGACTACTTCGACTTCGACTTCTTCGACTTCGACTTCGACTTCTTCGACTTCGACTTCTTCGACTTCGACTTCTTCGACTTCGACTTCTTCGACTTCGACTTCTTCGACTTCGACTTCTTCGACTTCGACTTCTTCGACTTCGACTTCTTCGACTTCGACTTCTTCGACTTCGACTTCTTCGACTTCGACTTCTTCGACTTCGACTTCTTCGACTTCGACTTCTTCGACTTCGACTTCGACTTCGACTTCGACTTCGACTTCTTCGACTTCGACTTCTTCGACTTCGACTTCTTCGACTTCGACTTCTTCGACTTCGACTTCTTCGACTTCGACTTCTTCGACTTCGACTTCTTCGACTTCGACTTCTTCGACTTCGACTTCTTCGACTTCGACTTCTTCGACTTCGACTTCTTCGACTTCGACTTCGACTTCTTCGACTTCGACTTCTTCGACTTCGACTTCTTCGACTTCTTCGACTTCTTCGACTTCTTCGACTTCGACTTCGACTTCTTCGACTTCTGCGTCTTCGACTTCTTCGACTTCTGCGTCTTCGACTTCTTCGACTTCGACTTCGACTTCGACTTCTTCGACTTCGACTTCGACTTCTTCGACTTCGACTTCTTCGACTTCGACTTCTTCGACTTCGACTTCTTCGACTTCTTCGACTTCTTCGACTTCTTCGACTTCTTCGTCTTCTTCGACTTCTTCGACTTCTTCGACTTCTTCGACTTCTTCGACTTCTTCGACTTCTTCGACTTCTTCGACTTCTTCGACTTCTTCGACTTCTTCGACTTCTTCGACTTCTTCGACTTCTTCGACTTCTTCGACTTCTTCGACTTCTTCGACTTCTTCGACTTCTTCGACTTCTTCGACTTCGACTTCTTCGACTTCGACTTCTTCGACTTCGACTTCGACTTCGACTTCGACTTCGACTTCGACTTCGACTTATTCGACTTCGACTTCGACTTATTCGACTTCGACTTCGACTTATTCGACTTCGACTTCTACTTCGACTTCGACTTCTACTTCGACTTCTTCGACTTCGACTTCTTCGTCTTCGACTTCGACTTCTTCGACTTCGACTTCGACTTCGACTTCGACTTCTTCGACTTCGACTTCTTCGACTTCGACTTCTTCGACTTCGACTTCTTCGACTTCGACTTCTTCGACTTCGACTTCGACTTCTTCGACTTCGACTTCGACTTCGACTTCGACTTCGACTACGACTTCTTCGACTACGACTTCGACTTCTTCGACTACGACTTCGACTTCTTCGACTTCGACTTCTTCGACTTCTTCGACTTCGACTTCTTCGACTTCGACTTCTTCGACTTCAACTTCTTCGACTTCGACTTCTTCGACTAAGACTTCTTCGACTTCGACTTCTTCGACTTCGACTTCGACTTCTTCGACTTCGACTTCGACTTCTTCGACTTCTTCGACTTCGACTTCTTCGACTTCGACTTCTTCGACTTCTTCGACTTCGACTTCTTCGACTTCGACTTCTTCGACTTCGACTTCTTCGACTTCGACTTCTTCGACTTCGACTTCTTCGACTACGACTTCGACTTCTTCGACTACGACTTCTTCGACTTCGACTTCTTCGACTACGACTTCTTCGACTACGACTTCTTCGACTTCGACTTCTTCGACTTCGACTTCTTCGACTTCGACTTCTTCGACTTCGACTTCGACTTCTTCGACTTCGACTTCGACTTCTTCGACTTCGACTTCGACTTCTTCGACTTCGACTTCTTCGACTTCTTCGACTTCGACTTCTTCGACTTCGACTTCGACTTCTTCGACTTCGACTTCGACTTCTTCGACTTCGACTTCTTCGACTTCTTCGACTTCGACTTCGACTTCTTCGACTTCTGCGTCTTCGACTTCTTCGACTTCTGCGTCTTCGACTTCTTCGACTTCGACTTTGACTTCGACTTCTTCGACTTCGACTTCGACTTCTTCGACTTCGACTTCTTCGACTTCGACTTCTTCGACTTCGACTTCTTCGACTTCGACTTCTTCGACTTCGACTTCTTCGACTTCGACTACTTCGACTTCTTCGACTTCTTCGACTTCTTCGACTTCTTCGACTTCTTCGACTTCTTCGACTTCTTCGACTTCTTCGACTTCTTCGACTTCTTCGACTTCTTCGACTTCTTCGACTTCTTCGACTTCTTCGACTTCTTCGACTTCTTCGACTTCTTCGACTTCTTCGACTTCTTCGACTTCGACTTCTTCGACTTCGACTTCTTCGACTTCGACTTATTCGACTTCGACTTCGACTTCGACTTATTCGACTTCGACTTCGACTTATTCGACTTCGACTTCGACTTATTCGACTTCGACTTCTACTTCGACTTCGACTTCTACTTCGACTTCTTCGTCTTCGACTTCGACTTCTTCGACTTCGACTTCGACTTCGACTTCTTCGACTTCGACTTCTTCGACTTCGACTTCTTCGACTTCGACTTCGACTTCTTCGACTTCGACTTCGACTTCGACTTCGACTACGACTTCTTCGACTACGACTTCGACTTCTTCGACTACGACTTCGACTTCTTCGACTTCGACTTCTTCGACTTCTTCGACTTCGACTTCTTCGACTTCGACTTCTTCGACTTCGACTTCTTCGACTTCGACTTCTTCGACTAAGACTTCTTCGACTTCGACTTCTTCGACTTCGACTTCGACTTCTTCGACTTCGACTTCGACTTCTTCGACTTCTTCGACTTCGACTTCTTCGACTTCTTCGACTTCGACTTCTTCGACTTCGACTTCTTCGACTTCGACTTCTTCGACTTCGACTTCTTCGACTTCGACTTCTTCGACTTCTTCGACTTCGACTTCTTCGACTACGACTTCGACTTCTTCGACTACGACTTCTTCGACTTCGACTTCTTCGACTACGACTTCTTCGACTACGACTTCTTCGACTTCGACTTCTTCGACTTCGACTTCTTCGACTACGACTTCGACTTCTTCGACTACGACTTCTTCGACTTCGACTTCTTCGACTACGACTTCTTCGACTACGACTTCTTCGACTTCGACTTCTTCGACTTCGACTTCTTCGACTACGACTTCGACTTCTTCGACTACGACTTCGACTTCGACTTCTTCGACTACGACTTCGACTTCTTCGACTTCGACTTCTTCGACTACGACTTCTTCGACTACGACTTCTTCGACTACGACTTCTTCGACTTCGACTTCTTCGACTTCGACTTCTTCGACTTCGACTTCTTCGACTACGACTTCTTCGACTTCGACTTCTTCGACTTCGACTTCTTCGACTTCGACTTCTTCGACTTCTTCGACTTCGACTTCTTCGACTTCGACTTCTTCGACTTCGACTTCTTCGACTTCGACTTCTTCGACTTCGACTTCTTCGACTTCGACTTCTTCGATTTCGACTTCTTCGACTTCGACTTCTTCGACTTCGACTTCTTCGACTTCGACTTCTTCGACTTCGACTTCTTCGACTTCGACTTCTTCGACTTCGACTTCTTCGACTTCGACTTCTTCGACTTCGACTTCTTCGACTTCGACTTCTTCGACTTCGACTTCTTCGACTTCGACTTCTTCGACTTCGACTTCTTCGACTTCGACTTCTTCGACTTCGACTTCTTCGACTTCGACTTCTTCGACTTCGACTTCTTCGACTTCGACTTCTTCGACTTCTTCGACTTCTTCGACTTCTTCGACTTCTTCGACTTCTTCGACTTCTTCGACTTCTTCGACTTCTTCGACTTCTTCGACTTCTTCGACTTCTTCGACTTCTTCGACTTCTTCGACTTCTTCGACTTCTTCGACTTCTTCGACTTCTTCGACTTCTTCCACTTCTTCGACTTCTTCGACTTCTTCGACTTCTTCGACTTCTTCGAATTCTTCGACTTCTTCGACTTCTTCGACTTCTTCGACTTCGAATTCTTCGACTTCTTCGACTTCGAATTCTTCGACTTCTTCGACTTCGAATTCTTCGACTTCGAATTCTTCGACTTCTTCGACTTCTTCGACTACGACTTCGACTTCTTCGACTACGACTTCGACTTCTTCGACTACTTAGACTTCTTCGACTACTTAGACTTCTTCGACTTCGAATTCTTCGACTTCGAATTCTTCGACTTCGACTTCTTCGACTTCGACTTCTTCGACTTCTTCGACTTCTTCGACTTCTTCGACTTCTTCGACTTCTTCGACTTCTTCGACTTCTTCGACTTCTTCGACTTCTTCGACTTCTTCGACTTCTTCGACTTCTTCGACTTCTTCGACTTCTTCGACTTCTTCGACTTCTTCGACTTCTTCGACTTCTTCGACTTCTTCAACTTCTTCGACTTCTTCGACTTCTTCGACTTCTTCGACTTCTTCGACTTCGAATTCTTCGACTTCTTCGACTTCGAATTCTTCGACTTCTTCGACTTCCTCGACTACGACTTCGACTTCTTCGACTACTTAGACTTCTTCGACTACTTAGACTTCTTCGACTTCGAATTCTTCGACTTCGACTTCTTCGACTACGACTTCTTCGACTACGACTTCTTCGACTACGACTTCTTCGACTACGACTTCTTCGACTTCGACTTCTTCGACTTCGACTTCTTCGACTTCGACTTCTTCGACTACGACTTCTTCGACTTCGACTTCTTCGACTTCGACTTCTTCGACTTCGACTTCTTCGACTTCGACTTCTTCGACTTCGACTTCTTCGACTTCGACTTCTTCGACTTCGACTTCTTCGACTTCTTCGACTTCTTCGACTTCGACTTCTTCGACTTCGACTTCTTCGACTTCGACTTCTTCGACTTCGACTTCTTCGACTTCGACTTCTTCGACTTCGACTTCTTCGACTTCGACTTCTTCGACTTCGACTTCTTCGACTTCGACTTCTTCGACTTCGACTTCTTCGACTTCGACTTCTTCGACTTTGACTTCTTCGACTTCGACTTCTTCGACTTCGACTTCTTCGACTTCGACTTCTTCGACTTCTTCGACTTCGACTTCTTCGACTTCGACTTCTTCGACTTCGACTTCTTCGACTTCTTCGACTTCTTCGACTTCTTCGACTTCTTCGACTTCTTCGACTTCTTCGACTTCTTCGACTTCTTCGACTTCTTCGACTTCTTCGACTTCTTCGACTTCTTCGACTTCTTCGACTTCTTCGACTTCTTCGACTTCTTCGACTTCTTCGACTTCTTCGACTTCTTCGACTTCTTCGACTTCTTCGACTTCTTCGACTTCTTCGACTTCTTCGACTTCTTCGACTTCTTCGAATTCTTCGACTTCTTCGACTTCTTCGACTTCTTCGACTTCGAATTCTTCGACTTCTTCGACTTCGAATTCTTCGACTTCTTCGACTTCGAATTCTTCGACTTCTTCGACTTCTTCGACTACGACTTGGACTTCTTCGACTACGACTTCGACTTCTTCGACTACTTAGACTTCTTCGACTACTTAGACTTCTTCGACTTCGAATTCTTCGACTTCGAATTCTTCGACTTCGAATTCTTCGACTTCGAACTCTTCGACTTCTTCGACTTCTTCGACTTCTTCGACTTCTTCGACTTCTTCGACTTCTTCGACTTCTTCGACTTCTTCGACTTCTTCGACTTCTTCGACTTCTTCGACTTCTTCGACTTCTTCGACTTCTTCGACTTCGACTTCTTCGACTTCGACTTCTTCGACTTCGACTTCTTCGACTTCGACTTCGAACTCTTCGACTTCGACTTCGAATTCTTCGACTTCTTCGACTTCGACTTCTTCGTCTTCGACTTCGAACTCTTCGACTTCGACTTCGAATTCTTCGACTTCTTCGACTTCGACTTCTTTGACTTCGACTTCTTCGACTTCGACTTCTTCGACTTCGACTTCTTCGACTTCTTCGACTTCGACTTCTTCTACTTCGACTTCTTCGACTTCGACTTCTTCGACTTCTTCGACTACGACTTCGACTTCTTCGACTACTTAGACTTCTTCGACTTCTTCGACTACTTAGACTTCTTCGACTTCGAACTCTTCGACTTCGAATTCTTCGACTTCGAACTCTTCGACTTCGAACTCTTCGACTTCTTCGACTTCTTCGACTTCTTCGACTTCTTCGACTTCTTCGACTTCTTCGACTTCTTCGACTTCTTCGACTTCTTCGACTTCTTCGACTTCTTCGACTTCGACTTCTTCGACTTCGACTTCGAACTCTTCGACTTCGACTTCGAACTCTTCGACTTCTTCGACTTCGAATTCTTCGACTTCTTCGACTTCGACTTCTTCGACTACTTCGACTTCGACTTCGACTTCTTCGACTTCGACTTCTTCGACTTCGACTTCGACTTCTTCGACTTCGACTTCTTCGACTTCGACTTCTTCGACTACTTCGACTTCGACTTCGACTTCTTCGACTTCGACTTCTTCGACTTCGACTTCTTCGACTTCGACTTCTTCGACTACTTCGACTTCGACTTCTTCGACTTCGACTTCGACTTCTTCAACTTCGACTTCGACTTCGACTTCTTCGACTTCGACTTCGACTTCTTCGACTTCGACTTCGACTTCTTCGACTTCGACTTCTTCGACTTCGACTTCTTCGACTTCGACTTCTTCGACTTCGACTTCTTCGACTTCGACTTCTTCGACTTCGACTTCTTCGACTTCTTCGACTTCGACTTCTTCGACTTCGACTTCTTCGACTTTGACTTCTTCGACTTCGACTTCTTCGACTTCGACTTCTTCGACTTCGACTTCTTCGACTTCGACTTCTTCGACTTCCTCGACTACGACTTCGACTTCTTCGACTACTTAGACTTCTTCGACTACTTAGACTTCTTCGACTTCGAATTCTTCGACTTCGAACTCTTCGACTTCGAACTCTTCGACTTCTAAGACTTCTTCGACTTCTTCGACTTCTTCGACTTCTTCGACTTCTTCGACTTCTTCGACTTCTTCGACTTCTTCGACTTCTTCGACTTCTTCGACTTCTTCGACTTCGACTTCTTCGACTTCGACTTCTTCGACTTCGACTTCGACTTCTTCGACTTCGAACTCTTCGACTTCGACTTCGAATTCTTCGACTTCTTCGACTTCGACTTCTTCGTCTTCGACTTCGACTTCTTCGACTTCGACTTCGACTTCGACTTCTTCGACTTCGACTTCTTCGACTTCGACTTCGACTTCGACTTCTTCGACTTCGACTTCGACTTCTTCGACTTCGACTTCTTCGACTTCGACTTCTTCGACTTCGACTTCGACTTCTTCGACTTCGACTTCGACTTCGACTTCGACTTCGACTTCGACTACGACTTCTTCGACTACGACTTCTTCGACTACGACTTCGACTTCTTCGACTACGACTTCGACTTCTTCGACTTCGACTTCTTCGACTTCTTCGACTTCGACTTCTTCGACTTCGACTTCTTCGACTTCGACTTCTTCGACTTCGACTTCTTCGACTTCGACTTCTTCGACTTCGACTTCTTCGACTTCGACTTCTTCGACTTCGACTTCTTCGACTTCGACTTCTTCGACTTCGACTTCTTCGACTTCGACTTCGACTTCTTCGACTTCGACTTCGACTTCTTCGACTTCTTCGACTTCGACTTCTTCGACTTCTTCGACTTCGACTTCTTCGACTTCGACTTCTTCGACTTCGACTTCTTCGACTTCGACTTCTTCGACTTCGACTTCTTCGACTTCGACTTCTTCGACTTCGACTTCTTCGACTTCGACTTCTTCGACTTCGACTTCTTCGACTTCGACTTCTTCGACTTCGACTTCTTCGACTACGACTTCGACTTCTTCGACTACGACTTCTTCGACTTCGACTTCTTCGACTACGACTTCTTCGACTTCTTCGACTTCTTCGATTTCGAATTCTTCGACTTCTTCGACTTCTTCGATTTCGAATTCTTCGACTTCTTCGACTTCGAATTCTTCGACTTCTTCGACTTCGAATTTTTCGACTTCTTCAACTTCTTCGACTTCTTCGACTACGACTTCGACTTCTTCGACTACTTAGACTTCTTCGACTACTTAGACTTCTTCGACTTCGAACTCTTCGACTTCGAATTCTTCGACTTCGAACTCTTCGACTTCGAACTCTTCGACTTCTTCGACTTCTTCGACTTCTTCGACTTCTTCGACTTCTTCGACTTCTTCGACTTCTTCGACTTCTTCGACTTCTTCGACTTCTTCGACTTCTTCGACTTCTTCGACTTCTTCGACTTCTTCGACTTCGACTTCTTCGACTTCGACTTCGACTTCGACTTCTTCGACTTCGACTTCGAACTCTTCGACTTCGACTTCGAATTCTTCGACTTCTTCGACTTCGAATTCTTCGACTTCGAATTCTTCGACTTCTTCGACTTCGACTTCTTCGACTACTTCGACTTCGACTTCTTCGACTTCGACTTCTTCGACTTCGACTTCTTCGACTTCGACTTCTTCGACTTCGACTTCTTCGACTACTTCGACTTCGACTTCTTCGACTTCGACTTCGACTTCTTCAACTTCGACTTCGACTTCGACTTCTTCGACTTCGACTTCGACTTCTTCGACTTCGACTTCGACTTCTTCGACTTCGACTTCTTCGACTTCGACTTCTTCGACTTCGACTTCTTCGACTTCGACTTCTTCGACTTCGACTTCTTCGACTTCGACTTCTTCGACTTCGACTTCTTCGACTTCGACTTCTTCGACTTCTTCGACTTCGACTTCGACTTCTTCGACTTCGACTTCTTCGACTTCTTCGACTTCGACTTCTTCGACTTCGACCTCTTCGACTTCGACTTCTGCGTCTTCGACTTCTTCGACTTCGACTTCTTCGACTTCGACTTCGACTTCTTCGACTTCGACTTCTTCGACTTCGACTTCTTCGACTTCGACATCGACTTCTTCGACTTCGACTTCTTCGACTTCTTCGACTTCTTCGACTTCGACTTCGACTTTGACTTCTTCGACTTTGACTTCTTCGACTTCGACTTTGACTTCTTCGACTTCGACTTCGACTTCTTCGACTTCTTCGACTTTGACTTCTTCGACTTCGACTTCTTCGACTTCGACTTCTTCGACTTCGACTTCTTCGACTTCTTCGACTACTTAGACTTCTTTGACTACTTAGACTTCTTCGACTTCTTCGACTTCTTCGACTTCTTCGACTTCTTCGACTTCTTCGACTACTTCGACTTCGAATTCTTCGACTTCTTCGACTACTTCGACTTCGACTTCTTCGACTACTTCGACTTCGACTTCTTCGACTACTTCGACTTCGACTTCTTCGACTACTTCGACTTCGACTTCTTCGACTTCGACTTCGACTTCTTCGACTTCGACTTCGACTTCTTCGACTTCGACTTCTTCGACTTCGACTTCGACTTCTTCGACTTCTTCGACTTCGACTTCGACTTCGACTTCTTCCACTTCGACTTCGACTTCGACTTCTTCGACTACTTCGACTTCGACTTCTTCGACTTCGACTTCGACTTCTTCGACTTCGACTTCGACTTCTTCGACTTCGACTTCGACTTCTTCGACTTCGACTTCGACTTCTTCGACTTCGACTTCGACTTCTTCGACTTCGACTTCGACTTCTTCGACTTCGACTTCTTCGACTTCGACTTCGACTTCTTCGACTTCGACTTCGACTTCTTCGACTTCGACTTCTTCGACTTCGACTTCTTCGACTTCGACTTCTTCGACTTCTTCGACTTCTTCGACTTCTTCGACTTCTTCGACTTCTTCGACTTCTTCGACTTCTTCGACTTCTTCGACTTCTTCGACTTCTTCGACTTCTTCGACTTCTTCGACTTCTTCGACTTCTTCGACTTCTTCGACTTCTTCGACCTTCTTCGACTTCTTCGACTTCTTCGACTTCTTCGACTTCTTCGACTTCGACTTCGACTTCGACTTCGACTTCGACTTCGACTTCTTCGACTTCGACTTATTCGACTTCGACTTCGACTTCGACTTATTCGACTTCGACTTCGACTTCGACTTCGACTTCGACTTCTTCGACTTCGACTTCTTCTTCTTCGACTTCTTCGACTTCGAATTCTTCGACTTCTTCGACTACGACTTCGACTTCTTCGACTACTTAGACTTCTTCGACTACTTCGACTTCTTCGACTTCGAATTCTTCGACTTCTTCGACTACTTCGAATTCTTCGACTTCTTCGACTACTTCGACTTCTTCGACTTCTTCGACTTCTTCGACTTCTTCGACTTCTTCGACTTCTTCGACTTCTTCGACTTCTTCGACTTCTTCGACTTCTTCGACTTCGACTTCTTCGACTTCGACTTCTTCGACTTCTTCGACTTCTTCGACTTCGACTTCGAATTCTTCGACTTCGACTTCGAAATCTTCGACTTCGACTTCGAATTCTTCGACTTCTTCGACTTCTTCGACTTCGAACTCTTCGACTTCTTCGACTTCGACTTCTTCGACTACTTCGACTTCGACTTCTTCGACTTCGACTTCGACTTCGACTTCTTCGACTTCGACTTCGACTTCTTCGACTTCGACTTCTTCGACTTCGACTTCTTCGACTTCGACTTCTTCGACTTCGACTTCTTCGACTTTGACTTCGACTTCTTCGACTTTGACTTCTTCGACTTCGACTTCGACTTCTTCGACTTCGACTTCTTCGACTTCGACTTCTTCGACTTCGAATTATTCGACTTCTTCGACTTCGACTTCTTCGACTTCGAATTATTCGACTTCTTCGACTACTTCGACTACTTCGACTTCTTCGACTTCGAATTATTCGACTTCTTCGACTACTTCGACTACTTCGACTTCTTCGACTACTTCGACTTCTTCGACTACTTCGACTTCGACTACTTCGACTTCTTCGACTTCGACTTCGACTTCTTCGACTTCGACTTCGACTTCTTCGACTACTTCGACTTCGACTACTTCGACTTCGACTACTTCGACTTCGACTTTGACTTCTTCGACTTCTTCGACTTCGACTTCTTCGACTTCGACTTCTTCGACTTCGACTTCTTCGACTTCTTCGACTTCTTCGACTTCTTCGACTTCTTCGACTTCTTCGACTTCTTCGACTTCTTCGACTTCTTCGACTTCTTCGACTTCTTCGACTTCTTCGACTTCTTCGACTTCTTCGACTTCTTCGACTTCGACTTCTTCGACTTCGACTTCTTCGACTTCGACTTCTTCGACTTCGACTTCGACTTCGACTTATTCGACTTCGACTTCGACTTATTCGACTTCGACTTCGACTTATTCCACTTCGACTTCTACTTCGACTTCGACTTCTACTTCGACTTCTTCGACTTCGACTTCGACTTCTTCGTCTTCGACTTCGACTTCTTCGACTTCGACTTCGACTTCGACTTCTTCGACTTCGACTTCTTCGACTTCGACTTCTTCGACTTCGACTTCTTCGACTTCGACTTCGACTTCTTCGACTTCGACTTCGACTTCGACTTCGACTACGACTTCTTCGACTACGACTTCGACTTCTTCGACTACGACTTCGACTTCTTCGACTTCGACTTCTTCGACTTCTTCGACTTCGACTTCTTCGACTTCGACTTCTTCGACTTCGACTTCTTCGACTTCGACTTCTTCGACTAAGACTTCTTCGACTTCGACTTCTTCGACTTCGACTTCGACTTCTTCGACTTCGACTTCGACTTCTTCGACTTCTTCGACTTCGACTTCTTCGACTTCTTCGACTTCGACTTCTTCGACTTCGACTTCTTCGACTTCGACTTCTTCGACTTCTTCGACTTCGACTTCTTCGACTTCGACTTCTTCGACTTCGACTTCTTCGACTTCGACTTCTTCGACTACGACTTCGACTTCTTCGACTACGACTTCGACTTCTTCGACTACGACTTCTTCGACTTCGACTTCTTCGACTACGACTTCTTCGACTACGACTTCTTCGACTTCGACTTCTTCGACTTCGACTTCTTCGACTACGACTTCTTCGACTACGACTTCGACTTCTTCGACTACGACTTCGACTTCTTCGACTACGACTTCGACTTCGACTTCTTCGACTACGACTTCGACTTCTTCGACTACGACTTCGACTTCGACTTCTTCGACTACGACTTCGACTTCTTCGACTTCGACTTCTTCGACTACGACTTCTTCGACTACGACTTCTTCGACTACGACTTCTTCGACTTCGACTTCTTCGACTTCGACTTCTTCGACTACGACTTCTTCGACTTCGACTTCTTCGACTTCGACTTCTTCGACTTCGACTTCTTCGACTTCGACTTCTTCGACTTCGACTTCTTCGACTTCGACTTCTTCGACTTCGACTTCTTCGACTTCGACTTCTTCGACTTCGACTTCTTCGACTTCGACTTCTTCGACTTCGACTTCTTCGACTTCGACTTCTTCGACTTCGACTTCTTCGACTTCGACTTCTTCGACTTCGACTTCTTCGACTTCGACTTCTTCGACTTCGACTTCTTCGACTTCGACTTCTTCGACTTCGACTTCTTCGACTTCGACTTCTTCGACTTCGACTTCTTCGACTTCGACTTCTTCGACTTCGACTTCTTCGACTTCGACTTCTTCGACTTCGACTTCTTCGACTTCGACTTCTTCGACTTCGACTTCTTCGACTTCGACTTCTTCGACTTCGACTTCTTCGACTTCGACTTCTTCGACTTCGACTTCTTCGACTTCGACTTCTTCGACTTCGACTTCTTCGACTTCGACTTCTTCGACTTCGACTTCTTCGACTTCGACTTCTTCGACTTCGACTTCTTCGACTTCGACTTCTTCGACTTCGACTTCTTCGACTTCGACTTCTTCGACTTCGACTTCTTCGACTTCGACTTCTTCGACTTCTTCGACTTCTTCGACTTCTTCGACTTCTTCGACTTCTTCGACTTCTTCGACTTCTTCGACTTCTTCGACTTCTTCGACTTCTTCGACTTCTTCGACTTCTTCGACTTCTTCGACTTCTTCGACTTCTTCGACTTCTTCGACTTCTTCGACTTCTTCGACTTCTTCGACTTCTTCGACTTCTTCGAAATCTTCGACTTCTTCGACTTCTTCGACTTCTTCGACTTCGAATTCTTCGACTTCTTCGACTTCGAATTCTTCGACTTCTTCGACTTCGAATTCTTCGACTTCTTCGACTTCTTCGACTACGACTTCGACTTCTTCGACTACGACTTCGACTTCTTCGACTACTTAGACTTCTTCGACTACTTAGACTTCTTCGACTTCGAATTCTTCGACTTCGAATTCTTCGACTTCGAATTCTTCGACTTCGAATTCTTCGACTTCGACTTCTTCGACTTCGACTTCTTCGACTTCGACTTCTTCGACTTCGACTTCTTCGACTTCTTCGACTTCTTCGACTTCTTCGACTTCTTCGACTTCTTCGACTTCTTCGACTTCTTCGACTTCTTCGACTTCTTCGACTTCTTCGACTTCTTCGACTTCTTCGACTTCTTCGACTTCGAATTCTTCGACTTCTTCGACTTCGAATTCTTCGACTTCTTCGACTTCCTCGACTACGACTTCGACTTCTTCGACTACTTAGACTTCTTCGACTACTTAGACTTCTTCGACTTCGAATTCTTCGACTTCGACTTCTTCGACTACGACTTCTTCGACTACGACTTCTTCGACTACGACTTCTTCGACTTCGACTTCTTCGACTTCGACTTCTTCGACTACGACTTCTTCGACTTCGACTTCTTCGACTTCGACTTCTTCGACTTCGACTTCTTCGACTTCGACTTCTTCGACTTCGACTTCTTCGACTTCGACTTCTTCGACTTCGACTTCTTCGACTTCGACTGCTTCGACTTCGACTTCTTCGACTTCGACTTCTTCGACTTCGACTTCTTCGACTTCGACTTCTTCGACTTCGACTTCTTCGACTTCGACTTCTTCGACTTCGACTTCTTCGACTTCGACTTCTTCGACTTCGACTTCTTCGACTTCGACTTCTTCGACTTCGACTTCTTCGACTTCGACTTCTTCGACTTCGACTTCTTCGACTTCGACTTCTTCGACTTCTTCGACTTCGACTTCTTCGACTTCGACTTCTTCGACTTCGACTTCTTCGACTTCGACTTCTTCGACTTCTTCGACTTCTTCGACTTCTTCGACTTCTTCGACTTCTTCGACTTCTTCGACTTCTTCGACTTCTTCGACTTCTTCGACTTCTTCGACTTCTTCGACTTCTTCGACTTCTTCGACTTCTTCGACTTCTTCGACTTCTTCGACTTCTTCGACTTCTTCGACTTCTTCGACTTCTTCGAATTCTTCGACTTCTTCGACTTCTTCGACTTCTTCGACTTCGAATTCTTCGACTTCTTCGACTTCGAATTCTTCGACTTCTTCGACTTCGAATTCTTCGACTTCTTCGACTTCTTCGACTACGACTTCGACTTCTTCGACTACGACTTCGACTTCTTCGACTACTTAGACTTCTTCGACTACTTAGACTTCTTCGACTACTTAGACTTCTTCGACTTCGAATTCTTCGACTTCGAATTCTTCGACTTCGAATTCTTCGACTTCGACTTCTTCGACTTCGACTTCTTCGACTTCGACTTCTTCGACTTCTTCGACTTCTTCGACTTCTTCGACTTCTTCGACTTCTTCGACTTCTTCGACTTCTTCGACTTCTTCGACTTCTTCTTCGACTTCGACTTCTTCGACTACTTAGACTTCTTCGACTACTTAGACTTCTTCGACTTCGAATTCTTCGACTTCGAATTCTTCGACTTCGAACTCTTCGACTTCTTCGACTTCTTCGACTTCTTCGACTTCTACGACTTCTTCGACTTCTTCGACTTCTTCGACTTCTTCGACTTCTTCGACTTCTTCGACTTCGACTTCTTCGACTTCTTCGACTTCGACTTCGACTTCTTCGACTTCGACTTCGAACTCTTCGACTTCGACTTCGAATTCTTCGACTTCTTCGACTTCGACTTCTTCGTCTTCGACTTCGACTTCTTCGACTTCGACTTCGACTTCGACTTCTTCGACTTCGACTTCGACTTCGACTTCTTCGACTTCGACTTCTTCGACTTCGACTTCTTCGACTTCGAATTCTTCGACTTCTTCGACTTCCTCGACTACGACTTCGACTACTTAGACTTCTTCGACTACTTAGACTTCTTCGACTTCGAATTCTTCGACTTCGAATTCTTCGACTTCGAACTCTTCGACTTCTTCGACTTCTTCGACTTCTTCGACTTCTTCGACTTCTTCGACTTCTTCGACTTCTTCGACTTCTTCGACTTCTTCGACTTCTTCGACTTCTTCGACTTCTTCGACTTCGACTTCTTCGACTTCGACTTCGACTTCTTCGACTTCGACTTCGACTTCTTCGACTACGACTTCGACTTCTTCGACTTCGACTTCTTCGACTTCGACTTCTTCGACTTCGACTTCTTCGACTTCGACTTCTTCGACTTCTTCGACTTCGACTTCTTCGACTTCGACTTCTTCGACTTCGACTTCTTCGACTTCGACTTCTTCGACTTCGACTTCTTCGACTTCGACTTCTTCGACTTCGACTTCGACTTCTTCGACTTCGACTTCGACTTCTTCGACTACGACTTCGACTTCTTCGACTTCGACTTCGACTTCTTCGACTTCGACTTCTTCGACTTCGACTTCTTCGACTTCGACTTCTTCGACTTCTTCGACTTCGACTTCTTCGACTTCGACTTCTTCGACTTCGACTTCTTCGACTTCGACTTCTTCGACTTCGACTTCTTCGACTTCGACTTCTTCGACTTCGACTTCGACTTCTTCGACTTCGACTTCTTCGACTTCGACTTCGACTTCTTCGACTTCTTCGACTTCGACTTCTTCGACTTCTTCGACTTCGACTTCTTCGACTTCGACTTCTTCGACTTCGACTTCTTCGACTTCGACTTCTTCGACTTCGACTTCTTCGACTTCGACTTCTTCGACTTCGACTTCTTCGACTACGACTTCGACTTCTTCGACTACGACTTCTTCGACTTCGACTTCTTCGACTACGACTTCTTCGACTACGACTTCTTCGACTTCTTCGACTTCTTCGATTTCGAATTCTTCGACTTCTTTGACTTCGAATTCTTCGACTTCTTCGACTTCGAATTCTTCGACTTCTTCGACTTCTTCGACTTCTTCGACTACGACTTCGACTTCTTCGACTACTTAGACTTCTTCGACTACTTAGACTTCTTCGACTTCGAACTCTTCGACTTCGAATTCTTCGACTTCGAACTCTTCGACTTCGAACTCTTCGACTTCTTCGACTTCTTCGACTTCTTCGACTTCTTCGACTTCTTCGACTTCTTCGACTTCTTCGACTTCTTCGACTTCTTCGACTTCTTCGACTTCTTTGACTTCTTCGACTTCTTCGACTTCGACTTCTTCGACTTCGACTTCGACTTCTTCGACTTCGACTTCGAACTCTTCGACTTCGACTTCGAATTCTTCGACTTCTTCGACTTCGAATTCTTCGACTTCTTCGACTTCGACTTCTTCGACTACTTCGACTTTGACTTCGACTTCTTCGACTTCGACTTCTTCGACTTCGACTTCTTCGACTTCGACTTCTTCGACTTCTTCGACTTCGACTTCTTCGACTTCGACTTCTTCGACTTCGACTTCTTCGACTTCGACTTCTTCGACTTCGACTTCTTCGACTTCGACTTCTTCGACTTCGACTTCGACTTCTTCGACTTCGACTTCGACTTCTTCGACTACGACTTCGACTTCTTCGACTTCGACTTCGACTTCTTCGACTTCGACTTCTTCGACTTCGACTTCTTCGACTTCGACTTCTTCGACTTCTTCGACTTCGACTTCTTCGACTTCGACTTCTTCGACTTCGACTTCTTCGACTTCGACTTCTTCGACTTCGACTTCTTCGACTTCGACTTCTTCGACTTCGACTTCGACTTCTTCGACTTCGACTTCTTCGACTTCGACTTCGACTTCTTCGACTTCTTCGACTTCGACTTCTTCGACTTCTTCGACTTCGACTTCTTCGACTTCGACTTCTTCGACTTCGACTTCTTCGACTTCGACTTCTTCGACTTCGACTTCTTCGACTTCGACTTCTTCGACTTCGACTTCTTCGACTACGACTTCGACTTCTTCGACTACGACTTCTTCGACTTCGACTTCTTCGACTACGACTTCTTCGACTACGACTTCTTCGACTTCTTCGACTTCTTCGATTTCGAATTCTTCGACTTCTTTGACTTCGAATTCTTCGACTTCTTCGACTTCGAATTCTTCGACTTCTTCGACTTCTTCGACTTCTTCGACTACGACTTCGACTTCTTCGACTACTTAGACTTCTTCGACTACTTAGACTTCTTCGACTTCGAACTCTTCGACTTCGAATTCTTCGACTTCGAACTCTTCGACTTCGAACTCTTCGACTTCTTCGACTTCTTCGACTTCTTCGACTTCTTCGACTTCTTCGACTTCTTCGACTTCTTCGACTTCTTCGACTTCTTCGACTTCTTCGACTTCTTTGACTTCTTCGACTTCTTCGACTTCGACTTCTTCGACTTCGACTTCGACTTCTTCGACTTCGACTTCGAACTCTTCGACTTCGACTTCGAATTCTTCGACTTCTTCGACTTCGAATTCTTCGACTTCTTCGACTTCGACTTCTTCGACTACTTCGACTTTGACTTCGACTTCTTCGACTTCGACTTCTTCGACTTCGACTTCTTCGACTTCGACTTCTTCGACTTCGACTTCTTCGACTTCGACTTCTTCGACTACTTCGACTTCGACTTCTTCGACTTCGACTTCGACTTCTTCAACTTCGACTTCGACTTCGACTTCTTCGACTTCGACTTCGACTTCTTCGACTTCGACTTCTTCGACTTCGACTTCGACTTCTTCGACTTCGACTTCTTCGACTTCGACTTCTTCGACTTCGACTTCTTCGACTTCGACTTCTTCGACTTCTTCGACTTCGACTTCTTCGACTTCGACTTCTTCGACTTCGACTTCTTCGACTTCGACTTCTTCGACTTCGACTTCTTCGACTTCGACTTCTTCGACTTCGACTTCTTCGACTTCCTCGACTACGACTTCGACTTCTTCGACTACTTAGACTTCTTCGACTACTTAGACTTCTTCGACTTCGAATTCTTCGACTTCGAATTCTTCGACTTCGAACTCTTCGACTTCTTCGACTTCTTCGACTTCTTCGACTTCTTCGACTTCTTCGACTTCTTCGACTTCTTCGACTTCGACTTCTTCGACTTCGACTTCTTCGACTTCGACTTCGACTTCTTCGACTTCGACTTCGAACTCTTCGACTTCGACTTCGAATTCTTCGACTTCTTCGACTTTGACTTCGACTTCTTCGACTTCGACTTCGACTTCGACTTCTTCGACTTCGACTTCGACTTCGACTTCTTCGACTTCGACTTCGACTTCGACTTCTTCGACTTCGACTTCTTCGACTTCGACTTCTTCGACTTCGACTTCTTCGACTTCGACTTCGACTTCTTCGACTTCGACTTCGACTTCGACTTCGACTTCGACTTCGACTACGACTTCTTCGACTACGACTTCGACTTCTTCGACTACGACTTCGACTTCTTCGACTTCGACTTCTTCGACTTCTTCGACTTCGACTTCTTCGACTTCGACTTCTTCGACTTCGACTTCTTCGACTTCGACTTCTTCGACTTCGACTTCGACTTCTTCGACTTCGACTTCTTCGACTTCGACTTCTTCGACTTCGACTTCTTCGACTTCGACTTCTTCGACTTCGACTTCGACTTCTTCGACTTCGACTTCGACTTCTTCGACTTCTTCGACTTCGACTTCTTCGACTTCTTCGACTTCTTCGACTTCGACTTCGACTTCTTCGACTTCGACTTCTTCGACTTCGACTTCTTCGACTTCGACTTTTTCGACTTCGACTTCTTCGACTACGACTTCGACTTCTTCGACTACGACTTCTTCGACTTCGACTTCTTCGACTACGACTTCTTCGACTACGACTTCTTCGACTTCTTCGACTTCTTCGATTTCGAATTCTTCGACTTCTTCGACTTCGAATTCTTCGACTTCTTCGACTTCGAATTCTTCGACTTCTTCGACTTCTTCGACTTCTTCGACTACGACTTCGACTTCTTCGACTACTTAGACTTCTTCGACTACTTAGACTTCTTCGACTTCGAACTCTTCGACTTCGAATTCTTCGACTTCGAACTCTTCGACTTCGAACTCTTCGACTTCTTCGACTTCTTCGACTTCTTCGACTTCTTCGACTTCTTCGACTTCTTCGACTTCTTCGACTTCTTCGACTTCTTCGACTTCTTCGACTTCTTCGACTTCTTCGACTTCTTCGACTTCTTCGACTTCTTCGACTTCTTCGACTTCTTCGACTTCTTCGACTTCTTCGACTTCTTCGACTTCTTCGACTTCTTCGACTTCTTCGACTTCTTCGACTTCTTCGACTTCTTCGACTTCGACTTCGACTTCTTCGACTTCGACTTCGAACTCTTCGACTTCGACTTTGAATTCTTCGACTTCTTCGACTTCGAATTCTTCGACTTCGAATTCTTCGACTTCTTCGACTTCGACTTCTTCGACTACTTCGACTTCGACTTCTTCGACTTCGACTTCTTCGACTTCGACTTCTTCGACTTCGACTTCTTCGACTTCGACTTCTTCGACTTCGACTTCTTCGACTTCGACTTCTTCGACTACTTCGACTTCGACTTCTTCGACTTCGACTTCGACTTCTTCAACTTCGACTTCGACTTCGACTTCTTCGACTTCGACTTCGACTTCTTCGACTTCGACTTCTTCGACTTCGACTTCTTCGACTTCGACTTCTTCGACTTCGACTTCTTCGACTTCGACTTCTTCGACTTCGACTTCTTCGACTTCGACTTCTTCGACTTCGACTTCTTCGACTTCTTCGACTTCGACTTCGACTTCTTCGACTTCGACTTCTTCGACTTCTTCGACTTCGACTTCTTCGACTTCGACCTCTTCGACTTCGACTTCTGCGTCTTCGACTTCTTCGACTTCGACTTCTTCGACATCGACTTCGACTTCTTCGACTTCGACTTCTTCGACTTCGACTTCTTCGACTTCGACATCGACTTCTTCGACTTCGACTTCTTCGACTTCTTCGACTTCTTCGATTTCGACTTCGACTTTGACTTCTTCGACTTTGACTTCTTCGACTTCGACTTTGACTTCTTCGACTTCGACTTCGACTTCTTCGACTTCTTCGACTTCGACTTCTTCGACTTCGACTTCTTCGACTTCTTCGACTACTTAGACTTCTTTGACTACTTAGACTTCTTCGACTTATTCGACTTCTTCGACTTCTTCGACTTCTTCGACTTCTTCGACTTCTTCGACTACTTCGACTTCGAATTCTTCGACTTCTTCGACTACTTCGACTTCGACTTCTTCGACTACTTCGACTTCGACTTCTTCGACTACTTCGACTTCGACTTCTTCGACTACTTCGACTTCGACTTCTTCGACTTCGACTTCGACTTCTTCGACTTCGACTTCGACTTCTTCGACTTCGACTTCTTCGACTTCGACTTCGACTTCTTCGACTTCGACTTCGACTTCGACTTCTTCCACTTCGACTTCGACTTCGACTTCTTCGACTACTTCGACTTCGACTTCTTCGACTTCGACTTCGACTTCTTCGACTTCGACTTCGACTTCTTCGACTTCGACTTCGACTTCTTCGACTTCGACTTCGACTTCTTCGACTTCGACTTCTTCGACTTCGACTTCTTCGACTTCGACTTCTTCGACTTCTTCGACTTCTTCGACTTCTTCGACTTCTTCGACTTCTTCGACTTCTTCGACTTCTTCGACTTCTTCGACTTCTTCGACTTCTTCGACTTCTTCGACTTCTTCGACTTCTTCGACTTCTTCGACTTCTTCGACTTCTTCGACTTCTTCGACTTCTTCGACTTCTTCGACTTCTTCGACTTCTTCGACCTTCTTCGACTTCTTCGACCTTCTTCGACTTCTTCGACTTCTTCGACTTCTTCGACTTCTTCGACTTCGACTTCGACTTCGACTTCGACTTCTTCGACTTCGACTTATTCGACTTCGACTTCGACTTCGACTTATTCGACTTCGACTTCGACTTCGACTTCTTCGACTTCGACTTCTTCTTCTTCGACTTCTTCGACTTCGAATTCTTCGACTTCTTCGACTACGACTTCGACTTCTTCGACTACTTAGACTTCTTCGACTACTTCGACTTCTTCGACTTCGAACTCTTCGACTTCTTCGACTACTTCGAATTATTCGACTTCTTCGACTACTTCGACTTCTTCGACTTCTTCGACTTCTTCGACTTCTTCGACTTCTTCGACTTCTTCGACTTCTTCGACTTCTTCGACTTCTTCGACTTCGACTTCTTCGACTTCTTCGACTTCGACTTCGAATTCTTCGACTTCGACTTCGAATTCTTCGACTTCGACTTCGAATTCTTCGACTTCTTCGACTTCGAACTCTTCGACTTCTTCGACTTCGACTTCTTCGACTACTTCGACTTCGACTTCTTCGACTTCGACTTCGACTTCGACTTCTTCGACTTCGACTTCGACTTCTTCGACTTCGACTTCTTCGACTTCGACTTCTTCGACTTCGACTTCTTCGACTTTGACTTCGACTTCTTCGACTTTGACTTCTTCGACTTCGACTTCGACTTCGACTTCTTCGACTTCGACTTCTTCGACTTCGACTTCTTCGACTTCGAATTATTCGACTTCTTCGACTTCGACTTCTTCGACTTCGAATTATTCGACTTCTTCGACTACTTCGACTACTTCGACTTCTTCGACTACTTCGACTTCTTCGACTACTTCGACTTCGACTACTTCGACTTCTTCGACTTCGACTTCGACTTCTTCGACTTCGACTTCGACTTCTTCGACTACTTCGACTTCGACTACTTCGACTTCGACTTTGACTTCTTCGACTTCTTCGACTTCGACTTCTTCGACTTCGACTTCTTCGACTTCGACTTCTTCGACTTCGACTTCTTCGACTTCGACTTCTTCGACTTCGACTTCTTCGACTTCGACTTCTTCGACTTCTTCGACTTCGACTTCTTCGACTTCGACTTCTTCGACTTCGACTTCTTCGACTTCGACTTCTTCGACTTCGACTTCTTCGACTTCTTCGACTTCGACTTCTTCGACTTCGACTTCTTCGACTTCGACTTCTTCGACTTCGACTTCGACTTCGACTTCTTCGACTTCGACTTCTTCGACTTCGACTTCTTCGACTTCGACTTCTTCGACTTCGACTTCTTCGACTTCGACTTCTTCGACTTCGACTTCTTCGACTTCGACTTCTTCGACTTCGACTTCTTCGACTTCGACTTCTTCGACTTCGACTTCTTCGACTTCGACTTCGACTTCTTCGACTTCGACTTCTTCGACTTCGACTTCTTCGACTTCGACTTCTTCGACTTCGACTTCTTCGACTTCGACTTCTTCGACTTCTTCGACTTCGACTTCTTCGACTTCTTCGACTTCGACTTCGACTTCGACTTCGACTTCTTCGACTTCGACTTCTTCGACTTCGACTTCTTCGACTTCGACTTCTTCGACTTCGACTTCGACTTCGACTTCTTCGACTTCGACTTCTTCGACTTCGACTTCTTCGACTTCGACTTCTTCGACTTCGACTTCTTCGACTACGACTTCGACTTCTTCGACTACGACTTCGACTTCTTCGACTTCGACTTCTTCGACTTCTTCGACTTCGACTTCTTCGACTTCGACTTCTTCGACTTCGACTTCTTCGACTTCGACTTCTTCGACTTCGACTTCTTCGACTTCGACTTCTTCGACTTCGACTTCTTCGACTTCGACTTCTTCGACTTCGACTTCTTCGACTTCGACTTCTTCGACTTCGACTTCTTCGACTTCGACTTCGACTTCTTCGACTTCGACTTCGACTTCTTCGACTTCGACTTCTTCGACTTCTTCGACTTCGACTTCTTCGACTTCGACTTCTTTGACTTCGACTTCTTCGACTTCGACTTCTTCGACTTCGACTTCTTCGACTTCGACTTCTTCGACTTCGACTTCTTCGACTTCGACTTCTTCGACTTCGACTTCTTCGACTTCGACTTCTTCGACTTCGACTTCTTCGACTTCGACTTCTTCGACTTCGACTTCTTCGACTACGACTTCGACTTCTTCGACTACGACTTCGACTTCTTCGACTACGACTTCTTCGACTTCGACTTCGACTTCTTCGACTTCGACTTCTTCGACTTCGACTTCGACTTCTTCGACTACGACTTCTTCGACTACGACTTCTTCGACTTCTTCGATTTCGAATTCTTCGACTTCTTCGACTTCGAATTCTTCGACTTCTTCGACTTCGAATTCTTCGACTTCTTCGACTTCTTCGACTTCTTCGACTACGACTTCGACTTCTTCGACTACTTAGACTTCTTCGACTACTTAGACTTCTTCGACTTCGAACTCTTCGACTTCGAATTCTTCGACTTCGAACTCTTCGACTTCGAACTCTTCGACTTCTTCGACTTCTTCGACTTCTTCGACTTCTTCGACTTCTTCGACTTCTTCGACTTCTTCGACTTCTTCGACTTCTTCGACTTCTTCGACTTCTTCGACTTCTTCGACTTCTTCGACTTCTTCGACTTCGACTTCGACTTCTTCGACTTCGACTTCGAACTCTTCGACTTCGACTTCGAACTCTTCGACTTCTTCGACTTCGAACTCTTCGACTTCTTCGACTTCGACTTCTTCGACTACTTCGACTTCGACTTCGACTTCTTCGACTTCGACTTCTTCGACTTCGACTTCTTCGACTTCGACTTCTTCGACTTCGACTTGTTCGACTATTTCGACTTCGACTTCTTCGACTTCGACTTCGACTTCTTCAACTTCGACTTCGACTTCGACTTCTTCGACTTCGACTTCGACTTCTTCGACTTCGACTTCTTCGACTTCGACTTCTTCGACTTCGACTTCGACTTCTTCGACTTCGACTTCTTCGACTTCGACTTCTTCGACTTCGACTTCTTCGACTTCGACTTCTTCGACTTCGACTTCTTCGACTTCTTCGACTTCTTCGACTTCTTCGACTTCTTCGACTTTGACTTCGACTTCTTCGACTTCGACTTCGAACTCTTCGACTTCGACTTCGAACTCTTCGACTTCTTCGACTTCGAACTCTTCGACTTCTTCGACTTCGACTTCTTCGACTACTTCGACTTCGACTTCGACTTCTTCGACTTCGACTTCTTCGACTTCGACTTCTTCGACTTCGACTTGTTCGACTATTTCGACTTCGACTTCTTCGACTTCGACTTCGACTTCTTCAACTTCGACTTCGACTTCGACTTCTTCGACTTCGACTTCGACTTCTTCGACTTCGACTTCTTCGACTTCGACTTCGACTTCTTCGACTTCGACTTCTTCGACTTCGACTTCTTCGACTTCGACTTCTTCGACTTCGACTTCTTCGACTTCGACTTCGACTTCTTCGACTTCGACTTCTTCGACTTCGACTTCTTCGACTTCGACTTCTTCGACTTCGACTTCTTCGACTTCTTCGACTTCGACTTCTTCGACTTCGACTTCTTCGACTTCGACTTCGACTTCGACTTCTTCGACTTCGACTTCTTCGACTTCGACTTCTTCGACTTCGACTTCTTCGACTTCGACTTCTTCGACTTCGACTTCTTCGACTTCGACTTCTTCGACTTCGACTTCTTCGACTTCGACTTCTTCGACTTCGACTTCTTCGACTTCGACTTCTTCGACTTCGACTTCTTCGACTTCGACTTCGACTTCTTCGACTTCGACTTCTTCGACTTCGACTTCTTCGACTTCGACTTCTTCGACTTCGACTTCTTCGACTTCGACTTCTTCGACTTCGACTTCTTCGACTTCGACTTCTTCGACTTCGACTTCTTCGACTTCGACTTCTTCGACTTCTTCGACTTCGACTTCTTCGACTTCTTCGACTTCGACTTCGACTTCGACTTCGACTTCGACTTCTTCGACTTCGACTTCTTCGACTTCGACTTCTTCGACTTCGACTTCTTCGACTTCGAGTTCGACTTCGACTTCTTCGACTTCGACTTCTTCGACTTCGACTTCTTCGACTTCGACTTCTTCGACTACGACTTCGACTTCTTCGACTACGACTTCGACTTCTTCGACTTCGACTTCTTCGACTTCTTCGACTTCGACTTCTTCGACTTCGACTTCTTCGACTTCGACTTCTTCGACTTCGACTTCTTCGACTTCGACTTCTTCGACTTCGACTTCTTCGACTTCGACTTCTTCGACTACGACTTCGACTTCTTCGACTACGACTTCGACTTCTTCGACTTCTTCGACTTCGACTTCTTCGACTTCGACTTCTTCGACTTCGACTTCTTCGACTTCGACTTCGACTTCTTCGACTACGACTTCTTCGACTACGACTTCTTCGACTTCTTCGATTTCGAATTCTTCGACTTCTTCGACTTCGAATTCTTCGACTTCTTCGACTTCGAATTCTTCGACTTCTTCGACTTCTTCGACTACGATTTCGACTTCTTCGACTACTTAGACTTCTTCGACTACTTAGACTTCTTCGACTTCGAACTCTTCGACTTCGAATTCTTCGACTTCGAACTCTTCGACTTCGAACTCTTCGACTTCTTCGACTTCTTCGACTTCTTCGACTTCTTCGACTTCTTCGACTTCTTCGACTTCTTCGACTTCTTCGACTTCTTCGACTTCTTCGACTTCTTCGACTTCTTCGACTTCTTCGACTTCGACTTCGACTTCTTCGACTTCGACTTCGAACTCTTCGACTTCGACTTCGAACTCTTCGACTTCTTCGACTTCGAATTCTTCGACTTCTTCGACTTCGACTTCTTCGACTACTTCGACTTCGACTTCGACTTCTTCGACTTCGACTTCTTCGACTTCGACTTCTTCGACTTCGACTTCTTCGACTTCGACTTGTTCGACTATTTCGACTTCGACTTCTTCGACTTCGACTTCGACTTCTTCAACTTCGACTTCGACTTCGACTTCTTCGACTTCGACTTCGACTTCTTCGACTTCGACTTCTTCGACTTCGACTTCTTCGACTTCGACTTCGACTTCTTCGACTTCGACTTCTTCGACTTCGACTTCTTCGACTTCGACTTCTTCGACTTCGACTTCTTCGACTTCGACTTCTTCGACTTCGACTTCTTCGACTTCGACTTCTTCGACTTCTTCGACTTCGACTTCGACTTCGACTTCTTCGACTTCGACTTCTTCGACTTCGACTTCTTCGACTTCTTCGACTTCGACTTCTTCGACTTCGACCTCTTCGACTTCGACTTCTGCGTCTTCGACTTCTTCGACTTCGACTTCTTCGACTTCGACTTCTTCGACTTCGACTTCTTCGACTTCGACTTCTTCGACTTCGACTTCTTCGACTTCGACTTCGACTTCTTCGACTTCGACTTCTTCGACTTCTTCGACTTCTTCGACTTCGACTTCGACTTTGACTTCTTCGACTACTTCGACTTCGACTTCTTCGACTACTTCGACTTCGACTTCTTCGACTTCGACTTCGACTTCTTCGACTTCGACTTCGACTTCTTCGACTTCGACTTCTTCGACTTCGACTTCGACTTCTTCGACTTCGACTTCGACTTCGACTTCTTCCACTTCGACTTCGACTTCGACTTCTTCGACTACTTCGACTTCGACTTCTTCGACTTCGACTTCGACTTCTTCGACTTCGACTTCTTCGACTTCGACTTCGACTTCTTCGACTTCGACTTCGACTTCTTCGACTTCGACTTCGACTTCTTCGACTTCGACTTCGACTTCTTCGACTTCGACTTCGACTTCTTCGACTTCGACTTCTTCGACTTCTTCGACTTCTTCGACTTCTTCGACTTCTTCGACTTCTTCGACTTCTTCGACTTCTTCGACTTCTTCGACTTCTTCGACTTCTTCGACTTCTTCAACTTCTTCGACTTCTTCGACTTCTTCGACTTCTTCGACTTCTTCGACCTTCTTCGACTTCTTCGACTTCTTCGACTTCTTCGACTTCTTCGACTTCGACTTCGACTTCGACTTCGACTTCGACTTCGACTTCGACTTCGACTTCTTCGACTTCGACTTATTCGACTTCGACTTCGACTTCGACTTATTCGACTTCGACTTCGACTTCGACTTCTTCGACTTCGACTTCTTCTTCTTCGACTTCTTCGACTTCGAATTCTTCGACTTCTTCGACTACGACTTCGACTTCTTCGACTACTTAGACTTCTTCGACTACTTCGACTTCTTCGACTTCGAATTCTTCGACTTCTTCGACTACTTCGAATTCTTCGACTTCTTCGACTACTTCGACTTCTTCGACTTCTTCGACTTCTTCGACTTCTTCGACTTCTTCGACTTCTTCGACTTCTTCGACTTCTTCGACTTCTTCGACTTCGACTTCTTCGACTTCGACTTCTTCGACTTCTTCGACTTCGACTTCGAATTCTTCGACTTCGACTTCGAATTCTTCGACTTCTTCAACTTCGAACTCTTCGACTTCTTCGACTTCGACTTCTTCGACTACTTCGACTTCTTCGACTTCGACTTCGACTTCGACTTCTTCGACTTCGACTTCGACTTCGACTTCTTCGACTTCGACTTCGACTTCTTCGACTTCGACTTCTTCGACTTCGACTTCTTCGACTTTGACTTCGACTTCTTCGACTTTGACTTCTTCGACTTCGACTTCGACTTCTTCGACTTCGACTTCTTCGACTTCGACTTCTTCGACTTCGAATTATTCGACTTCTTCGACTTCGACTTCTTCGACTTCGACTTCTTCGACTTCGAATTATTCGACTTCTTCGACTACTTCGACTACTTCGACTTCTTCGACTACTTCGACTTCTTCGACTACTTCGACTTCGACTACTTCGACTTCTTCGACTTCGACTTCGACTTCTTCGACTTCGACTTCGACTTCTTCGACTACTTCGACTTCGACTACTTCGACTTCGACTTTGACTTCTTCGACTTCTTCGACTTCGACTACTTCGACTTCGACTTTGACTTCTTCGACTTCTTCGACTTCGACTTCTTCGACTTCGACTTCTTCGACTTCGACTTCTTCGACTTCGACTTCTTCGACTTCGACTTCTTCGACTTCGACTTCGACTTCTTCGACTTCGACTTCTTCGACTTCGACTTCTTCGACTTCGACTTCTTCGACTTCGACTTCTTCGACTTCGACTTCTTCGACTTCGACTTCGACTTCGACTTCGACTTCTTCGACTTCGACTTCTTCGACTTCGACTTCTTCGACTTCGACTTCTTCGACTTCGACTTCTTCGACTTCGACTTCTTCGACTTCGACTTCTTCGACTTCGACTTCTTCGACTTCGACTTCGACTTCTTCGACTTCGACTTCTTCGACTTCGACTTCTTCGACTTCGACTTCTTCGACTTCGACTTCTTCGACTTCGACTTCTTCGACTTCTTCGACTTCGACTTCTTCGACTTCTTCGACTTCGACTTCGACTTCTTCGACTTCGACTTCTTCGACTTCGACTTCTTCGACTTCGACTTCTTCGACTTCGACTTCTTCGACTTCGACTTCGACTTCTTCGACTTCGACTTCTTCGACTTCGACTTCTTCGACTTCGACTTCTTCGACTTCTTCGACTTTGACTTCTTCGACTTCGACTTCTTCGACTTCGACTTCTTCGACTTCGACTTCTTCGACTTCGACTTCTTCGACTTCGACTTCTTCGACTTCGACTTCTTCGACTTCGACTTCTTCGACTTCGACTTCTTCGACTTCGACTTCTTCGACTTCGACTTCTTCGACTTCGACTTCTTCGACTTCGACTTCTTCGACTTCGACTTCTTCGACTTCGACTTCTTCGACTTCGACTTCTTCGACTTCGACTTCTTCGACTTCGACTTCTTCGACTTCTTCGACTTCGACTTCGACTTCTTCGACTTCGACTTCTTCGACTTCGACTTCGACTTCTTCGACTTCGACTTCTTCGACTACTTCGACTTCGACTTCTTCGACTTCGACTTCGACTTCTTCGACTTCGACTTCTTCGACTTCGACTTCGACTTATTCGACTTCGACTTCGACTTCGACTTCGACGTCTTCGACTTCGACTTCTTCGTCTTCGACTTCGACTTCTTCGTCTTCGACTTCGACTTCGACTTCGACTTCTTCGACTTCGACTTCGACTTCTTCGACTTCGACTTCTTCGACTTCGACTTCGACTTCTTCGACTTCGACTTCGACTTCTTCGACTTCGACTTCTTCGACTTCGACTTCGACTTCTTCGACTTCGACTTCTTCGACTTCGAATTCTTCGACTTCTTCGACTTCGAATTCTTCGACTTCTTCGACTTCGACTTCTTCGACTTCGAATTCTTCGACTTCTTCGACTTCGACTTCTTCGACTACTTCGACTTCGGCTTCTTCGACTTCGACTTCGACTTCGACTTCTTCGACTTCGACTTCTTCGACTTCGACTTCTTCGACTTCTTCGACTTCTTCGACTTCGACTTCTTCGACTTCGACTTCGACTTCTTCGACTTCGACTTCTTCGACTTCGAATTTTTCGACTACTTCGACTACTTCGACTTCTTCGACTTCTTCGACTTCTTCGACTACTTCGACTTCTTCGACTTCGACTTCGACTTCTTCGACTTCGACTTCGACTTCTTCGACTACTTCGACTTCGACTACTTCGACTTCGACTTCGACTTCTTCGACTTCTTCGACTTCGACTTCTTCGACTTCGACTTCTTCGACTTCGACTTCTTCGACTTCTTCGACTTCCACTTCTTCGACTTCGACTTCTTCGACTTCGACTTCGACTTCGACTTCTTCGACTTCGAATTCTCTTCGACTTCGACTTCTTCGACTTCGACTTCTTCGACTTCGACTTCTTCGACTTCGACTTCTTCGACTTCGACTTCTTCGACTTCGACTTCTTCGACTTCGACTTCTTCGACTTCGACTTCTTCGATTTCGACTTCTTCGACTTCGACTTCGACTTCGACTTCTTCGACTTCGACTTCGACTTCTTCGACTTCGACTTCTTCGACTTCGACTTCGACTTCGACTTCTTCGACTTCGACTTCGAATTCTTCGACTTCGACTTCGAATTCTTCGACTTCTTCGACTTCTTCGACTACGACTTCGACTTCTTCGACTACTTAGACTTCTTCGACTACTTCGACTTCTTCGACTACTTCGACTTCTTCGACTTCGAATTCTTCGATTTCTTCGACTTCTTCGACTTCGAATTCTTCGACTTCTTCGACTTCGAATTCTTCGACTTCTTCGACTTCTTCGACTACGACTTCGACTTCTTCGACTACTTAGACTTCTTCGACTACTTCGACTTCTTCGACTTCGAATTCTTCGACTTCTTCGACTACTTCAACTTCGACTTCTTCGACTTCGACTTCGACTTCTTCGACTTCGACTTCTTCGACTTCGACTTCTTCGACTTCGACTTCTTCGACTTCGACTTCTTCGACTTCGACTTCTTCGACTTCGACTTCTTCGACTTCGACTTCTTCGACTTCGACTTCTTCGACTTCGACTTCTTCGACTTCGACTTCTTCGACTTCGACTTCTTCGACTTCGACTTCTTCGACTTCGACTTCTTCGACTTCGACTTCTTCGACTTCGACTTCTTCGACTTCGACTTCTTCGACTTCGACTTCTTCGACTTCGACTTCGACTTCTTCGACTTCGACTTCGACTTCTTCGACTTCGACTTCTTCGACTTCGACTTCTTCGACTTCTTCGACTTCTTCGACTTCTTCGACTTCTTCGACTTCTTCGACTTCTTCGACTTCTTCGACTTCTTCGACTTCTTCGACTTCTTCGACTTCTTCGACTTCTTCGACTTCTTCGACTTCTTCGACTTCTTCGACTTCGAATTCTTCGACTTCTTCGACTTCGAATTCTTCGACTTCTTCGACTTCGAATTCTTCGACTTCTTCGACTTCTTCGACTACGACTTCGACTTCTTCGACTGCTTAGACTTCTTCGACTGCTTAGACTTCTTCTACTTCTTCGACTTCGACTTCTTCGACTTCTTCGACTTCGAATTCTTCGACTTCTTCGACTTCGACTTCTTCGACTTCTTCGACTTCGACTTCTTCGACTTCTTCGACTTCTTCGACTTCTTCGACTTCTTCGACTTCTTCGACTTCTTCGACTTCTTCGACTTCGAATTCTTCGACTTCTTCGACTTCGAATTCTTCGACTTCTTCGACTTCTTCGACTTCGACTTCTTCGACTTCTTCGACTACGACTTCGACTTCTTCGACTGCTTAGACTTCTTCGACTGCTTAGACTTCTTCGACTTCTTCGACTTCGAATTCTTCGACTTCTTCGACTTCGAATTCTTCGACTTCTTCGACTTCGACTTCTTCGACTTCTTCGACTTCTTCGACTTCTTCGACTTCTTCGACTTCTTCGACTTCTTCGACTTCTTCGACTTCTTCGACTTCGAATTCTTCGACTTCTTCGACTTCGAATTCTTCGACTTCTTCGACTTCGAATTCTTCGACTTCTTCGACTTCTTCGACTACGACTTCGACTTCTTCGACTGCTTAGACTTCTTCGACTGCTTAGACTTCTTCGACTTCTTCGACTTCGACTTCTTCGACTTCTTCGACTTCTTCGACTTCTTCGACTTCTTCGACTTCTTCGACTTCTTCGACTTCTTCGACTTCTTCGACTTCTTCGACTTCTTCGACTTCTTCGACTTCTTCGACTTCTTCGACTTCTTCGACTTCTTCGACTTCTTCGACTTCGACTTCCACTACTTCGACTTCGACTTCGAATTCTTCGACTTCGACTTCGAATTCTTCGACTTCGACTTCGAATTCTTCGACTTCGACTTCGAATTCTTCGACTTCTTCGACTTCGAATTCTTCGACTTCTTCGACTTCGACTTCTTCGACTTCTTCGACTTCGACTTCTTCGACTTCGACTTCGAATTCTTCGACTTCTTCGACTTCGAATTCTTCGACTTCTTCGACTACTTCGACTTCGACTTCTTCGACTTCGACTTCGACTTCTTCGACTTCGACTTCTTCGACTTCGACTTCGACTTCGACTTCTTCGACTTCGACTTCTTCGACTTCGAATTCTTCGACTTCTTCGACTTCTTCGACTACGACTTCGACTTCTTCGACTACTTAGACTTCTTCGACTACTTCGACTTCTTCGACTTCGACTTCTTCGACTTCGAATTCTTCGACTTCTTCGACTACTTCGACTTCGACTTCTTCGACTTCGACTTCGACTTCTTCGACTTCGACTTCTTCGACTTCGACTTCTTCGACTTCGACTTCTTCGACTTCGACTTCTTCGACTTCGACTTCTTCGACTTCGACTTCTTCGACTTCGACTTCTTCGACTTCGACTTCTTCGACTTCGACTTCTTCGACTTCGACTTTTTCGACTTCGACTTCGACTTCTTCGACTTCGACTTCTTCGACTTCGACTTCTTCGACTTCGACTTCTTCGACTTCGACTTCTTCGACTTCGACTTCTTCGACTTCGACTTCGACTTCTTCGACTTCGACTTCTTCGACTTCGACTTCTTCGACTTCGACTTCTTCGACTTCGACTTCTTCGACTTCTTCGACTTGTTCGACTTCTTCGACTTCTTCGACTTCTTCGACTTCTTCGACTTCTTCGACTTCTTCGACTTCTTCGACTTCTTCGACTTCTTCGACTTCGAATTCTTCGACTTCTTCGACTTCGAATTCTTCGACTTCTTCGACTTCGAATTCTTCGACTTCTTCGACTTCGAATTCTTCGACTTCTTCGACTTCTTCGACTACGACTTCGACTTCTTCGACTGCTTAGACTTCTTCGACTGCTTAGACTTCTTCGACTTCTTCGACTTCGACTTCTTCGACTTCTTCGACTTCGAATTCTTCGACTTCTTTGACTTCGACTTCTTCGACTTCTTCGACTTCGACTTCTTCGACTTCTTCGACTTCTTCGACTTCTTCGACTTCTTCGACTTCTTCGACTTCTTCGACTTCTTCGACTTCGAATTCTTCGACTTCTTCGACTTCGAATTCTTCGACTTCTTCGACTTCTTCGACTTCGACTTCTTCGACTTCTTCGACTACGACTTCGACTTCTTCGACTGCTTAGACTTCTTCGACTGCTTAGACTTCTTCGACTTCTTCGACTTCGAATTCTTCGACTTCTTCGACTTCGAATTCTTCGACTTCTTCGACTTCGACTTCTTCGACTTCTTCGACTTCTTCGACTTCTTCGACTTCTTCGACTTCTTCGACTTCTTCGACTTCTTCGACTTCTTCGACTTCTTCGACTTCGAATTCTTCGACTTCTTCGACTTCGAATTCTTCGACTTCTTCGACTTCGAATTCTTCGACTTCTTCGACTTCTTCGACTACGACTTCGAACTCTTCGACTGCTTAGACTTCTTCGACTGCTTAGACTTCTTCGACTTCTTCGACTTCGACTTCTTCGACTTCTTCGACTTCTTCGACTTCTTCGACTTCTTCGACTTCTTCGACTTCTTCGACTTCTTCGACTTCTTCGACTTCTTCGACTTCTTCGACTTCTTCGACTTCTTCGACTTCTTCGACTTCTTCGTCTTCTTCGACTTCTTCGACTTCGACTTCCACTACTTCGACTTCGACTTCGAATTCTTCGACTTCGACTTCGAATTCTTCGACTTCGACTTCGAATTCTTCGACTTCTTCGACTTCGAATTCTTCGACTTCTTCGACTTCGACTTCTTCGACTTCTTCGACTTCGACTTCTTCGACTTCGACTTCGAATTCTTCGACTTCTTCGACTTCGAATTCTTCGACTTCTTCGACTTCGACTTCTTCGACTACTTCGACTTCGACTTCTTCGACTTCGACTTCTTCGACTTCGACTTCGACTTCTTCGACTTCGACTTCTTCGACTTCGACTTCGACTTCGACTTCTTCGACTTCGACTTCTTCGACTTCGAATTCTTCGACTTCTTCGACTTCGACTTCTTCGACTTCGAATTCTTCGACTTCTTCGACTACTTCGACTACTTCGACTTCTTCGACTTCTTCGACTACTTCGACTTCTTCGACTTCGACTTCGACTTCTTCGACTTCTTCGACTTCTTCGACTTCGACTTCTTCGACTTCTTCGACTTCTTCGACTTCGACTTCTTCGACTTCTTCGACTTCTGCGTCTTCGACTTCTTCGACTTCGACTTCGACTTCTTCGACTTCGACTTCGACTTCTTCGACTTCGACTTCGACTTCTTCGACTTCGACTTCGACTTCTTCGACTTCGACTTCGACTTCTTCGACTTCGACTTCTTCGACTTCGACTTCTTCGACTTCTTCGACTTCTTCGACTTCGACTTCTTCGACTTCTTCGACTTCTTCGACTTCTTCGACTTCTTCGACTGCTTCGACTTCTTCGACTTCTTCGACTTCTTCGACTTCTTCGACTTCTTCGACTTCTTCGACTTCTTCGACTTCTTCGACTTCTTCGACTTCTTCGACTTCTTCGACTTCTTCGACTTCTTCGACTTCTTCGACTTCTTCGACTTCTTCGACTTCTTCGACTTCTTCGACTTCTTCGACTTCTTCGACTTCTTCGACTTCTTCGACTTCTTCGACTTCTTCGACTTCGACTTCGACTTCGACTTCTTCGACTTCGACTTCGACTTATTCGACTTCGACTTCGACTTATTCGACTTCGACTTATTCGACTTCGACTTATTCGACTTATTCGACTTCGACTTCGACTTCGACGTCTTCGACTTCGACTTCTTCGTCTTCGACTTCGACTTCGACTTCGACTTCTTCGACTTCTTCGACTTCGACTTCTTCGACTTCGACTTCTTCGACTTCGACTTCTTCGACTTCGACTTCTTCGACTTCGACTTCTTCGACTTCGACTTCGACTTCTTCGACTACTTCGACTTCTTCGACTACTTCGACTTCTTCGACTTCGACTTCGACTTCTTCGACTTCTTCGACTACTTCGACTTCGACTTCTTCGACTTCGACTTCGACTTCTTCGACTTCGACTTCTTCGACTTCGACTTCTTCGACTTCTTCGACTTCGACTTCTTCGACTTCGACTTCTTCGACTTCGACTTCTTCGACTTCGACTTCTTCGACTTCGACTTCTTCGACTTCGACTTCGACTTCTTCGACTTCGACTTCTTCGACTTCGACTTCTTCGACTTCGACTTCTTCGACTTCTTCGACTTCGACTTCGACTTCTTCGACTTCGACTTCTTCGACTTCGACTTCTTCGACTTCGACTTCTTCGACTTCGACTTCTTCGACTTCGACTTCGACTTCTTCGACTTCGACTTCTTCGACTTCGACTTCTTCGACTTCGACTTCTTCGACTTCGACTTCTTCGACTTCGACTTCTTCGACTTCGACTTCGACTTCGACTTCTTCGACTTCGACTTCGACTTCGACTTCTTCGACTTCGACTTCTTCGACTTCGACTTCTTCGACTTCTTCGACTTCGACTTCTTCGACTTCGACTTCTTCGACTTCGACTTCTTCGACTTCGACTTCTTCGACTTCGACTTCTTCGACTTCGACTTCTTCGACTTCGACTTCGACTTCTTCGACTTCGACTTCTTCGACTTCGACTTCGACTTCTTCGACTTCGACTTCTTCGACTTCGACTTCTTCGACTTCGACTTCTTCGACTTCTTCGACTTCGACTTCGACTTCTTCGACTTCTTCGACTTCGACTTCTTCGACTTCGACTTCTTCGACTTCGACTTCTTCGACTTCGACTTCTTCGACTTCGACTTCTTCGACTTCGACTTCTTCGACTTCGACTTCGACTTCTTCGACTTCGACTTCTTCGACTTCGACTTCGACTTCTTCGACTTCGACTTCTTCGACTTCGACTTCTTCGACTTCGACTTCTTCGACTTCTTCGACTTCTTCGACTTCGACTTCGACTTCTTCGACTTCTTCGACTTCGACTTCTTCGACTTCGACTTCTTCGACTTCGACTTCTTCGACTTCGACTTCTTCGACTTCGACTTCTTCGACTTCGACTTCTTCGACTTCGACTTCTTCGACTTCGACTTCGACTTCTTCGACTTCGACTTCTTCGACTTCGACTTCTTCGACTTCGACTTCTTCGACTTCGACTTCTTCGACTTCGACTTCTTCGACTTCTTCGACTTCGACTTCTTCGACTTCGACTTCTTCGACTTCGACTTCTTCGACTTCGACTTCTTCGACTTCGACTTCTTCGACTTCGACTTCTTCGACTTCGACTTCGACTTCTTCGACTTCGACTTCGACTTCTTCGACTACGACTTCGACTTCTTCGACTTCGACTTCGACTTCTTCGACTTCGACTTCTTCGACTTCGACTTCTTCGACTTCGACTTCTTCGACTTCTTCGACTTCGACTTCTTCGACTTCGACTTCTTCGACTTCGACTTCTTCGACTTCGACTTCTTCGACTTCGACTTCTTCGACTTCGACTTCTTCGACTTCGACTTCGACTTCTTCGACTTCGACTTCTTCGACTTCGACTTCGACTTCTTCGACTTCTTCGACTTCGACTTCTTCGACTTCTTCGACTTCGACTTCTTCGACTTCGACTTCTTCGACTTCGACTTCTTCGACTTCGACTTCTTCGACTTCGACTTCTTCGACTTCGACTTCTTCGACTTCGACTTCTTCGACTACGACTTCGACTTCTTCGACTACGACTTCTTCGACTTCGACTTCTTCGACTACGACTTCTTCGACTACGACTTCTTCGACTTCTTCGACTTCTTCGATTTCGAATTCTTCGACTTCTTTGACTTCGAATTCTTCGACTTCTTCGACTTCGAATTCTTCGACTTCTTCGACTTCTTCGACTTCTTCGACTACGACTTCGACTTCTTCGACTACTTAGACTTCTTCGACTACTTAGACTTCTTCGACTTCGAACTCTTCGACTTCGAATTCTTCGACTTCGAACTCTTCGACTTCGAACTCTTCGACTTCTTCGACTTCTTCGACTTCTTCGACTTCTTCGACTTCTTCGACTTCTTCGACTTCTTCGACTTCTTCGACTTCTTCGACTTCTTCGACTTCTTTGACTTCTTCGACTTCTTCGACTTCGACTTCTTCGACTTCGACTTCGACTTCTTCGACTTCGACTTCGAACTCTTCGACTTCGACTTCGAATTCTTCGACTTCTTCGACTTCGAATTCTTCGACTTCTTCGACTTCGACTTCTTCGACTACTTCGACTTTGACTTCGACTTCTTCGACTTCGACTTCTTCGACTTCGACTTCTTCGACTTCGACTTCTTCGACTTCGACTTCTTCGACTTCGACTTCTTCGACTTCGACTTCTTCGACTACTTCGACTTCGACTTCTTCGACTTCGACTTCGACTTCTTCAACTTCGACTTCGACTTCGACTTCTTCGACTTCGACTTCGACTTCTTCGACTTCGACTTCTTCGACTTCGACTTCGACTTCTTCGACTTCGACTTCTTCGACTTCGACTTCTTCGACTTCGACTTCTTCGACTTCGACTTCTTCGACTTCTTCGACTTCGACTTCTTCGACTTCGACTTCTTCGACTTCGACTTCTTCGACTTCGACTTCTTCGACTTCGACTTCTTCGACTTCGACTTCTTCGACTTCGACTTCTTCGACTTCCTCGACTACGACTTCGACTTCTTCGACTACTTAGACTTCTTCGACTACTTAGACTTCTTCGACTTCGAATTCTTCGACTTCGAATTCTTCGACTTCGAACTCTTCGACTTCTTCGACTTCTTCGACTTCTTCGACTTCTTCGACTTCTTCGACTTCTTCGACTTCTTCGACTTCGACTTCTTCGACTTCGACTTCTTCGACTTCGACTTCGACTTCTTCGACTTCGACTTCGAACTCTTCGACTTCGACTTCGAATTCTTCGACTTCTTCGACTTTGACTTCGACTTCTTCGACTTCGACTTCGACTTCGACTTCTTCGACTTCGACTTCGACTTCGACTTCTTCGACTTCGACTTCGACTTCGACTTCTTCGACTTCGACTTCTTCGACTTCGACTTCTTCGACTTCGACTTCTTCGACTTCGACTTCGACTTCTTCGACTTCGACTTCGACTTCGACTTCGACTTCGACTTCGACTACGACTTCTTCGACTACGACTTCGACTTCTTCGACTACGACTTCGACTTCTTCGACTTCGACTTCTTCGACTTCTTCGACTTCGACTTCTTCGACTTCGACTTCTTCGACTTCGACTTCTTCGACTTCGACTTCTTCGACTTCGACTTCGACTTCTTCGACTTCGACTTCTTCGACTTCGACTTCTTCGACTTCGACTTCTTCGACTTCGACTTCTTCGACTTCGACTTCGACTTCTTCGACTTCGACTTCGACTTCTTCGACTTCTTCGACTTCGACTTCTTCGACTTCTTCGACTTCTTCGACTTCGACTTCGACTTCTTCGACTTCGACTTCTTCGACTTCGACTTCTTCGACTTCGACTTTTTCGACTTCGACTTCTTCGACTACGACTTCGACTTCTTCGACTACGACTTCTTCGACTTCGACTTCTTCGACTACGACTTCTTCGACTACGACTTCTTCGACTTCTTCGACTTCTTCGATTTCGAATTCTTCGACTTCTTCGACTTCGAATTCTTCGACTTCTTCGACTTCGAATTCTTCGACTTCTTCGACTTCTTCGACTTCTTCGACTACGACTTCGACTTCTTCGACTACTTAGACTTCTTCGACTACTTAGACTTCTTCGACTTCGAACTCTTCGACTTCGAATTCTTCGACTTCGAACTCTTCGACTTCGAACTCTTCGACTTCTTCGACTTCTTCGACTTCTTCGACTTCTTCGACTTCTTCGACTTCTTCGACTTCTTCGACTTCTTCGACTTCTTCGACTTCTTCGACTTCTTCGACTTCTTCGACTTCTTCGACTTCTTCGACTTCTTCGACTTCTTCGACTTCTTCGACTTCTTCGACTTCTTCGACTTCTTCGACTTCTTCGACTTCTTCGACTTCTTCGACTTCTTCGACTTCTTCGACTTCTTCGACTTCGACTTCGACTTCTTCGACTTCGACTTCGAACTCTTCGACTTCGACTTTGAATTCTTCGACTTCTTCGACTTCGAATTCTTCGACTTCGAATTCTTCGACTTCTTCGACTTCGACTTCTTCGACTACTTCGACTTCGACTTCTTCGACTTCGACTTCTTCGACTTCGACTTCTTCGACTTCGACTTCTTCGACTTCGACTTCTTCGACTTCGACTTCTTCGACTTCGACTTCTTCGACTACTTCGACTTCGACTTCTTCGACTTCGACTTCGACTTCTTCAACTTCGACTTCGACTTCGACTTCTTCGACTTCGACTTCGACTTCTTCGACTTCGACTTCTTCGACTTCGACTTCTTCGACTTCGACTTCTTCGACTTCGACTTCTTCGACTTCGACTTCTTCGACTTCGACTTCTTCGACTTCGACTTCTTCGACTTCGACTTCTTCGACTTCTTCGACTTCGACTTCGACTTCTTCGACTTCGACTTCTTCGACTTCTTCGACTTCGACTTCTTCGACTTCGACCTCTTCGACTTCGACTTCTGCGTCTTCGACTTCTTCGACTTCGACTTCTTCGACATCGACTTCGACTTCTTCGACTTCGACTTCTTCGACTTCGACTTCTTCGACTTCGACATCGACTTCTTCGACTTCGACTTCTTCGACTTCTTCGACTTCTTCGATTTCGACTTCGACTTTGACTTCTTCGACTTTGACTTCTTCGACTTCGACTTTGACTTCTTCGACTTCGACTTCGACTTCTTCGACTTCTTCGACTTCGACTTCTTCGACTTCGACTTCTTCGACTTCTTCGACTACTTAGACTTCTTTGACTACTTAGACTTCTTCGACTTATTCGACTTCTTCGACTTCTTCGACTTCTTCGACTTCTTCGACTTCTTCGACTACTTCGACTTCGAATTCTTCGACTTCTTCGACTACTTCGACTTCGACTTCTTCGACTACTTCGACTTCGACTTCTTCGACTACTTCGACTTCGACTTCTTCGACTACTTCGACTTCGACTTCTTCGACTTCGACTTCGACTTCTTCGACTTCGACTTCGACTTCTTCGACTTCGACTTCTTCGACTTCGACTTCGACTTCTTCGACTTCGACTTCGACTTCGACTTCTTCCACTTCGACTTCGACTTCGACTTCTTCGACTACTTCGACTTCGACTTCTTCGACTTCGACTTCGACTTCTTCGACTTCGACTTCGACTTCTTCGACTTCGACTTCGACTTCTTCGACTTCGACTTCGACTTCTTCGACTTCGACTTCTTCGACTTCGACTTCTTCGACTTCGACTTCTTCGACTTCTTCGACTTCTTCGACTTCTTCGACTTCTTCGACTTCTTCGACTTCTTCGACTTCTTCGACTTCTTCGACTTCTTCGACTTCTTCGACTTCTTCGACTTCTTCGACTTCTTCGACTTCTTCGACTTCTTCGACTTCTTCGACTTCTTCGACTTCTTCGACTTCTTCGACTTCTTCGACTTCTTCGACCTTCTTCGACTTCTTCGACCTTCTTCGACTTCTTCGACTTCTTCGACTTCTTCGACTTCTTCGACTTCGACTTCGACTTCGACTTCGACTTCTTCGACTTCGACTTATTCGACTTCGACTTCGACTTCGACTTATTCGACTTCGACTTCGACTTCGACTTCTTCGACTTCGACTTCTTCTTCTTCGACTTCTTCGACTTCGAATTCTTCGACTTCTTCGACTACGACTTCGACTTCTTCGACTACTTAGACTTCTTCGACTACTTCGACTTCTTCGACTTCGAACTCTTCGACTTCTTCGACTACTTCGAATTATTCGACTTCTTCGACTACTTCGACTTCTTCGACTTCTTCGACTTCTTCGACTTCTTCGACTTCTTCGACTTCTTCGACTTCTTCGACTTCTTCGACTTCTTCGACTTCGACTTCTTCGACTTCTTCGACTTCGACTTCGAATTCTTCGACTTCGACTTCGAATTCTTCGACTTCGACTTCGAATTCTTCGACTTCTTCGACTTCGAACTCTTCGACTTCTTCGACTTCGACTTCTTCGACTACTTCGACTTCGACTTCTTCGACTTCGACTTCGACTTCGACTTCTTCGACTTCGACTTCGACTTCTTCGACTTCGACTTCTTCGACTTCGACTTCTTCGACTTCGACTTCTTCGACTTTGACTTCGACTTCTTCGACTTTGACTTCTTCGACTTCGACTTCGACTTCGACTTCTTCGACTTCGACTTCTTCGACTTCGACTTCTTCGACTTCGAATTATTCGACTTCTTCGACTTCGACTTCTTCGACTTCGAATTATTCGACTTCTTCGACTACTTCGACTACTTCGACTTCTTCGACTACTTCGACTTCTTCGACTACTTCGACTTCGACTACTTCGACTTCTTCGACTTCGACTTCGACTTCTTCGACTTCGACTTCGACTTCTTCGACTACTTCGACTTCGACTACTTCGACTTCGACTTTGACTTCTTCGACTTCTTCGACTTCGACTTCTTCGACTTCGACTTCTTCGACTTCGACTTCTTCGACTTCGACTTCTTCGACTTCGACTTCTTCGACTTCGACTTCTTCGACTTCGACTTCTTCGACTTCTTCGACTTCGACTTCTTCGACTTCGACTTCTTCGACTTCGACTTCTTCGACTTCGACTTCTTCGACTTCGACTTCTTCGACTTCTTCGACTTCGACTTCTTCGACTTCGACTTCTTCGACTTCGACTTCTTCGACTTCGACTTCGACTTCGACTTCTTCGACTTCGACTTCTTCGACTTCGACTTCTTCGACTTCGACTTCTTCGACTTCGACTTCTTCGACTTCGACTTCTTCGACTTCGACTTCTTCGACTTCGACTTCTTCGACTTCGACTTCTTCGACTTCGACTTCTTCGACTTCGACTTCTTCGACTTCGACTTCGACTTCTTCGACTTCGACTTCTTCGACTTCGACTTCTTCGACTTCGACTTCTTCGACTTCGACTTCTTCGACTTCGACTTCTTCGACTTCTTCGACTTCGACTTCTTCGACTTCTTCGACTTCGACTTCGACTTCGACTTCGACTTCTTCGACTTCGACTTCTTCGACTTCGACTTCTTCGACTTCGACTTCTTCGACTTCGACTTCGACTTCGACTTCTTCGACTTCGACTTCTTCGACTTCGACTTCTTCGACTTCGACTTCTTCGACTTCGACTTCTTCGACTACGACTTCGACTTCTTCGACTACGACTTCGACTTCTTCGACTTCGACTTCTTCGACTTCTTCGACTTCGACTTCTTCGACTTCGACTTCTTCGACTTCGACTTCTTCGACTTCGACTTCTTCGACTTCGACTTCTTCGACTTCGACTTCTTCGACTTCGACTTCTTCGACTTCGACTTCTTCGACTTCGACTTCTTCGACTTCGACTTCTTCGACTTCGACTTCTTCGACTTCGACTTCGACTTCTTCGACTTCGACTTCGACTTCTTCGACTTCGACTTCTTCGACTTCTTCGACTTCGACTTCTTCGACTTCGACTTCTTTGACTTCGACTTCTTCGACTTCGACTTCTTCGACTTCGACTTCTTCGACTTCGACTTCTTCGACTTCGACTTCTTCGACTTCGACTTCTTCGACTTCGACTTCTTCGACTTCGACTTCTTCGACTTCGACTTCTTCGACTTCGACTTCTTCGACTTCGACTTCTTCGACTACGACTTCGACTTCTTCGACTACGACTTCGACTTCTTCGACTACGACTTCTTCGACTTCGACTTCGACTTCTTCGACTTCGACTTCTTCGACTTCGACTTCGACTTCTTCGACTACGACTTCTTCGACTACGACTTCTTCGACTTCTTCGATTTCGAATTCTTCGACTTCTTCGACTTCGAATTCTTCGACTTCTTCGACTTCGAATTCTTCGACTTCTTCGACTTCTTCGACTTCTTCGACTACGACTTCGACTTCTTCGACTACTTAGACTTCTTCGACTACTTAGACTTCTTCGACTTCGAACTCTTCGACTTCGAATTCTTCGACTTCGAACTCTTCGACTTCGAACTCTTCGACTTCTTCGACTTCTTCGACTTCTTCGACTTCTTCGACTTCTTCGACTTCTTCGACTTCTTCGACTTCTTCGACTTCTTCGACTTCTTCGACTTCTTCGACTTCTTCGACTTCTTCGACTTCTTCGACTTCGACTTCGACTTCTTCGACTTCGACTTCGAACTCTTCGACTTCGACTTCGAACTCTTCGACTTCTTCGACTTCGAACTCTTCGACTTCTTCGACTTCGACTTCTTCGACTACTTCGACTTCGACTTCGACTTCTTCGACTTCGACTTCTTCGACTTCGACTTCTTCGACTTCGACTTCTTCGACTTCGACTTGTTCGACTATTTCGACTTCGACTTCTTCGACTTCGACTTCGACTTCTTCAACTTCGACTTCGACTTCGACTTCTTCGACTTCGACTTCGACTTCTTCGACTTCGACTTCTTCGACTTCGACTTCTTCGACTTCGACTTCGACTTCTTCGACTTCGACTTCTTCGACTTCGACTTCTTCGACTTCGACTTCTTCGACTTCGACTTCTTCGACTTCGACTTCTTCGACTTCTTCGACTTCTTCGACTTCTTCGACTTCTTCGACTTTGACTTCGACTTCTTCGACTTCGACTTCGAACTCTTCGACTTCGACTTCGAACTCTTCGACTTCTTCGACTTCGAACTCTTCGACTTCTTCGACTTCGACTTCTTCGACTACTTCGACTTCGACTTCGACTTCTTCGACTTCGACTTCTTCGACTTCGACTTCTTCGACTTCGACTTGTTCGACTATTTCGACTTCGACTTCTTCGACTTCGACTTCGACTTCTTCAACTTCGACTTCGACTTCGACTTCTTCGACTTCGACTTCGACTTCTTCGACTTCGACTTCTTCGACTTCGACTTCGACTTCTTCGACTTCGACTTCTTCGACTTCGACTTCTTCGACTTCGACTTCTTCGACTTCGACTTCTTCGACTTCGACTTCGACTTCTTCGACTTCGACTTCTTCGACTTCGACTTCTTCGACTTCGACTTCTTCGACTTCGACTTCTTCGACTTCTTCGACTTCGACTTCTTCGACTTCGACTTCTTCGACTTCGACTTCGACTTCGACTTCTTCGACTTCGACTTCTTCGACTTCGACTTCTTCGACTTCGACTTCTTCGACTTCGACTTCTTCGACTTCGACTTCTTCGACTTCGACTTCTTCGACTTCGACTTCTTCGACTTCGACTTCTTCGACTTCGACTTCTTCGACTTCGACTTCTTCGACTTCGACTTCTTCGACTTCGACTTCGACTTCTTCGACTTCGACTTCTTCGACTTCGACTTCTTCGACTTCGACTTCTTCGACTTCGACTTCTTCGACTTCGACTTCTTCGACTTCGACTTCTTCGACTTCGACTTCTTCGACTTCGACTTCTTCGACTTCGACTTCTTCGACTTCTTCGACTTCGACTTCTTCGACTTCTTCGACTTCGACTTCGACTTCGACTTCGACTTCGACTTCTTCGACTTCGACTTCTTCGACTTCGACTTCTTCGACTTCGACTTCTTCGACTTCGAGTTCGACTTCGACTTCTTCGACTTCGACTTCTTCGACTTCGACTTCTTCGACTTCGACTTCTTCGACTACGACTTCGACTTCTTCGACTACGACTTCGACTTCTTCGACTTCGACTTCTTCGACTTCTTCGACTTCGACTTCTTCGACTTCGACTTCTTCGACTTCGACTTCTTCGACTTCGACTTCTTCGACTTCGACTTCTTCGACTTTCGACTTCTTCGACTTCGACTTCTTCGACTACGACTTCGACTTCTTCGACTACGACTTCGACTTCTTCGACTTCTTCGACTTCGACTTCTTCGACTTCGACTTCTTCGACTTCGACTTCTTCGACTTCGACTTCGACTTCTTCGACTACGACTTCTTCGACTACGACTTCTTCGACTTCTTCGATTTCGAATTCTTCGACTTCTTCGACTTCGAATTCTTCGACTTCTTCGACTTCGAATTCTTCGACTTCTTCGACTTCTTCGACTACGATTTCGACTTCTTCGACTACTTAGACTTCTTCGACTACTTAGACTTCTTCGACTTCGAACTCTCGACTTCGATTCTCGACTTCGAACTCTTCGACTTCGAACTCTTCGACTTCTTCGACTTCTTCGACTTCTTCGACTTCTTCGACTTCTTCGACTTCTTCGACTTCTTCGACTTCTTCGACTTCTTCGACTTCTTCGACTTCTTCGACTTCTTCGACTTCTTCGACTTCGACTTCGACTTCTTCGACTTCGACTTCGACTACTTCGACTTCGACTTCGAACTTCTTCGACTTCTCGACTTCGAATTCTTCGACTTCTTCGACTTCGACTTCTTCGACTACTTCGACTTCGACTTCGACTTCTTCGACTTCGACTTCTTCGACTTCGACTTCTTCGACTTCGACTCTCGACTTCGACTTCTCGACTTGACTTCGACTTCTTCGACTTCGACTCTTCGACTTCGACTTCGACTTCACTCGACTTCTTCGACTCGACTTCGACTTCTTCGACTTCGACTTCTTCGACTTCGACTTCTTCGACTTCTCTTCGACTTCTCGATTCGACTTCTCACTTCGACTCTTCTCTTCGACTTCTTCGACTTCGACTTCTTCGACTTCGACTTCTTCGACTTCGACTTCTCTCGACTTCTTCGACTTGCTTCGACTTCGACTTCGACTTCGACTTTCGACTTCGACTTCTTCGACTTCGACTTCTTCGACTTCTTCGACTTCGACTTCTTCGACTTCGGACCTTCTTCGACTTCGACTTCTCGACTTCTTCGTCTTCGACTTCTTCGACTTCGACTCTTCGACTTCGACTCTTCGACTTCGACTTCTTCGACTTCGACTTCTTCGACTTCGACTTCTTCGACTTCGACTTCGACTTCTTCGACTTCGACTTCTTCGACTTCGACTTCTTCGACTTCGACTTCTGACTTTGACTTCTTCGACTTCGACTTTCGACTTCTTCGACTTCTTCGACTTCGACTTCTTCGACTTCGACTTCGACTTCTCGACTTCGACTTCGACTTCTTCGACTTCGACTTCTTCGACTTCGACTTCGACTTCTTCGACTTCGACTTCGACTTCGACTTTCTTCGACTTCGACTTCGACTTCTTCGACTCTTCGACTCGACTTCTTCGACTTCGACTTCGACTTCTTCGACTTCGACTTCTTCTTCGACTTCGACTTCTTCGACTTCGACTTCGACTTCTTCGACTTCGACTTCGACTTCTTCGACTTCGACTTCGACTTCTTCGACTTCGACTTCTTCGACTTCTCGACTTCGACTTCGATTCTTCGACTTCTTCGACTTCGACTTCGACTTCTTCGACTTCGACTTCTACTTCGACTTCTTCGACTTCGACTTCGACTTCTTCGACTTCTATCTTCTCGACTTCTTCGACTTCGACTTCGACTTCTTCGACTTCGTTCTTCGACTTCTCGACTTCTTCGACTTCTTCGACTTCGACTTCTTCGACTTCGACTTCTCGACTTCGACTTCGACTTCGACTCTTCGACTTCTTCGACTTCGACTTCTTCGACTTCGACTTCGACTTCGACTTCTTCGACTTCGACTTCGACTTCGACTTCTTCGACTTCGACTTCGACTTCTTCGACTTCGACTTCTTCGACTTCGACTTCCTTCGACTTCTTCGACTTCACTTCGACTTCGACTTCTGACTTCGACTTCTTCGACTTCTACTACTTCTTCTCGTCTTCGACTTCTTCTCGACTTCTTCGACTACTTCGAATTCGTCGACTTCTTCGACTACTTCGACTTCTTCGACTTCTCTTCGACTTCTTCGACTTCTTCGACTTCTTCGACTTCTTCGACTTCTTCGACTTCTCACTTCTTCGACTTCGACTTCTTCGACTTCGACTTCTTCGACTTCTTCGACTTCGACTTCGAATTCTTCGACTTCGACTTCGAATTCTTCGACTTCGTTCGACTTCGAACTCTTCGACTTCTTCGACTTCGACTTCTTCGACTACTTCGACTTCTTCGACTTCGACTTCGACTTCGACTTCTTCGACTTCGACTTCGACTTCGACTTCTTCGACTTCGACTTCGACTTCTTCGACTTCGACTTCTCTTCGACTTCGACTTCTTCGACTTTGACTTCGACTTCTCTTCGACTTTGACTTCTTCGACTTCGACTTCGACTTCTTCGACTTCGACTTCTTCGACTTCGACTTCTTCGACTTTCGAATTATTCGACTTCTTCGACTTCGACTTCTTCGACTTCGACTTCTTCGACTTCGACTTTCGACTTCTTCGACTTACTTCGACTACTTCGACTTCTTCGACTTCTTCGACTTCTTCGACTTCGACTTCGACTACTTCGACTTCTTCGACTTCGACTTCGACTTCTTCGACTTCGACTTCGACTTCTTCGACTACTTCGACTTCGACTACTTCGACTTCGACTTGACTTCTTCGACTTCTTCGACTTCGACTTCTTCGACTTCGACTTTGACTTCTTCGACTTCTTCGACTTCTTCGACTTCTCGACTTCGACTTCTTCGACTTCGACTTCTTCGACTTCGACTTCTTCGACTTCGACTTCTTCGACTTCGACTTCGACTTCTTCGACTTCGACTTCTTCGACTTCGACTTCTTCGACTTCGACTTCTTCGACTTCGACTCTTCGACTTCGACTTCTTCGACTTCGACTTCGACTTCGACTCTTCGACTTCTTCGACTTCGACTTCTTCGACTTCGACTTCTTCGACTTCGACTTCTTCGACTTCGACTTCTTCGACTTCGACTTCTTCGACTTCGACTTCTTCGACTTCGACTTCTTCGACTTTCGACTTCGACTTCTTCGACTTCGACTTCGATTCGACTTCGACTCTTCGACTTCGACTTCTTCGACTTCGACTTCTTCGACTTCGACTTCTTCGACTTCTTCGACTTCGACTTCTTCGACTTCTTCGACTTCGACTTCGACTTCTTCGACTTCGACTTCTTCGACTTCGACTTCTTCGACTTCGACTTCTTCGACTTCGACTTCTTCGACTTCGACTTCGACTTCTTCGACTTCGACTTCTTCGACTTCGACTTCTTCGACTTCGACTTCTTCGACTTCTTCGACTTGACTTCTTCGACTCGACTTCTTCGACTTCGACTTCTTCGACTTCGACTTCTTCGACTTCGACTTCTTCGACTTCGACTTCTTCGACTTCGACTTCTTCGACTTCGACTTCTTCGACTTCGACTTCTTCGACTTCGACTTCTTCGACTTCGACTTCTTCGACTTCGACTTCTTCGACTTCGACTTCTTCGACTTCGACTTCTTGACTTCGACTTCTTCTTCGACTTCGACTTCTTCGACTTCGACTTCTTCGACTTCGACTTCTTCGACTTCTTCGACTTCGACTTCGACTTCTTCGACTTCGACTTCTTCGACTTCGACTTCGACTTCTTCGACTTCGACTTCTTCGACTACTTCGACTTCGACTTCTTCGACTTCGGACTTCGACTTCTTCGACTTCGACTTCTCGACTTCGACTTCGACTTATTCGACTTCGATCTTCGACTTCGACTTCGACTCTTCGACTTCGACTTCTTCGTCTTCGACTCGACTTCGACTTCTTCGACTTCTTCTGACTATTCGACTTCGACTTCGACTTGACTTCTTCGACTTCGACTTCGACTTCTTCGACTTCGACTTCTTCGACTTCGACTTCGACTTCTTCGACTTCGACTTCGACTTCTTCGACTTCGACTTCTTCGACTTCGACTTCGACTTCTTCGACTTCGACTTCTTCGACTTCGAATTCTTCGACTTCTTCGACTTCGATCTTCGACTTCTTCGACTTCGACTTCTTCGACTTCGAATCTTCGACTTCTTCGACTTCGACTTCTTCGACTACTTCGACTTCGCTTCTTCGACTTCGACTTCGACTTCGACTTCTTCGACTTCGACTTCTTCGACTTCGACTTCTTCGACTTCTTCGACTTCGACTTCGACTTCGACTTCTGACTTCTTCGACTTCGACTTCTTCGACTTCGACTTCTTCGACTTCGAATTTTTCGACTACTTCGACTACTTCGACTTCTTCGACTTCTTCGACTTCGACTACTTCGACTTCTTCGACTCGACTTCGACTTCGACTTCGACTTCGACTTCTTCGACTACTTCGACTTCGACTACTTCGACTTCGACTTCGACTTCTTCGACTTCTGTCGACTTCGACTTCGTCAGACTTCGACTTCTTCGTAGCTTCGACTTCTTCGGACTTTCTTCGACTTCCGACTTCTTCGACTTCGACTTCTTCGACTTCGACTATTCGACTTCGACTTCTTCGACTTCGATTCTCTTCGACTTCGACTTCTTCGACTTCGACTTCTTCGACTTCGACTTCTTCTTCGACTTCGACTTCTTCGACTTCGACTTCTTCGACTTCGACTTCTTCGACTTCGACTTCTTCGACTTCGACTTCTTCGATTTTCGACTTCTTCGACTTCGACTTCGACTTCGACTTCTTCGACTTCGACTTCGACTTCTTCGACTTCGACTTCTTCGACTTCGACTTCGACTTCGTCTCTTCTTCGACTTCGACTTCGATTCTTCGACTTCGACTTCGAATTCTCGACTTCTTCGACTTCTTCGACTACGACTTCGACTTCTTCGACTACTTAGACTTCTTCGACTACTTCGACTTCGACTACTCGACTTCTCGACTTCAATTCTTCGATTTCTTCGACTTCTTCGACTTCGAATTCTTCGACTTCTTCGACTTCGAATTCTTCGACTTCTTCGACTTCGTTCGACTCTTCGACTTCGACTTCTTCGACTACTTAGACTTCTTCGACTACTTCGACTTCTTCGACTTCGGAATTCTTCGACTTCTTCGACTACTTCAACTTCGACTTCTTCGACTTCGACTTCGACTTCTTCGACTTCGACTTCTTCGACTTCGACTTCTTCGACTTCGACTTCTTCGA